>JAJTUV010002010.1:600000-785727 GCA_021653895.1 Mastomys natalensis | reverse complement strand
GAATTTCCCACCAGTCAGAGTGCTGAAAATAAGAGGCAAGTGTTAGCCCTAACTGAAGCATCTATCAATGCCAGAAATCGCCTATCATTTCAGAACAGCACTGTGAAGACAGTGTGGAAAGAATGCACAAACTGAACGATGGGAGAAGATGCGCTCTCTGAACAGATTATGGCTGTCACACAGAAACATTCACAGCAGCACAAAACCTATGTAAAACCAAACCAACCCAAATACATGTGTAGACAGGGTAGGTGATTTCCAAGCCCCACCCAGTAATGAGGAGATTATGTCTGCTAAGAGAGGAGAAAATCCTTCCTTGGTATATATTTATAACATTCTCACAACTGTTGATAGTTATCAATTTTATGATCAATATAGAAATCCACTTCTTTAGAGTAAGTTTAATATATAGCAATTGTTTGATAGTGATGGAGTCTAGTCAGATATTAAATGAGGAATTCTGAGTTTCCCTATTAAACCAGCTAAATGCCTGCTCACAATTAATGAAAACAGCATTATCTAAATGAAATCACTACATGCTTAATATGTGAATATCATTTATGGAGCAAAATGAAAGGAGGAATAGTGAGGGAAACAGAGAGAAGACAGTACACTCTACAGTATGTAGTATACCACATAAATTGCACATTGACACTGTGGAGAAACTTAGCCCACTATTAAATATAGGTACAAGCAGGGTATGTAACATTTCCAGAGTTAGGAGAAAAAAATGCTCTTATTTCTTTGCCCTTTGCCTTGCTCACAGCTAGTATTAATCAAATCTCATAATAGCCATTCCTCCCTCCCCCTCATCTACCTGGCCATTAGTGAAGCTAACGCCTTTTATGCTCCAGCACCAGGAACGTTCCTGAAGGTAGCTATATTTTACTAGCAGGAAGAGTGCTTAGCAAATAACATCTTGCATTAGGGAAAAAAAAAACAAAATCAACAACAAGAAAGCCAAATTGCTGAATAGCTGATGTAGAGTATTAGAAGCCAAAAATATGCTAGAAATTTGTATCTGTGCCCAGAGCTACATTTAAGCAAAAAGAATCATTGCTTCTACTTAGAAGAAGCTTCTAAATCAGCAAACCAAAGAAAGTCAGCTGAACCTTTCTCTGAAGTATTTGGCAAACAACACATTGAGTAATATTTTGAATACAAACAATGCCACTTTTCCAAGGTGCCCAAAATATTTTGCCAACGTCCAATCAGCTTCAGAGTGGCATGAGTAAGCAAATACAAAACCAGTGCAGTTGCATAGGGACGATGTCCACTGCCCACAGGAATCAAATGTGAAGCAAGCCAGGTCCAGAGCCCTCCTCAACAACCCTGACCTCATCCTGTCCTATATGGGTGCCTATTTTCAGAGCCTGCACTAAAATAGAAACCACTTTTCCTACACGGGGCTTCTCTTGAAAGGTAAAAGAGCAACCTAGGCATCTCTGACGGCCGCTGGGGGAAGAGATCGATTCGAAGGTGAGCTTGAGGACATTTCCTACTGAAGAAGACTACAGCTGGCTTTAAAGATAACAATTACTACTCATAATTGTGGACTTTGTGAATAACTCATGCTGCTAGAGGTACCCATAATTCCCCCAGAAGTTTCTAGGACTCAGAAGAAATGATTAGCAGACTCTTTTCAATTATAGGGTTAAAGGAGTGCTTCAAAAGTTCATTTAAGGATAAGGGATGTCGTTCATTTGGTAAAGTGGTGCTGGCCTCTTATTCACAAAGCTCTGGGTTCTGGTTCCCAGCGCTTCATAATTCTATTGTGATGGTATACTGTAAACCCAGTACTCAAAAGGTGGAAGCAAGAAGTTCAAGGTTGTCCTTGGTGACATAGTAAGCTCAAGTCTGTCATGGACTACACTAGACACTATCTCAAAGGAAACTTCATTCAAAATCAAATCCTTCCCCACACCTGTCATCTTTGTGGAAGCCATCGAAGACAATGACCAATAAACACACCCCTTCTCCTGAAAACACCTCAGAGGTCCTTGTTCCTGGTGTCCCCAGTATTCTCTCTTATGATACTATTGGAGCTCACTGTAGCTCATTCTCTTTTGTATCTAAGACACTATGCTTTCCCATCATTCTCCAAAAGATGGCCAACAACATGTAACGCCTGATTTGTCTAAATCGTATCCCTTCAATATCCACTTAGAGCACACAGACTTAGAGCTGCCTAAGTCATTCATCTTACTTAAGGGGTGTTAATTTATCAATGCTGCCTTCCAAGCACTTCTGTTCTAAAATAGTATAATATCTCCAGTGCATTTATGTTTAGCAGTTATTGTCTTGATATTCTGATAACATTTTAATTCTTGAGCATTTGGTGTGTGGCTTCAAAGTGACAAAAACCTTGCTTCTAAAGTTTTACTATCTATAAAGTTAAGTTGAATTAATGAGTATGAATCATCACACTTGAATCATAAAGGATCAGTTCATTAACCAGATGTAGTGGGAATTCTGGCTTCTTTAAAAACACAGAAATGTTATGTGAATATGTTTATGTTTTAATCCCAAGTATGGGACATGAGGCTGCTTTGGATTTTTTCACAGCAGCTGACTATGATTTGTCTCATGCTCTGGCAGGGGCATGATTCTACCAGCTGAATACAGTTTAAGTTTGGAATTCTGGAGACTCTTCAGAGGGTTTATAAAAATGCCGAAGTTCTGAGAGGCTGCAGTGGCTGTTGTTGCTGCTGCTGCCACAGAGCCTGCCCCTGCTGGTTGCTGCTTGCTGCTTGCTGGTTCCTGCTTGCTGGTTCCTGCTTGCTGGTTCCTGATTACTGGTTCCTGATTGCTGGTTCCTGGTTCCTGGTTCTTGTTCCTACTTGCTGGTTGGAGATAACTTGACAAGAAAGATCAAACTTGTCCCAAGAAACTCAATGCTCCGAATCAGCGGGAAGTAGTCTAATGGTATCAATGTCCCCTTTCCCTCTAATCTTCTTTCTTTCCTACCTAGTGTTGGGGGTTGGAAGGGATTGAGGTGGTGTAAGGGGGTAGGAAAGAGAACCCAATAAAGTAGTCAAAAGTCTGGTTACAACCAAGTTTGGAAATTGGTCCAATTTCAGATTGCCTGAACTTCAGGCTAAATTCTCATAAAAAGCAAGCTGGTAGCCCAGGCTAGGTTTATTCTAGCATGTTTTATAATGACGAACTAAACTCTATTTCATCAAATTTAATCCTCTTCTCCCAGCACAAGAACTAATCCATTTTCTAAAATCACAACACTGCTATTACTTACACTTAGTATAATATCTTCTGCTATTTCTCTCCTATACATTTATAATATACTTCAGAATCACCTATTTCTGAGCTTCTCCATCCTTCCTTCCCTCCATCCCTCCCTCCCTCCTTCCCTCATTTCATCCATTTTGACTCTGAACTCTCAAAGGCAAAAACTAAGTGTTCTCTTTGAAACACTGTCTCATGTAGCCAAGACTACCATTAACCTTTCTGTGTGGTCGATCCTGAATTTGGATTCTCCTGACTGTCTCCCAATGCCAGGACTATAGAGTTCTGCCACGACACTCTGTTCATGGGGTAAAAACTCGTCCTCCTTGTGTACTAGGCAGGCACTGTCCCCACTGAGGACATTCCTAATCCCCTGTGCTCTTTTCTCTAAAGACCTGGGGCCATATCTGTAACATCCCGAAAGCTCAGAAGATCTGTGCAGACACATTACCTTTGTGAGTCAAAGATTAGATGAATGAATGAGACGTTTACAGCATATACACAAGACGCTTGGCAATTATGAATGTTTTTTCGATATTTATGTTTTTAGATAATTACAGCCAAAACTTTCATAAATGTAAGAAAAACAATCAGTGCACAAGGCAGAAGGGCAAACTTGAAGTGTGGAGAACAGAGCTTGGCAAGGATCTTAGCTCCTTCTTGGAACCAGTTCTATAAAATCCACGATGAAGTGGAGAGTGGGCACAGGCTGAAATCAATCGTGTCCTCAAAATGTACATACTGAAACTTCCTGACCCATATGTTAAAATGATGTGAGATGAGGAATCCCAGCCCCACACTCCTGTCATCATGGAGCCACCTCCATGTCACCAAGCCATCCTCTCCATGGTACACTGTAAGCTGAGATAAACCCTCCCTCTCAAGAAAAAATTCACGTGTTGAAATCCAAATCCCAGGGCTTTAAAATTATAAGCATATCTGGGCATAGTGTATGTTCAAGAGATAACTGCACAATAAGATAAAAAAAGCAGCTTCCTCCCAAGAAGACAAAACTGGTACCCAGATACAAGGCAGAAGAAACCGAGGTACAGGTAGAAGGAAGACAGTCACATGACAGCTAAGCCAAAAAGCCTCCGAAGAAGTCAATCCTGCTAGTGTGTGACCTTAAGTCACTTAAGACTAGTGTTGAGCCTTAAGTCTATGTGTACATTTCTCCTATGCAAGCCACCAAGACCCTGATTACTTATTCTAGTGATCCTAGAAACCACCACAGTAATTATAGGCTGCTTTTGAGCATACTGGTTGAGCCTGCAGGATTTCATTCACAAAGGATGTGAAGCTAACTATCTTAATGGCTTACTGCAAGCCTGAATGAAGAGCTAGGTCCTTCACGAGAATCGTCCTTTAAGCAACTCCAAATAATAATGTTTCATTATTAGCCCAGTTACAACGGTGAGTGAGATATGGAGTTATAGTTGGGTATCTAGCTGATTTCTTTCAGAAACAGAGCTTCATTCAAAATATACCTAAGTGGCTTCAGAGTTTATGTTCTTTGTCCTGTGCAGCATCTCTCTCAGGCTAGAGGGTCTCCAAGAAGTTTCTATATCTGTAAGCAGTAACATACACCTGAGCACATTATAGAGATTAAAAGAATACAAAGAAGGGAAGAGAAAAGAAGAGGAGAAAGGAAAAGGAAGAGAGGGGAGGGACAGGAGAGGTGGGGAGGGGAGAGAAGAGGAGAGATGGGGAGAGAGGAAAGAGGGGAAGGAAAGAAGAGGAGGAGAGGAAAGGAGGAGAGAGGAGGAGAAAGAGGAGGGGAGGAGGGGAAGGGGAGGAGAGAGGGGAGGGAAGAGAAGAAGAGGGGAGGGAAGAGGAGTGGAGGAAAGAGGAAGGGAAGAGAGAGAGAGGATCAAGAATCTAAACGTTACCTTGTCTCCAAGCACATAACACTAGAAATAAAATAAAGCAAAGCAATGCTAGCCCTGCCAAGTTCAGGATCTAGCACCAATTTTCTTCACCAAAAAAGTGGTCCGCCATCTGACTAGAGAAGCTGACCAGGACAGCTCTGAAGCATTGTCAAACTTAAATCCTGCTCTAACGCCTGAGTCAAAGGCAGCAGGTAGTCACTATTGGTTCTATGCTCAGGTTCATTACATTTCTTCAGTTTTTCAACACCTTCTCAGATAACAGTTCCAGAGGCTTGCATCCGTGGGTCTCTGCGGTTCTAGGGATTGAACACAGGCCCTTATTTATTTGCTCCTTTGGTAATATGCTCAGCTTTGTGTTGGTTTATTATTAGTAAAATCTTTGTCCAAGTGGATGATGGTCAATCTCAAGTGCAACCTTGTTCCTGAAGAGGAACCCATGAATCTATAAGCTAAATCAGGAAGCTTGTACTTGCCCATGTGAGCGGCCTGTCTAATCTGCCAAGAGCATGTTTTAATTTTTGTATTGATTCTTTCTAATGTCACATCATACACCCCAATCCCACTTGTCTCCCTGTCCCTCTATGTCTGTCCTCCACCCTTGTGACATGGCCCCAAACAAAACTAAATAAAAATCTTGCTGAGAAAGTTGCAGAGTTCGGAGCCTTAAACTTGGGCCAATACCTTTGGAGCCTGACCGAGACACCACCACCTTCCCTGGCTCAGCAGCGTGCCGATGGGATGGCACAGTATGGGATATCTCAGCCTCCACAGTCAGACGAGCCAATTTCACCAATAACCTCCCTTCATATAAGCCGCATACAGCCTGTAGTACTTTGATGATGACCCTAACAAACTAATATAGCAAGCTCTGGGCTTCACAGATGTCCTATTTCTAACATTGCAGACCATCACGACTGTCCTTTGTTTTGCTGGGCAGTGGCAGTGAGCCACAGCTCCCAGACAGCACAATCAAAGGTCAGAAAACAACTGACTCTCCACTTGATGTGCATTGCAGTGAGCTAGCATGCTCTGTGGGTAAGGTGTAAATCATGCATTTCTAATTTCTGGTGTTTTTCAATTTGTTAAGAATTCATCAGACTGCAGCTCTGTTCTCAACACGGGGAATTTCATTTCATTATACATCTATCTCCATGTGCTCTGTATCATTTTTCTCTTCTGATCAACTAATTTCCCTGTTTCCATATAATCTTTACGATTATAAATGTTAAACACTTTTAACGTTTATGTTGCTTCAAACCCTTAAGTTGCAAAAAAGTCAAATTTGAATTCATTTAGGATCTTTAAACACTCCCCTATTGCTCTTCATTACACAGCACTGAAATCTCCATGAGGGTTTTCCTTTTCTTTAAGACTATCTCTTTAAAGTAAATTGCAGACACGGGATGGCTGAGCCATGTAGAGAGAGCCTGGTAGTGCATCTTCAACAGTAGCACTTTGCTGGGTATAAAACCATTGTGTCAGCATGCATGTCCACTAGATAACAATGGTGAAAAAACTCATCAAATAGGTTTGTACTATTGAGTTTTATCACTTAGAAGTGTATTGATAATTGATTTTAAACATACTTTAAATTTTGCTTAAATTTTAAATCTTCAGTTACTAGTACGGCAGAAAATTTCTTGTATTGTCTAAATGTTTACCTAAGGATGAATTCCCTATTAATGAATCAAGCAGTCTGCTTCCCTTACATATTTTTTTCTTTACATTTTTGAGACACAAGCTAACTCTATAGCCCAGGCTGGCCCCTAATTGACAGCAATAATCTTGCCTTAGCCTCTTGAGTAGCATGTGCACACCACCACAGTCAACTTGTTCTTATATATACTTTATAAAATTATTTTTAGGTTCATTGTTGAATGGTATAAATTATACTTGTACTGATGCGCAATATTACCACTAGTCTTCTCAGAATATCTTCATCATTCTTAGCTGATACTCCTTAGTATATATTAATCCATACCTCATCCTGTCTCCTAACCTCTGCCTAGGGCATCGATCACTATTCCATTTGTATCATTGTAACTTTACCTCCTTTAAGCACAAGTGTGAGAGGAGTCACACACTGTCTGTTCTTTTTGTGAATATTTTACCCAACTTTGTACTTGAAGTTCATTCATGTTGTAGCTTGTGCGAGAATTTCCCTTTTAAGGCTAAAATTATCCTCTCTTGTGGACACATCACATTTTATGTATCCATCCATTTGATAACTCGTTGGTTTATGTTTCTTTTTCATTTATATCTTTTAGCTTTGAAATTATAATCACATAATTTCCTGCTCTTCCTTTTCCTCCATCCAGCCCCTCTCATGCATCACCTTGCCTTACCCTCTCTCAAGTTCATGGCCTCTTTTTGTTGTTGTTGTTTCATATATACTTATACACTTGTTGTTACATATATACTTATATGTATGCATATCAACATGACTGCCTAAATGTCACCACCAATGGACATGGCGTGCTAATGTAAAACAAGTAAAGCTCACAGTACCTCAACACTAGACAAGGATCTATGAACAACTGGAGAACACTGAAGGCATGAGAATTGGTATTCCCCAAGAAAGAACAGAACCCCAGTTGTTTGTCCAATAGCAATTTGTCAGCCCTAGAGTTAGGGGGTTTTTACCAAACTGTAAATAGATTAGAAAACCTGAACCACTGAGGATATCTTCTTCTTTTCCTAAGAGGGGAGGGACTGAACAGTTAGGACAACAAAAGTACTTAATGCCACCCACTTACTAAAGAGTCCTGGTTGGGTTTCAAAGTGATTGTAGCAGCTAAGTTGAAAGGACATGGGAAAAAATAGAGAGCCATCTGCCAAGAAGAACTTTTTTTTGCTTTGCTTTTATACTTTCTTTGGGTGAGTGGTTTCAGGGATTAATGTAACCATCTGAACATGCTGTTTTGCACCAAGACACTTAGTTTTCTTTTTTTTTCTCAAATCCTTGACCTAGATAATGAAAGATATGATTTCTGAATTCAGTATCAGCTGAGGAGAGAGGGGAGACGGGAAGAGGGGAGAGGGGAGAAAGGGAGAGAGGAGAGGGGAGAGGGGAGAGGGGAGAGGGGAGGAGAGGGGAGAGGGGAGGAGAGGGGAGAGGGGAGAGGGGAGGAGAGGGGAGAGTGGGGAGGAGAGGGGAGAAGGGAGAGGGGAGGAGAGGGGAGAGGGAGGAGAGGGGAGAGGGGAGAGGAGGAGATGGCTATCTCAGCTCAGACTCTGATTTCTGTGTTGGCCTATGGCTGAAACTGTAGGACAGTGAAACCATGTTCACTTTGCATCCCCCACTCTGGTCCATGGGACCTCAGAAGCATCATTGTGTGGGAAGGAACCTTGAAATGCCATTTGCCACCTAAGTCTACACATTCTGAAGCAAAACAAAGCAGGTTGATAACAAAAGGGGCCTTCTTTATTTGTCAATGTGTTTGTAATGATCTTAGAAATGTTGTAAAGATCGAGTGATTCTGTACACAATAATAATTGTATCACTTGTTCTCACAGGTTTCCTAAGTGATAGCACATCCTATCAGGGCATCAATTGACCTGTGTGCTGTCCCCACTTCAGTCTGTGTTTGTAGCCCTTGTCATGTTCCTGTGATTCAGTTGATTAGAGTACTTAGGAACATCTCTCCAGGACAGTTCACAAGGAATTCATACAGCACACATCCAAAATGCAAAGCCATCTTTCATTCCAATATTTCTGCAACTCTTTTTCTACCCATGTGCACCAAACCATGCCTTTCACAAGCCAGAAGCCAGATAGTCCTCAGTGACCCCTCTCTGTGTCTTTGATCAGTTGCTGAATATTGGCATGCCATGGAAATAAACAGAAGCTCCTATACCTATTTCCTCCTCCCCATCCTTAAAGTGGTGCCTTTCTGCAACCTCCTGTACTGACTTCCAGTGTTGATCACCATCCATCACCCTATACATCCATTGCACACAGCCCATGCTCCTCTTCACCTCTGTACACATCTGGTCACACAGGATGTGCTCACTACTAACACCACTGCTAAGTCAACCATAGTTCTTTGAAACTGGGCAGAGTAGAAGGGCCCTTCATGAACTTCTCTGGCCTGCTTCCTTCTGTGGCTTCACTATTGCTCTAGCCCTGGACTTGATGGATTTCTTTCTGTTTCCTCCATTAGGTGACATCTTCAAACTTCCAGGACCTTGCAAGGAACAGCCGCTGTACCAGGGATTCCCTCTGTACCTTCTCTGCTATGCCAGACTTTATCATTAGCTTTAGTTCTGATGACTTTCCCTGGGCATTTCCCTGCCTCCATCCTTTACACCTCACACCTCCCTTTCTTACTCTCAAAGCATCACTATCATATGCTTCCAAGTTATTCCTGTCTCCCAGGTATAAACACACTGAGACCAAACTCTGTTGCTTTGCCACCAGTATTCAGTACAGTGGTTGGCTTAAGGAATAGTTCATTATGGGAGACATGTCACCCATATGGTATCTCCTTCTGAGGTTGACTATTTGGTTAGGAGGGTCATTAAATGGGGAAATAACACTATGACAAACTCATTGAAACTCTCCCACAATTCCTTGCCTTCCTAGATTCCAAAGGTACAGAGGCCAAATCACAACCAGCCCACGAGCCCAGGCCTGGAGGCTGTGGGGAGCATCTGAGAATGGGACTATCAGAAGTAGAAAAAGGAGCCCAGGTCAAAAGAGTATATAAGATGCTATAGCAAGCAACACTCAAAGGGCCCCTAGGGTGTCAAGGAGGCTGGCCCGACCTGTATACATCATGAGAGGAGCAGGACCATGTATCTATCTGTCCAGCAGCCATGGGAAAACTGGGTTTACCTGAAAGGGGCCTGGAAATGAAAAAAGGTAGGGGAGAGAGAAGAATGAAGCCAAGACAAAGTTCTGATCAAGGCTTCAAGTTTAATGTTCAGCTCTGCATTTATAAAGGGAAAAACCACAAGACCCATCTCCTGCTTCAGCTAGAAGCAAGGGCAGCGCAGGCAAAACAGCTAAGTTCCCATGGGAACCTGCAGCCAAGGCAGATGTCTCAGTCCAAGTTGATAAGACCTGTCATGGCAAATGTTCAAGGTCTGCTTGGCCTGCTCAAGGCTGGGAAAGCCACAGGAACAGGGACTAGTCATGATCAATAAGGAGAATAAAGACACCTTGCCATGTCCTCAGGCACAAGGCTGAAGCACAGGGCATAATGATGAAGTCTAAACCTGCAATGGAGGAGGTTTCGTGTGAAAAGAATCACATCTCAGAATCTTTGAAATAAGATCTTTGACAGACATAACTAAAATATTATAGAATCATATTCTGATGTTGTTAGTGGTCAATATGGCAAAGTGGATTTTCTTGGATAAAAGGATGTATGTTGATAGTTTGATAATTTGAGGCTCTTCAAAATGGCTATAATAAAAGGATAAAGGAGAGAAGGAATAGGAAGGAGAGGGCAATGATGGACTGGAAGGGAAGTAAGAAAGATGAAAAGAAAATGGGAAAGAGAAGGAAAGGGAAGGGGATGGTAAAGGAATGGGGAAAGGGGAAAGGAAAAGGGGGAGGGAAGAGAAGGGAAGGGGAGGGAAGAGAAAAGAAGGAAGGGAAGGAGAGAGAGGAGAAGGAAGAAGAGGACCATACTCAGAGGATTTCCTCATATATTATGCAAATCTCTCTGATATAAGGTAAAATTATATTAGTGTGTCTTACATTTTAGTATATAATATTTCATACATTGTATAGTTGTATTTTCTAAGTGGCCATTTAAATTTCTCAATACAAGTTCATCTAAGGGCCCTGACTGGCTTGATCTTCCGCAGGTCTTATGTAGGCAGCCATGTGTGCTGTGAATTCACAAGTACAGCACATCCAGAGACATGCTGGCAAAGATGAGGGGGAAGGAGAATCCTCATGAATTGTTCGTAAGAGTGCAAACTGGTGCACCCACTATAGAAAATGGTATGGCTGTTCCTTACAAAACAAGAAAGAGATCTACCATATGACACAGTTATAACAACACTCCTGGGCATATCCATTTACGACTACAGATAACACATGCTCATCTGTGTTCATATATTTTCTATTCACAATAACAAGAATGTGCAATCAACTAGGTGTCCATCAACCCATGAATGAAGTATATATGTGCAATGAAATTTATTTAGCTGTAAAGAAAACTGGAATTTTCAGGTATGAAGATAGAAAACATTCAGTGTGATGTCACACAGACCCAGAATAGTATTGATGGTATATTCTCACTCACATGAGCCCTTATCATTGGGATTTAGGTTCATGTGTTTCGTTGGAGTACATATAGAACTCAGGAAACTATAAAGGGTCTTTGGTAGGGAGGAAAAGTAAGATCTTAAATAAGAGGAGATAACCAACCTAATATATTGAGTCGGGTCTCTTAATAAACCCAGAGATCACCAATTAGGCTAAGCTGACTGGCCAGTGGGTTCCAGGGATCCACCTGTCTTTCTGAGCACTACGATGACTGATTATATCACATGTGGCTCTTAGGTGGTGCTGGGGCTAGAACTCAGATCGTCATGGTTGTCTAATAAGCACTTAACCAACTAAGTCATATCCCAGCCCTGATCCAGTTTTCTGGGCACTTTTATCTCTACCTAGGTGGAAATGTATGTTCCTAATCTACATCCCTGCCCTTGGTTTTGCTTATCCACTTACAAAGCACTCACTACATGCCAGATTGTGTCCCAACTCCATGAAATAGCATCTTATTCAATTCTCATAGCTATTCTGTGGGACAGGTTAATGCATCCCATTTATAGCTGAGAAAGAAAAGCCTTGGCATCCAAATCCTTAACATTCTGCACTAAAGAACAATCTCCTTGATTGAAGAAAGTATAGGCTTTCCATCCTCATGGAGAGAGTGTACAAAGTGCATGTATACAGGATATCAAGTCCTACACTACACTTACAGGACGACACTGTAGATTTCCAATTCAATAAACAGAAATATGTGTATGTTGTTAAATAAAATAAAATTTTGGCATAGGACCTTATCTAAATCAAAGGGACTATACTCACTTTCAGGAGGCACGATTGAATTTCCTCTTACATACTCTTTACCTACCCCTTGACAACTCACATAGTTAATAAAGTACTACTCTGGGTCAAGTGTTCAGGGAAAAAACAAATGGAAATTGTGAATAAACTGTGCAGACTCACTCTCCTCATCAGAGAAAACCATAATTCACACAATGAAAAGATGAATGAATCCTGGGGAGCCCAGCCCCAACATCAACATCCACATCACAGCTCATGCATTACCTAGACTAAGAGGTTCACTTCAGCAACAGGGTCCTAAAGGATATGATGACCAGGGAGAGAAGATAAAGAAAGTCTAGGAATTTGGGATCAGAAAGCCTTACAGAAGCTGATGGCTCATACAAATGAGTTTATTAAGAAGCACAGTATCTTATATATAGTTTTTCTGAAAGTGTCAATGGAAAACTATCATGCAATGGGACAAAGTCAGCTGGAGGCTAATCAAGTAATACTGCACAAAAGGAATACTGGGTGTCTCAAGAGCATCACAAACCAAACATACAGAAGCCTAGGGCTGATAACCACAGCCCCTCAGAGTGGAAGAAGTTGTGTTCTCAAGATCTGAAGCAGCAGCTCCCGAATGCCCTGACCCAAGGCCATCACTGGTTTTAGAGAAGGAACATAGTTCCTTCTCCATACATCAGAGCCTTAGAGAAAAAGCTCCTGAGGCCCTGGCCTAGGCTATTATTGGCTCTGCAAGTATTTTCTGGGTTTGAGAAGGAGCTATGAATTCTGGAAGAAAAGAATGACTTTCTCAGAGATGAGACCCTTTATGAGTTGTCCAATGCAGAGTAGTTAGCCCTGAGACACATACAAAGAAAAGAAACATTCTTAGCAGTAGTATTTACATGTTTGTGCATAGCAAACATAAATATATATGTGCATAAAAATAATAATCTAAGAAAAAGAAGATGTCTACTTGAGAGTGAAGGAGAGTGTAGAAGGGGTTTGAGAAAGGGTAGCTGAGAGGGACTAGGAGCAAGAGAGGTCGTGCAATTCTATATCAAAAGCATATTTTAAAAAGAGATATGGTTAACATATTTACTTCCAAACATAAACCTCACATTATTGCCAATAAGATAAAAGGAAGATTAGGGTATTTGTTAGTTTTTTTCTATGGAAAATAAAAGAGAAGCTTCCACTAAGACGAAAGCAGCCTGCGATTTAATGTGCTACTGAAAAACAGAAAGACATGGATTTAAGCTGGGAAAGTGTGGTCAATCCACCACCCTCATGGCCTGCAGCCTGGGTCTCAGGGCAGTGTGCAGAGGCAAACAGCATACTGATGAAGCAGCCATACGGAGCAAGCCTTCTTGACTGACCCTGACCTTGTCGTTTGGAAGGTCAAGCTCTGTTCACATTAAGAAACAAAAGACAATTTACAGACACTGAAGAAACATGTGAAGTACATACATAAATATTAGTGTGTTCTAGCCAAGCAGAGGGTGAAATCTCATTAGATGCAACCTGACTGGCCCTAGGCCTCAGAGGACCCTAAAATTTCCACCTCATTGCTTATTTTTAAGTACCAAAAAGTAGGCCTACCCTAAGGAGTGAAGTATCCTGATTTTGAAAACTGCCAGAATGCCATCTACCTATCTTTTAATGAATATAACCTCATTAATGTTAAGCAAGTCCTAATTTCAAAATGTCAACACTGTGTGGAAGGAGCCCTTCAGCCATAGACTCTAACATTTTGTTTAACCAACAATTCCCCACTAGAGAGTAGTTTCCTCCTCGTCAAAACCAGGAAATGACCCAGATTGGTGCCAAAGGAGAGAGTCCTGGGGTGGGCTGGTGGCAGCGAGCCCCAGTGAGCCTCCTGTCTCCAATCTCACAGCTCTGAGGTTGCAGATACATAGGCAGTCGTGCTGGCTTTGTACACAAATGCTAGAGATTTGGGTCCTGGTCCTCAGGTTTTCATGACAAGCCCTCTTCCGCACCAAGCCATCTCCTCAGCCCTAATGAGAAGTTTTTAATCAAGAAACAATTCTACTGAGAGCGTGGTGATTCTTTACCAATCAGTATCTATTTTACAAATTGATTTGGCTGAACAGGGTCAAGACTACCAGGTCAGCATCTGTCATGACTGGAGAGAAACAAAGCCACAAGCTAAAGGCTCAGTCCACTGGCAGGGGCTGGTGGGTGGCCCATGGTTAATTAGAACTCAGGGCTAAAATCACTCTGACCTAGTCGTAGCTTGTGTTCTATCCACGCTTCAGAGAAACAGAAGGATAACATAACAGTCCCCATGCCCTGCCTGGAGAATATTCATTTCCTAAGTCATTGGAACATTATCACTGAGATAAAACTGACCTTTTGCTTTTGCTCAAGTGGTCATGTTCTCAAGACATGCACAAGACCCGCATCTCCATCACAGCCAGACACATAAGTCACTAACCAAATTCACCCAACAGGCAGAACACGATGAGATAACTAACTGGTGGCTTTGGTCTAAAGTGCACAGTGGAATCAGGGCTGAGCATGAGGAGGCCTGGAGAGTACTGTTTGTAGATCAAGGATACAGAGAGGACAGAAAAGGGGATAAAGGGGGAGTAAAAGGAGGTCAATATCCCCCCCTCTATACTCCAACCAAGATTTAGGACTGCCATAAACTGTTTTGTAGTCCGTCTAAGAGATCATGAGAAGCGAACCCATGTCTATAAGTCAAATGACTGCCTGGCCAACTCACTGAAATGGATTCTGTTACTACAAGTCTGTCCAAAGTGAGAACAGAATTAGGTAGGTGTAGAGGTAGGTAGGTAGGTAGGTAGGTAAGTAGATGACAATACAAAAGAAGAGAGGTGGGAAGGAATGGGAAAATAGGGAGAGAAAGAGAGAGAGAGAGAGAGGAGAGAGAGAGAGAGGAGAGAGAGAGAGAGAGAGAGAGGAATTGGCCCACTCAAGTGATTCACCTTGATCTAGACTTTCAGTGGTTCTCAACCCCTAATACTGCAACCTTTAATAAGTGCCTCCTATTGAGGTGACCCCCAACCGTAAAATTATTTCATTGCTATTTCATAACTGTAATTTTTCTACTGTTATAAATCATAATGTAAATATCTGTGTCTTCTGGTGGTCCTAGGCAACCCCTGTGAAAGGGCCATTTGACACCCCCAAATGGGTCACAGCCCACAAGTTGAGAACCACGATCTAGAGAGATTCATAAACACCTTAGGTAGAAGCAGAAAGACACATGAATAGTACCAGTCCCAATAGGAGACCAATGAAAAAAACTGGTGTCAGTCCGGTTAGAGTGTGATCAGCCTTGGAAGCAACTGGAACCCCTCCCCCCACTACACCTGCAATTCTTGCTTTTCCCCCTGACAGAGCTCCTTCAACTTGGAGATTCTGATGTAGAGTCATGAAGAAGTCATTATCTAGGTGGCCTGAAATTCTAGCAAAAGTCCTGTGAACACTGATGTCAAGTAGCTACATGCCACAGGTTTAAAAAAAAAAAAAAAATTCACATAGCATTCTCGAGAAGCAAAGGAAAACAAGGAGAGAGTGCTTCAGACACGTGGTGGGTACCTGCTTGGCTGCAAAGCAGACTTGAGTGGATGCTTAGATAGAAGGGGCTGCACAAGGAAACCACATCTGAGATGTTCATTGGGAAGGAGGGAGAAGAGAGAGACAGAGGGAAGGAGGGAGGGAGGAAAAGAGGGAGGGAGGGAGGGAGGGAGGGAGGGAGGGAGGGAGGAAAGAGGGAGGGAGGAAAGAGGGAGGGAGGGAGGGAGGGAGGGAGGAGGAGGGAGGGAGGGAGGGAGGGAGGAGGGAGGGAGGGAGGGCTGCAAGTACAGTTCAGAGGTCAGCTTCACATGTCATTCATCAGGAGCCAGCCACCTTGGTGTTTGATACAGTACCTCTCACTGGGGTTCTAGAGCTCAGAGACTGGCCTAGCTGGCCGGCCAGTGACCCCCAGATATTCTCCTATCTCACCAGCCCCAAATTGAATTGTAAGCACACATACCCATGTTCAGTTTTTATGTGGGTGCTAGGAATCGAACGCAGGTTCTCATGTTAGCCCAGCAAGCAATTTACCTTCCTAAGGTAGAACAGGTCCACAAAGAGGTCCTTCATGCTTTCTCCTTGATGCCCAAAGGCAGTTTTTCAGTTATGAGCTAGCTTGGGAAAGAAGAAAAATGTAACCCCCTCCTCATTTCAAATGGGTCTTACCCTTTGGTCCTGTGAGCTAGCTCCAGCAGAATCGGGGAGCATTTACAGTGTGGCACATTTACAGTTCTGACAATTCAAAGCATCTTTTTCAAGCCTCTGGCGTCAGCCAGCTTGTCTGTGAATTTTGCATTTTAAGCACCTCAGATCTCAGCTTAATTAAGAGCATCACTGCTCCCAGAGCAATCTGGTGACAGAAAAGCAGGCAAGCAGAAAACGGCACGCACACAGTTCTGCTCAGCGAACTGGGGCTCCATTTCTTCAAGGTGAGCATTTAAGAAGAAAACTTTTTCCTCACGAGGGGCACAAATGCTGTTGAAAGTGAGTCCAGAACCAGAGAAGGAGCCAGGAATCTGAAAGGTACAGGCTCCCAGAAACCAACACACCAGTAAGATGATACAGGATGGATTCTGATAATTTATCAGCAATCGTGCAATGGTAGTTCCTTCACAAGTGTAGAGAGGCAGAGTACACAGAATGTCCCAGTGCCAGCAGCTGGACATGTGTCCAGCATGCAAGCACATCTAACAATAAATGGCAAGGTAAATATGCATTAAATGTAACAGTGGAACGCACTCAATACTCACGTGACAGATTCACTACTTAGTAGCCAGCACAGCTCTTATGTGCTTGGTGGGAACTAATTTGTGATCTCCCACAATATGTTGTAAAGTCTAACCCACGGTGCACCAGGACATGGAACCTGGGACATGGGAAGTAAGGTCATATGGGTGAAACCACACAAAAGGCATGTTCTGAGAAGAGATGAGGCTCACAGACACATACAAAGGAAAATCATATGACAAAGTTACGGGAAAGTCAAACATAGGAAGAAGGCTTACCCAAAAGCAACCCTGCCAACACCTTGATCTTGGACCTCTAGAAATTATCATTTTGAGACAGATGCCTGATGTTTAAGCTACCCCATGAAGGTTCCCTGGTTTGGAGCCCCAGCTCCTTCAGTAACACCAAGTCTTACCCCTTCAGCTCCAAGGCAACCAAAGAAAATTCCTGAAAAAAAAATGGTTGTGGTTAGAAAGTTAGATCTTTCCTTCCCATTGAGGAGGGGAAGGCAATGGTGAACCAGTCCCTTAACTCTAGAAGGCCACTGGTGGAAAGAAACTGAGCTATAGCCAACTGTCCCCAATCTTGACACCTGACACTCCAGAGCCCTCCAGAATGCTGGGCTGGAAGCCATCTGCCTGAGAGCAACATAGCTACTTCTGTCTACCACAAAGCATCCTGGCCTGGCTGTTCATCCAAAAGTACCAGGTTCAGTTAACCAATGACATTTCACCTCAGAGGAATGAAGCCACTCCGAGTGGCTCTGAAACCTTGCTGCTTTCTAGTCATATGACTTTGAACAGTTAACCTCAGAATAAGAACAAACAGCAGTGCATAGCTGATAGGATTTTGCATTAAATGAGTCAATGAGTCAAGGTATGAAAAGTGTTTTTTAAAATACCTTACCCATTTTTTTTAGATATTATAACCTCCATAACAGTTAGCCAGATTATTCAATGGTCAGAACACTTTGAGGAAGATGTGGTGTAATTTATAGGTAAGAAAACTGAGGCACGGAGCTCAAAGTCACATAGCAACTACATGGTGGAATAAGATCCTGTGGTGACCACTTCACTACACTGTCTCACAAGCTCTACCCTGTGCAACTAGGACAAAGAGCTTATACTCAACTTAATAGCAATTGGTTGCATCTCTTTAGGAGATGGGATTTTATAACGTATTTTATTCCCTAGTATCAAACTTTATTCTGATAAAACAAGCAAGCCTCCCTCAGATGTTCACCATCTGAACTCATTGTCTTACTTTGAAAAAATTCCTAAGATCCATCCCAACCTATAAATTGACTTACTGGTGTGGAACCCAGGAATCTCTATTTTAATTCATTTTTTATACTTGACAATATCATATTTCTACATAGTCTGATTACACAATCACCCACTGCCCTCTCTATACATAAGCCATACATAAGCAACTGTCTTCTAATAACCATATTTCTTATGCACCCCAAAGCCTAGAACTAGGGCTATTGGTTATGTCTTCCAAAGTTTGTTTGTATATAATCTTCATAGGAGCCTTAAATGTTTCCTAGATTGTAGAACAAATTTAAAACCATTAAGAAAATAACATCAGACTTTACTTTGTCTTTTGCAAATAATGCACCCTCACATAAAAGCACTGAATCTATGCAAAGTACAGGTTTGAAGGAAACCCCATACCTCCCATTTATCCAGACAGTTCCGGCAGAAAGGAAAACATTAGCTGCGTAATTATCCCACATCTCCAAGTCTGCTGTGGTTCTTATAATCACTTGATTTGGAAGAGAAGGTTAACTCTATCTGGGTTGTGATGGTGCAAGCCTGTAATATGAGCATTTAAGGTTGACACAGGACTATCAGGAGTTAAAGGGACATTCTCAGCTACATAGTGAGTTTGAGGTCAACCTTGGATATGTGAGACCTGTCTCCAAAAATAAAAATTACAATTCAGTGCTACCAGATAAAAATCCTACTACCAGGAATGGGTTACCTCTTTGAGTTGATGGTCATTGGTCCCCTAAGATACCCTACAGTAAAACATTGCTGAAAACATTTTAAACTTGATCATAGAACATGAAAATGTCTATCTGGTACTCACCTGGAAATTTTAGCCCTACTGACTAGCTTTCATAGTACTGAAAAGTTCTATACATGCTACCAGAGGAGAAAGATAATCACCATACTCAGCTGTGAGTTCTGGGATATATAGTAATGACCTTCTTGCGCAATATTTTCACTGATGCCAGTATTCTGGCATGAATGTAATGGAAGTAGCCAGCCCCCTTTTATGTGGACTAAAGGCACACTCCACCAGATGAAACCCATACCTATTTTGTCAATAGGGTCAAGAACCCATGACTAGATAAGCTATAGACCAAGAATACAATCTTCTATGGTTTTGTTAAATAGACATAACAATAAAACAATTCCTAATCACTTTTTGCTATACCATAGATAAGTGGGTCACCCTCACTTGATAATCTTCTTGTAGTAGACAGCAATTTGCACAGAAATCAACAACTATAAGCAACAAATTAACCAATGAGCAAATAAGATACTTCAGAGTGCTCAACCCTAAATGAAATATCTGCGGCACAAGATTCAGGTATTTGTGCCAAAAAGGGGAGAGAAAGATGATGAAAGCCAGAAGCAGTGGAAGACGTCAAGGATACAATGTTTCCCAGGCACAAGAGGAAAGATGTGCACATGGATTCACAGTGATTGTGACAGCATGTGCACAAGATCAAGACAGGCAAAATCCAAGAATGGACAAGAAGATGTCGCACAAAGTCCTACCTCTACATAAGGAACCATCAACTTCTGGTTGCTGTTTAAGAGAAAGAAAGTTTTCTTTAGAAAGAAGGGGCAACATCTGGTACATTAACCACACTCCAAAGTAGTATATTGTATAAAATTCCTATATATATTTATAGGACTGTGTGTCTGTTAGATGTATTGGCTCTGTGTTGAACAGTTGACCTCAAGATCTCAGATGAAAGACTGCAAATTCCAAACAGTTTTTCTCTGATGACAAGTACAGCATCCAATTTACCAGTTGCCAAGGCCCTTCTCTTCAGTAGCAGCTTGCATGTGACATCCCTCCAGCTGTTCTGCCAGATGTTATTCCCTGACTAGCTGAAAGATCCGTGAAGAGATAATGTCTCTGGTCTACAGGAAGTTCCCTATCGGGTTTTCTCCCAACACAGTACTGAAGCATTTTAGAAGGCAGAGGACTATGGTAAGGTAGTGGTGTGGCTTCCAGTTGAGCATGAAGAGAAGCAAAGTGCACTGTTTAACCCGACTGCCCCCGGCTAAGCACCAGTTCCTTGCTTAGCAGAGGTCTGAAGCTAAGGCATTGCAGGCCTTTTCCCCAAAATAAGCAAATAAACTGTTTATAAAGAGTAAACTTCATTTGTTACCAACCTCTCTATGGAGCCTTTCAATGGTTACCTTAATCATCTAAGGCAAGTGGTTCTCAGACTTCCTAAGCTCTGCGACCCTGTAAAACAGTTCCTCAGGTTGTGGAAACCCCCAGTCATAAAATTATTTTTGCTGCATCTCCATAACCATAATTTTGCTACAGTCATGAATCATAATGTGAACATATGTGTTTTCCTGTGGTCTTTGGCAACCCCCTGCGAAAGGGTCACCCAACACCCCCTCAAATGGGTCACATACCACTTGATGACATTCATAGCACTTGGATTTTTCTGTCTGCAAAGTAATCTAGACCATTTTGACATTGAAAATCACATATTTAACCCATAAAGCATAGACTTTTGGATACTCATTTTGGCTGCAGTATAAAATTTACTTACCGAGAAGCTTATAGATGTATGGTGGAATAGTGTCCAGTCGTAAGAGCCAGGCCATGAGCACAATGGTTGGTAAGGGAAGCAGGTGTCTGACTTGTTTGCCCTAGAAATTCTTCCTAGACAGTACTTCTGTGGCAAGTGTTACAGAGGAAGGGGTACATGAAGGGAAAAGGCAGAAGAAATGAGGCAAAGAAGAGAGGGTCTTTTCAGGCCCTCTGATGAGCTTACATAAACTTCACTTTAACCAGCTCTGAACTATGCCATTTCCCTTATCTATAAATGGCCACTATCTCATGAGGTTGTTTAAATGAAATGTATGAGTGCACGTGCATAATGCAGTGGTCCACAATGGGCATCTATTGAGCTCAGTTCTCTCCAGAACCAGGATTGTTAAGTATAGAACCTGTAGACTTAGATTTTTTTAATAAGGGTTCTCAAATGCTTTGACCCCCTCCCCTTCTAGCCTACCATCCAAAGGTAGGGGATAAAAGATGGTAAATAGGACAAGGGAATGTGGACCTGTTTAAAAGTAGTTTTTTGGGGGGTGTGATTCCAATCTCTGTTGAAATGCCAGCAGTCCAGTTCAGTAGTGTCAGCACACCAACAGTCCAGTTCAAAAATGTCACCAAAAACGAATAAGCAATGGTGGCACGAACTAGCAGAAATCACCAGGTCTCTCTCTGCTGAATTGGCACAAGTCAGTGAGAGCAACCAGGATGAGCTGGAACGCCAAATTCTCTGCCTGCCTCTCTGCAAAGTGAAGAGCAGTGAAGACCAAGACCATTGAAGCATTGCACAGCTAGCTACGCAAGCACCCTGTCACTGTCCCTTGAGTGCCACTTATACTCTCTCCAAACATCACATATCTTTTCATGAGTCTTGCTTCAGCAAAACATCACATGAGTCTGTATCACATGACACAACCAGAAATTTCCTCTTCAAGAACCCCAGGTATATTAAATTCCTATAGTGACTGTACCAAATTGTGACAAATATAATGGGCTTTATTCTAGAAGTTAGAACTCCACAGGAGACATGAGGCATCTTTGGGAATATTCAAGGAAAGTCTGTGTCTTCCTAAGCTACCAGAGGCAACTTAAACCCCTGACTTTATACTTCCTTAACCCAGCAACATACATCTTCTCTGCTCTCTGACTTTTGATCCTGACATCTATCCTGCTTTACCCACATGGGTAATTCCAGACTATCTCATTTCAACATGTGCAATGTTACTACACCTGAAAAGTCCTTTTTTGCCTATTAATGGAAAATGCATATACATCCCAGGGGCTAGGAAATGAACAATGTTAACAATAATTATCCAGCCTTCCAGTCCCTGTCTTCTGACCACCTAACTTTCACACCCACTCCACAGGCTAAAGATACTTGTCCAATCACAGCATCTCCAAAAGTCTCAACCCTTTATAGCATCCATGTAATTCAAAGTCTCATCTGAATATCATCAACTCAAAATACCTAAATTTTATTCTCTAAGTCACACATGGATGATAATCTTGATATAAACCATCTGGGGCAAAATTTCTCTCCACCCATGGGTCTGTAAAACTGGAAAATAAGTTAAATAATTCCAAAATAGAGTGTTGGAATGAACATATAGTATGTTATCACTCCCATTCAAAGTTGGGAAGGGATAGAAAGACGACACAGCAGTGTCCAGCATTGAGACCCAACTGGGAAAAATCCATTAGACTCCAATCCTTTAGAATCTTTCTCTGTGTCTTCCAGCTTTGCCTCCAGGGCCCATAGTTCTAACTTCTGCAAATATTACTGACCAACAGTTCTGCCTTCCAAGTCATCTTTCTTTTTTCATAAATGGAAGACCATCTTCCCAATGAGTAGCTTAACATCCTACTCCATACACACAGATACTGGAGGAGGGGGGAGGTTGACAGCCCTTTTTCATTTCTTTCTTCCCCTTGTAATCTGGCCCATGTTTCTGATGAGATGACATCTTCAGGAATGTTGTTATTTATGTATAACTCCAAGATACACTCACTAGACAGGGGGCTACATTTAGGATTCTTCCTGGACAATTTTAGTTCTAGTTCTGGCTTCTCCTGAGATGACTTTAGGGTCCATGAGATCTGTGTATAATCTCACCAGAGGGTCCACTTTATGATTAGATGTTTGGTCCTTTTGATCCTTACAAAACACCAGCAAAATGTGTTTCATCACAGCCTCCTGCCCTCATTGTCTCTACCTGAAGCATATTTGCAATCTGTCTGGGCTAAAAACAAGTTCTGATTTGAATACTGTAGTATGTTCCTGCACTATCTCAATCCTGTCACATTTTACTATATGCCAAGAAGAAGACACTGGCTGCATCTTCAGCACTTCATGTGGAATTTTCTCAAATAAGAATGGAAGTTCATTACCTTCAAGATCTGCATTCAATCAATACCAGAGCACAATTCAGCTAAGTGCTCTTCCACTAGTCAACAAGGGTCCACTGAACTGTTCTAGTTTCTGACGTCAGTCAGATTTGAACTTCGAGGAACAGGTGTCATCCATGCTCTCTTCAGGAGGCTGAAGCAAGAGGATCACGAGGTCAAGGCCAATTTGGGGTACACGGCAAAGTATTTCCAAGAATTGTTTTTAATAAAAATTTGCTAAATTTGAACTTCAGCTAGACAATAAATAAAACTTGGTAAATTATGATATGTCTATATTTTTAAGTCCCACATGTTGTCTGGGTCTTATGTAACTATAAAAAATATTTTATATAAAATTCAAAATAAAAGTTGCTCAGAGTCACAAGGTCATAGAGACAGTCTGTCTGCCCTTCCACTCTGATGTTTACCAGTTCACTAATGTTACTGTGAATTAAATTTCCTTTCTAAGGCTGTATAGTATTTTATCATGTATTTATTCCATATTCACTTATACACTCATCCTATAGATAGTAGACATTGGCTTTGCTTCATGTGCTAGCTATTGGGAATATTGCTGCAGTGAACACAAAGGTATCACTTCAGTGTACTGATTTTAATTTGTTTGGGCAATTGCTAGTAATTTTTACTAGAGGGCGGTTCTTTGCACGGTATTCTCCAAAGTGGGTGTGCTGATTCATGTTCTCACCAACAGTGTATAAGTTTCTATTTTCTCCACCTCCTTACCAATAATTGTTATTCATCATCTTTATAATAGCTGTTTTTTTACCGATGTAGATTGATAATTCACTGTGGAGTTAATTCGCATTTCATCCAATAGAGATGTTCACAATTTTCTATCATCTGTTAGCCATCCTTATCTCATTTCTTGGGGAAATGTCTGCTCAAATCCTCTGCATCCTTTTGAACTGAGTTATCCCATTGTTCTCGATTGTCTAGATATCTTGTGCATTTTGAACAGCAAGACTTCATCAGAAGCTGCTTCGCAAGCCCTCCTGGATGTTAATTCTCTCCTCTGTTAATTACTTCCTTTGCTGGATAAAAGCTTTTTATTTTGGTGAAATCTCCAGTTGTCTAGTTTTGTTTTTGTTGACTGAGCTTCTGGGGTCCTACCCAGGGAACCCAGACAATGTTTAGATCTCTTCTCCCATTTTTCTCCTGCAATTTTACAGTTTTAGAAAATACATTTGGTCTTTTACTGATGTTGAGCCAATCTTTATATATATTCTGAGAAAAGGGTGCAATTCTCTTCTGCATGTGGATATCCTGTTTTTTCCAATATCGCTTAATAAACACACTGTTCTGTGCTGTTTGTGCTGATGACCCTTTTGTCAAAAATCAATTGCATAGAAATACTTGGGTTTGTTTCTGAGCTTGGTGTCTGTGCCACCGGTTGATTTATATTGGCTTTTCTGTGTGTGTGCCAGGACTATGCTGTTTTAAATACAATATCAACTGGCATTTATCCCAGAGGGACGAGGCTCGTTTAACACATATAAATCAATGAAACTGTGATCTAGCACTTTACCAGAACAAAGCACAGAAACAATAAATCATCACAAGAGATGTAGAAAACATTTGATGAAATTCGGCACCTATTTATGATTTTTTAAAAAAGAAACAACTCTTAAGCCAGTCATAGTGGTTCAAACTTTTAATACCAAGTCTCAAGAGGCTGAGGCAGGAGGATCATAATGAGTTTGCCTGGGAAACACAGTAAGATTACCTCTTAATATAAAAGTATTTTTAATAAACAAAAGAATAAAGCATCCCAGATATGTGAGATTTTCAGGCCTTTCTCAAAAAATATATATATATACTTCTATATATATATATATATAAACACAAATACATGTGCATATTGAAATTCATAGTATCTGATTGACTGTGTCTAATGCATTTAAGAGATTTTTCTAGACCTATTCCATTTATGAACCTTTATCTTGCATAATCAAGTAACTAAAAGATGAAGAAATACTGCCTGGAGTATACATGGAGTGTGTTACATTTTTTTCTAATTTTAATAAAAGTCATATTTATTTACATAATTATCTTGGTTCTTTTAATAAAAGTTCATTAATAGTACCAATTCTACAATCATGGTTTTAAAAATATATTGTACACAAGTTGGAAAGTCAATGACCTAATAGTAACACTCTGATAAAGTTTGTGGTATAAAATTTATTCTTTATCTAAAATGTTTCTTGGATAGAGTCTCATAATTATAATTACTAGTTAAAAGACAGAAGCACATAAGCTCTTCTTCATCCATTCTGACACAGCTCTTTCCACACAGGTGCCATTCTCCTAGAACGTGGACAAGCTGTGGTCATATGCCCACTGTGCACAATTACAACAATATGAATACCCACATTAGAAAGTAACTATTTATTCGTAAACCATTGAAGAACCCAATTTCTGAGACTACTTTAAAACAACAGATCTTGAACCTGTCGTTGACTCGCCTGAAGGTTCTGTTCATCCAGACCAATATTGATCAACAGCCAGCCAGGATGGTGATGGAAGTAATGTTTCAGCATTCGTAAGAGGTGTAAGAATCACGGGAAACAAGACCAAGCAAGAAATGTGATTACAAAGAATCTCTCCTACAGAGTCATTAGTTTCAGCTCACCTCCTCCCCTGACTTTATCTTTACCTTGGAATATAAGAAGAGCCCTCTGTGGGCAGAGTTGTGGCACACAGGGATCAGACAGATTCCCTCTCATGGGGCAAGATGTTCTCTGCACAGGCCATTGAAGAAATCAGGTCAGTCGGTTATAAGAAGACTCTCAACACCCACTGTTTTAAGCTCCTCTCTGGTTTACACACACTTTTCTTCTGAACTTTACAGATTTATTCCCTGGATAAGGAAATTTATACATGGGAATTACAACCATTATCAAGAGGAAGAACAGGAATTATAAATCTATATTATAGGCTACTTAAATCTCTTAATTTGTTTTAACATCCCTTCTTTCCTGACAGTGTATATGTGCAAAGTTCATTGGCAAATAGAAGGTGTATGCAATCCTAGCCCAGCAATCATATAAGAAGCATTTCAAGAAAAGCCATGCTTCATACAGACAGCAGCCTGGAAGAAGTGATCCTTCCTCTCTGGGCTCAGAATATGGGCTGCCATGTAGTTGATCCATTAAAGTCAAAGATCCTACAAGGGATCCCATACTTGCTTCTCTATACTTGACATTTTTTACAGCAAGTGACCATTTTATCCTGTTGGATATGCCACACACATTTTTCTAAACTACATATTTATTTATTCTTATACAACTACAGATGTTTGTACCTTTAGGCTGCTTTCTTGCCTATCATCAAGCTGTGAATTCCTGCACAGATATGATTCAGAGAGCCATCATAGACTGGACTCTCTGAACTTTTGACTCTAGGCTGCATTTATTTCCGTGTTCCATGTCCCTTTTACATCTACCTCCCATGCAGATCTGAGTCATGAAAAGTTGACCCTTAGATCAGAAAACAGAGATGACTTGATGATCCCAAGTTTAGAAACTGACTGATTCACTAATTGATGCCATCAGTGTCCAGATTAATGTGTCACCTATATCACCTTTTAATAAATTTTTGAGATTATAATTACATCATCATCCTCTTCCCTTCCTCCAACTTCCCCTTCCCATGTACCCTGTCTTGCTCTCTCAAATTCATGGCCTCGTCTTCTTTAACAATAGAACACACAACACCAAATACACATACACCATATGAAAGCAATCTATCCAATCTGTATAATGTTAGTTGCATATATATGATTTCAGGGTGAACCACTATATTGGATAAGCAGTTGGTATGCTCTTTCATACAAAAGCATTCCTTAGTTGCCTGTGATTCTTGTATAGGGTTGGGGGATCACGAGCTTTCCTCAGTCCACATTAACATGTCCATTGTTGTTCTTGTTCAGGTTATGTTGAGGCAATAATGTTGATGAGACTTCCTGGGTGTAGTTTCTGACATTTCCAGGAGACATAGTCTCACAGCAAACTCCTTGTTTTTCTGGCTCTTACAATTTGTCTGTCTTCTCTTACAGAATGATCCTTAATTATCATAAAGCTGTAATGAAAACATACCAATCATTTCCAAGTTTTTCTGAGAAGAAAAACAGTAGTAATCATATTAAAACACACCAGTTATTCACTTTCTATCTAGGTTTTAGCACAGACTGCCTTCACAAACATTATAGCAAAGTGTATGTGGTTCATTCATTTACTTATCCAACAAATACTTACTGGGCAAGCATCTACTTCAGCACTGTTGTGTTCTTGGCCCAGAGCTAAGACGTAGACTAAAGTGTCATGTCAAACTTAAAGAGGAGAATGGGGTGATAGAGAGACGCCCATGAAGTTCAGACACAGTCACAGGAGGAAGAAAACAAGTCACAAACAAGTGATGGTTGGAGGATCTTGGCTTCCCTACTCCCTGACTTTTAATTTCTCATTAATCCTTCATACTTTGTTAATTCTTTCATGAGAAAATTCAGCTGGTAACATTTTGACTCTTGGAGACACAGTGAAGGGTATTTATCAAGTTTCTGTTTTGTCTCTATGAAAACATTCCTCCTCCTCCTCCTCACTACAACTTCAGCCTCTTTGATACTAGTTTCCCTATTAGATTGCCTACAGAGTAATAACCCTGCAAAGGAAATGCATTAGAAGACCCTCAGATACCTCAGGGTGATTGCCATCATTTACAAAATACATATTGGCAGGTCTACAGTTTTAAGGCCTTGATGAAATATGTGTTCTTACTGTTTGTTTTCTTGGAATCCGAAAGCAGAGGTAGGTTGTAACATCAGCACACACTTTACTGATTATATAATGCATTTATAAATCTCATATACTGAATGGAGACTAAATTTAGGTTTGAAATCAATTGACTTTTCCAAAAGATTGAAATTATTGACCAAGTGAAACAAGATGTATCTTCTACTTCAATAAAAAACAGAAGTTGTTGGAGTCCTTTATGTTTTATTGGAAGATAGTAAGTCCACGAATTCTGAGATAGCCCAAGTTTTTAAACTTCAACAGTGAGCTGAGAGAGTAAATTACTCAAACTTACAAATATTTCTCATATTCTGATAACATCCATTTCAGTTAATTAATTATACATTGAAGGTCCTTGTTAAAACTAATGAAAGCTACTTTATATGTCAAAGGAGCCATATCAACTTTAGAACATGAATATTCGAAGTCACTATGTCAACTTCTTAACTTTTCCTATGAAATGGGAAACCTACAAGTATTAGAACCCATTATCATCTATCTAAAATGAACATAGTAACTGGGCAATTTAAAGAACTACATATGCCCTGTCCATCAGTAAGCCAAATAGGAGAACTATATAATTTGACCAAAGAAACAATAGAAGCCACAAAGAAGTCAGTTACTATTAAGATATTCAAGAAACTACAAACCCAGAAATGACAACTTGCAGCAATATCCTTACCCAAGGGAGGAAGACAGAACAATAGCATCTCAAATGAAAAGAAAGGAAGTGATAGCAACAGACCTGCTCCCAGTGAACTACTGAAAGGCAATTAGAACTACCACTAAAATCATGGTAATAACAAATGGAAAAATATTAAAAATGCTATCACAATGGCTCCCACAATACAATATTTTGATATAAATTCAACAAAATAAGGACAGGATCCGTAACCTAAAACCATGGAACAAGGGTGAAAGAATTTAGAGAGGAATACATGAACTCACTGCGATTAGTGGGTCAGCAGACTTGACACAGTAAAGACCTTCATTCTCAATCCCCAGTGACCTAGACTCCTAATCAACTCACATAAAATCTGTAAGATTCTCCCACTGTTAACGAAGGGTTAGCAGTTGCTGGAGAAGGGAGTTTCACTGTCTTCAATACTATAGCTGTTGATGAGTTTTCCATGCTCTTATAAATACTGCCCCTCATCCATATATGCTCAGGCAAGAGTCCCTAATTACACTTGGTGGGACACACATACACACACACACACACATACACACGTGGAATACATGAGAGGAGAACAGAGACCTGTGGGGAAGAAGAAAGGTCTCGGGGGATGGGTAGGAGTGTGAGAGAGATGGGGGTGAGAACTAAAATTCATTACAGACACATATGAAACTGTCAAAGGATAAAAAAATTAAACTATAAAGTCCCCAGGGTTTAGAGCATTGAATTAGGTAAGCTGATTCCAAAAAATATATATCATATGGAATAATAGTGAGGGAATCACAATTTTGAGAAAGGAGATTATAATTAAAGGAATTGCTCTACTAGATTTAAGATTTTTCAATAAACCAACAGAACTGACAGTGTAAGATTGGAGAATAAACTCATGATCAATAAAAGAGAGTTCCAGAACCAACCCTTAGAGCTACACCCAACTGACTGTTAGTAGAAGGGAAGGAAGTTCAAAGGAAAAAAATATTATGCCTCATGTGAAACATATATCAAAATGAATTATATATGTAAATATAAAATACCTTTAATTCTTTAGAATGAAACATGAGAAAAATCTTAATGACGTAAAAAATATTTTAGATGCGACACAAAAAGGTATAAACTGGGTGTGAAAAAAATTAAAAATTGAGCCTCATCAAATAAAAAAACTTTCGTTTCAAATGACAGAGGTTTAAAGGACAAGATGACAACTGGTGAAAAGCGACAACTATATAGTCAACAAAAGACTGTCCTGATATGTAAAGAACTCTCAAAGGTCTGTCATAAGACAACAGTTTAAAAGTAAACAGAAAAACTTCCATAAAGATCACGTGCAGAAACCAAACAAGCCCATAGAAATATCCAGCATCAGGACTGCTGGGGAAAAGGCTCGGGGTAAAGGAAGTTTCTGTTCAAGAATGAGGGCACCTGAGTTCATGTCCCTAGCACCTACGTAGAGCTGGATGGACAGTACAAGCTTAAGTAATCCTAGTATTGCTATGGGGAAGTGAGAGACAGAGCCGAGAGCGCGGAGAGGCACCACACACACACCGTTCTGAGGATGCTAATGTAAAGCATAACAACTACTGCTTCATACTGATTAGAATGGCTGAAGGGAAGCTATTGCCAATAAATACCAGGTGCTGCTAAGAAACTCCGGTGCATTGCCTGGGGAAATGCAGAGGCCACAGCTCCTTTAGGAAAACTGCTCAGTGCTTCTTATGAAATCTGTGTACCTACATGAGCCAGGCGTCTACTCTTCCTGTGTTGGTTACTCGCCCATCTCTGTAACTAAACACTGACATAAACAACCTAAATGGGAAAACAGTTATCTGGCTCATGGTTCCAGAGGTATCAGCAGGCAAGGTGAGGTAGAGTACAGATGGTCACATCATGGACAACTAGGAAAAAGAAAAAGCACACAGAAAAGACTGGAGTAATGCATAGCCTCTAAGGACACACTGCTGGTCACCCACTTCCAACCTTCACCACCTCCCAATAATAGTGTCATAAATTCATCAAGAGATTGCTTCATTGATTAGATCTAGTCCTTTACCCAAAGCCTACAAGCAATGACTACACCTGTAAAACAAGATTTTATAGGGAAGTTCCAAACCAAAACACCTGCTAGTTACCCTAGAGAAGGAAATCTTAATTCTAAAACAAGTAGACTAGATAGACACGCAGATGATAGAGACTGCACATGTCTGTTTGCAAGTGCTATTCAATGACTGACCAGAAAAGCTACTTAGCAATAGAAAGTATTTACATTCAACAACAGGTTAAATATTGAAGACATTTAGCAAATCCTGCCAATATGTTGTATATCATATGGCTCTATAATATTTGAGGAAAAGTTAATAATATATAGGTAACAGGGAACATATCACCAGAAGATATGACAGCATGGATGGTTGGATAAAGATATTGGTTGATGCAACTGTTCTGTTGAGGGAGGAATAGGGGAGGAGGAGAGAAGAAGAGAGAGAGAGAGAGAAGAGAGAGAGAGAGAGAGAGAGAGAGAGAGAGAGACTGAGAGGAGGTTAAATAGTTAGACAGACACAAGGATGACAGAAATAAGAGACTTGCCTTGTGCACACTCAGACTTCGTATGAGATGAGCATGGATGTGGAGGCACTGAGTAGGAGCAACATGGCAGTCCCTTCTCTTGTAGGAAGGACTGTGTTCTGCTGGCCCTTGTAAAATCTCACCTCCCCACAGTCACTTGTGCCAAAAATAAATATCTTCAATTTCAAGATCAGATGTCAACTGTAACCCTCTGTGTGTACAACTACAGGTACTCCTGTCATTAAATCTCTGCTAGGAATAACTAAGTTGCTGAGTTGGCGTGGATTTTGCTGTTATAAATATGGAGACAGAGGTAGGAAATTGTTTCTTGCTTGTTTGTTTTGCAGTAGTCCCATGCTAATAGGACCTAAACTATACAGATTACACAAAGAGCAAGACAGATAGATGCCCTGTCTCCAAATGGCCAAATGAATACTCTCAGACAAACAGTAATTAATTACCATAACCTCAAAAGCTGCAAGAGGTGGGGCAAGTAGAACACAGGAAAGCTTTGCTAAAGTCAGTCTCTTTTCAACTTTCTCTGTCTGATAGTTGCAACTTGCAGAATGTCCTGCACATGGCAGATGAGCCTTCCTGATGTCCGTGCAAACTGCTTTCCCATCTTCTGGAGGAGGCACTAAAGAGTTACACAACACAGACATGCTCTGGCCAAGTGTTCCTTTCCAGATTATGGAGGAGCCCTTTGTTTTCCAGATGTGGAGATCTCTTACAATACAAAATCAATGGTTGGGAGAGCTGGGGAACTGCAGTCATCTGAGGATGAAGGTCTGCCAGGGTTGGCTAAGGCACAGTGGGACTCAGCATGGACGGCCACTTGCTGTCTGAATCACTGCTGAACCTCTGTTCTCCCTCTCATTAGTTCCATCATGGTGTGTCCTTATGTAAGCACACAGGAAATCCATTTTTAGCATTGCCTAAGAAAGGTCACCCATTCCAACTTGCACACTTGCACTGTGTAACAATAATTAAAAGAAAAACTCGACTGGATGCTAAGCTCACCCTAACTTCTAGGAGGAAACCCTGGCATTCCTTTTTAGCATTGTTTTCTGGAAACCTGGATAACCTCCTGGAACTGCTCTTTAGTTCCTGAAGGAACTGCTTCCCTGATTTTTGTCCAGGATATGTTTATATCCACTTGGTAGCCTTTTTATAATTACATCTCACTTCTGAAAGTTTTCCACTCAAGTATTCTTCCTCGTTTATGGATTTTACATTATCACTGAGACCATAATGTTTGCCACATCGTGTTGAGTTCTCACTGAGTACTAAGCATTGTGTGGTAATCATCAGAATGGCTTTATATAAGGTAACCACCATGACTCCTACTTTACAATTGAGAAAGGGAAAGTTCAGAGAAAGTAATAACGTACTTAAGCTGTTGCTTACAACTTCACATGGGAAGCTGATTGACCTCAAAGACTACAAAACTCCATATTTGAATGAGACCTAATCATATCTAAAACTTTTACTAAAGGTCCAGGATTAAAGGCAAATTTTACTATAAAGTTCTCTCAAACACATTATGCAAATCCCATAAAAGTCAACAGATGACATCATCTGGTACAGATGACTTATCCCATCAGTATCTTCAATGGAAAGAAAGAAAGGTTAACACCAGAAAGTAACTGCTGTTCATCACAGGAACCAACATTCAGCAAGGCAGGAAGGCAGAGTTCCTAGTGATGTCATCCAGAATGCATATCACCCATTGTTTGAGTCCTGGTGTAAAAACTCCCCTACCCATGCAAAGAACAAGAGCTGGGATGTCTGCCAGAGAACTTCATTCCGCCAGTGCTAACCAAGAGGAAACCTTCCTGGAAGACTAGATAAATAACATTTTTCCCTGTTCATCTAATCTCTCTCCCTGGAAGTACTGAAGTACGGAGTAGTCGTTGAAATTACAGAATTTAATGCTGCCCTGTTAGGGCATGAGCTGAGATTAATGGGGGGAAAGATGGTATGAAAATCTGATGTTTGGTTTAATGGAGGAATAACTTTAATATTTGAAAATTTGAAATCAAATAAAGGGAGAACGTTATTTCATCCCAAAGGGCTAAAACTATAGAATTTGTCCACAAAGTGAGAGGCCAAACCTACCATTCTTGGGATCAGCTTCTATCTTAAAAGAACAAGGAGGAGGGGAGGGAGGAGGGGATGAGGAGGAGAGGGAGGAGAAGGAGGAGAGGAGAGGAGAAGAAAGAAAAGAAGATCTGAGAACTTGGTCAGCAGCTGAACCCAAGCTGCTACTCAAGTACCAGGAAAGGACCCCACGACTTGTCCTTGACCAGAGTTACTCCCTAGCTACTTCCTAGCAACACTTAATCAAGTATTAGTCTGATTGGTTTGGATGTACTTTCAGACCATTTGTAATTGTATATGGTCTTGCTTCAAAGCACCACCTGTTGGCTTACAATTGTCATTCAGTTAGATACTTACCAGAATGAACACCCCCTCACTTGCTTCCATTTTCTATTAAACCTTGTCCAAATGAGAGTTCAGGGCTGCTTCACCAAACTATCCTGTGGGTCGGCAGTGAGTAGGCCAATCTCCAATTTATAATTAAGAGCCCTAATGTGATTACATCAAGTCAGTTCCTTAGTAGTGTTTTGGGATTCACAAATACTTCCTGGCACAACAATTGGTGCGTTGGCAGGGAACTCTGAGGCCATCAGGACCTGATCCGGTCTCAATACCAATAATGTCTGTCTGAATCTGAGTCTGTCCATGTGTTTACATATGGTAATTCCATCTTTGTCTGACTGTGTGCCTGTGTGATGACATAATAATTCTGTTCTAAATAACTCTAATTCTGTTCTGAAGAGGCCTAAAATTCTGTATTTCAAGGCAAGAAACAACTAAAGTGGACGTAGAATCCTGCTACAGTGAACACAATGGAAAGTTGTAGCCACAGGGCTTGGGAGACCCTGAGTGAAGGAGTGCCCCTGGTGTTAGTGTCTGGGAAGGATGGAGCAGACACTGAAGTGGACATGGAACGCTACTACACACTGTACTGTTTATTTTATCTACTGGCTACATTCACCACTCACTTGTAACTGCCCTGTGTGTCACTTTAAGAAATTGTTGTCCACTCTGTTTCTTGTTACTGGGCGAGAGTCTGAAGCTGTGGAGAGACCGCCAATGCACTGAAATGGACAGCTGGGCTGGAGGGTGGGAGTGTGGGGTTAGCTTTTAGTTCTGGAGTTTGTCTTGCGCTAGAGTCGTCGGTGTGACTGCCTGGTCTGGTGCTATGTGACGCTCCCAGGAGCATAAATGTAGGTCCAGTTGTTGTGACCTCAGTATAAGTCGATAGGAAATACTATATCTTGGTAGATTTTTTTTTTAGTAGTTTCTTTGCTATCGTCTGAGCAGTCTCTTGCTTCGTTAGGAAAAGCCTCAGTCTTACCTGTAAAGGTATCTATAAACACCAGTATATATTTTGTATGCAATTTTTCTTGGCTTTACCTCCATGAAGTCCATTTCACATAGACTCTTGGTTTGGTGCCCCAGTATTGAGTGCCAGGATTCTTTTGGCTGGCAACTGCATTAGTCAATTGATTGGCCTTATAGTTCTTAATAATTTCAGCTATTTTCAAGTTGGCATCTCTAATCTGATGTGAGACTGGTAGACTAAGTCCTGCATTCTTTGGGAACCCATGTCTTTTTGGATTTATGACTGCTTCCTGACACAACGAAAAGTACCATCAGAAGGGAGAGGCGCGGCATATTTAAATGAGAGAAAGAAGAGCAAGTGTGTACGCACAGGCCTATGATCCCAGAACTCAGGAGGCTGAGGCAGAAGGTCCAGCCTGGGCAACACACACACACACACACTCACACACACACACTCACATTGTGGGTGGGGGAGTCAAAGAACAGAAAGATACTGAGACAGTAGAACAGAAGAGAAGAGAAGGGAACTGTAGATGATTCTGTCTTTCAAATATTCCCATCTTGCCAATACATTTTAAAATATGAAGCAATAGTCACAAAATCAGACTAATAATAGTTGAAGGCAACCACCTAAAGTGGTCTTACAAAGACTGAGTTACAAAGTGGTATAATTAGGTTTAAGTTTTTTCATTAAAATAAAACAGTATTGATTGCAGAAAGCACAAGCTCATGATCAGTGAGAGAAAAGAGAAATTATTTTCCATTTTATACTCTCCACTATTGCGTGGGTTTTCCCATCTACCAGTGTGGTATGATGGTAAATTTATAAGTCCATTTCTTTTTAGAAGAAAGAGAAACATAACCTTTAAAAAATAGACGAGTAGTTTTAGCCAAACCACTGGTTGCTTTGTCTGGTAACTTCTGCTTTTTAAGATTTATTTTTAGCTGTGTATATGGTGATTGTGAGCCTGAATATAAGCAGATACCTAGGGATTCCAGACGGGCAAATGGAATCCACTGGAGATGGAGTTACAGGTTGTAAGTGAGTTTCAAGACTTGGGTGCTGAGAACCAAGCTCAGGTGCCCTGCACAAACACTGCGTGCGCCTAACCTCTGTACCATCTCCAGCCCCTTGCTTAGTAACTTCTAAAAGTCAGGAATTGATGACGCTGATACTGTTTCTATAAAACAATAGTGCATTGTTCCTTTTACTGTATTGGTGGTTTAAGGGTGTGGAACACTCTTAGATTATGTTTAGTATTTGTATTAAGCAATCCAGGGCCATTTAATGAGATAATTTAATCTGAGTAAATTATAAACAAGAGAATTTTATATTTCATAGTTCTGGTGGTTGTAAAGCTCAGTCAAAGCCCTGGTCAGTATCTGGTGAGGCCTGGTATCCTTACATCATAGAAGAAATAAATCCACTGGGCTTCTTTTAAAGATACTATTAAGGCTTTAAGATAGTTTGTCCCCAGGGGCTGTGTGCCGGAAGCCTGATCCTCAGTGCAGTAATGCTGGTATTGATGCCGTGGAACTTGAAGAGGAGGGGTTTGTGGAGCATAATCGGGTCCTAGAGGCTCAAAGTTCATAAATGAATTAACACCTTCTAAAAGAAGTAGGACCAAGCCTCGTGTGCCTGGATTCATCCTTATAAATTGCTGGTTGTTACAGAGCAAGACCATATATGTTACGGGCGGTGGTGGCGCACGCCTTTAATCCCAGCACTTGGGAGGCAGAGGCAGGTGGATTTCTGAGTTCGAGGCCAGCCTGGTCTACCAAGTGAGTTCCAGTACAGCCCGGGCTACACAGAGAAACCCTGTCTCAAAAAAAAAAAAAAAGACCATATATGTTTATGGATACTCTTCTGCACACATCTTTTCTGACTCTCTGTCATGCTGTGATGTAGCCAAGGAGGCCTTACCAGGATGCTGTTATCATGCTTTCTGGACCATCCGACCTCTAGAAAGTGAGGCAAGTAAGTGTACTTTCCTATAATTAAGCAAGCCTAGGGTATATTTGTCCTATGATCCAAAATATTTCAGGAGGAGGACTAATTCTATTCGTAATGACCCAACTTCATGACCTGTTCACCTTTTACAGCCTGCCCTCCCCATACTAGTGAATTATGTGTATTAATGATCAAGCTTGGATTTAGTTTGCAAGGATTTTATTGAGTATTTTTGCATCAATATTCATAAGTGAGATTGGTCTGAAGCTCTCTTTTTTGGTTGGGTCCTTGTGTGGTTTAGGTATCAGAGTAATTGTGATTTTGTAGAACGAGTTAGGTAGTGTTCCTTCTGTTTCTATTTCATGGAATAGTTTGAGGAATATTGGTATCGGGTCTCCTTTGAAGGTCTGATAGAATTCTGCACTAAAACCATCTGGTCCTGGGCTTTTTTGGTTGGTGGAGGTTTTTAATAACTTCTATTTCCTTGTGTGATATGGGCCTGTTTAGATGGTTTATCTGCTCTTGATTAAACTATTGTATGTGATATCTGTCTAGAAAACCTTCCATTTCATCTAGATTTTCCAGTTTTGTTAAGTATAGGCTTTTATAATAGTATCTGATGATTTTCTGAATGTCCTCCATTTCTGTTGTTATGTCTCCCTTTTCATTTTTGATTTTATTAATTTGGATACTGTCTCTGGGCCCTTTAGTTAGTTTAGCTAGGGGTTTATCTATCTTGTTGATTCTCTCAAAGAACCAGCTTTTGGTTTTGCTAATTCTTTGTATTGTTCTCTTTGTTTCTGTTTGGTTGATTTTGGCCCTGAGTTTGACTATTTCCTTCTGTCTACTCTCTTGGGTGAATTTGTTTCTTTTTTATGCTGTTAAGTTGTTAGTGTAAGGTCATTCTGACAAGAATGCATTCCTTACCTGTCATGGAATATGCATTATTAAAAGCAATGCACTGATGTCTTAGGTTGGTAAAGTTCTGGGCAGAACCTTACCCAGACAGGCTCAGTCTTGTTAATGAAATAAAAAAAGGGGGAGAAGCAGAGAGCCTTTGGGGATGCTTGGCAAGAATCTGATATGGGTCAAGGACAAGGAAATGGGCTGTTTGGCAGGAATATGACATTGGCCAAGGACAAGGAAGTAGGCTTCAGGCAGGAATTTGACATTAGGCTAGAATAAAGAAGTAATTTCAGACAGGAATCTAAATTTTAGGCTAGGACAAGGAAGTAAGCTTCAAACATGAAAATGACCTTGGGCTAGGACAGGGAAGTAGGCTCAAATACTTTAGTCATCCTGATAAGCCCTTAGAAACAGTGATCATGGGAGTGTTCACATAATTGGGTTTAATGCTTTGCTTTTTCTTTGACTATTGTGTTTATTGTATTACTTGTTCCTTGACTATTTGCATTTATTGTGTTGCTAGACCCTCAACCTAGAACTGACCTTAATACTTACATATAATCAAAATGGTATAAAAGCATAAAGGAGGAGGGGGGATGGGTAAGGTGCTCTAGGGGGGAAATGGGGAAAGGGGATGACATCTGTATGATAAATAAATAAAATATCCAATCAAAAGAAAAAAAAAGTTGTTAGTGTAATGTCTCTCCAGTTTCTTTACCAGGGCACTTAGTGCTATGAATTTTCCTCTTTGCATTGCTTTCTTTTTGTCCCATAAGTTTGATTATGATGTGTCAAGATTTTCATTAAGTTCTAAAAGTCTTTAATTTCTTTATTTATTTCTTCCCTGACCAAGTTTCATTGAGTAGAGAGTTGTTCAGTTTCCACATGTATATGGGCTTTCTTTTGTTTTTTCTGTTATTGAAGACCCCGCCCTTTGTCTGTGGTGATTTTGATAGGATGCTGGGATTATTTCAATCTTCTTGTACCAGTTGAGGGTTGTTTTGTGACCAATTATAAAGTCGATTTTGGAGAGGACACCTCAGTCCCACTTGGGGGGAGTGTGAGGGAAGAAGGACGAGGAATAAAAAGGGAGGGGGGAGGAGAGTGGACCTTTTGGGAGGATTTTTTGTCTCTATGAAAAATTCCTCCCTCTCCCCTAACAACTTCAGCCTCTTTGATACTAGTTTTCCCTATTAGATTGCCTACAGAGTAATAATAACCCGGGAAAAGGAAATGCATTAGAAGACCCTCAGATACCTCAGGGTGATTCCCATCATTTACAAAATACAAAATTGCAGGTCTACAGTTTTAAGGCCTTGTGAAATTATGTGTTCTTACTGTTTGTTTTTCTTGGAATCCAAAAGCAGAGGTAGGTTGTAACATCAGCACACACTTTACTGATTATATAATGCTTTTATAAATCTCATATACGGGAATGGAGACTAAATTTAGGTTTGAAATCAATTGACTTTCCAAAAGATTGAAATTATTGACCAAGTGAAACAAGATGTATCTTCTACTTCAATAAAAAACAGAAGTTGTTGGAGTCCTTTATATTTTATTGGAAGATATAAGTCCACGAATTCTGAGATAGCCCAATTTTTAAATTTCAACGTGAGCTGAGAGAGTAAATTACTCAAACTTACAAATATTTCTCTTTATTCTGATAAATCCATTTCAGTTAATTAATTAATACATTGAAGGTCCTTGTTAAAACTAATGAAAGCTACTTTATATGTCTAAAGGAGCCATATCAACTTTAGGACATGAATATTCGAAGTCACTATGTCAACTTCTTAACTTTTCCTATGAAAGGGGAAAAACCTCCCAAGTATTAGAACCCATTATCACTATCTAAAATGAACATAGTAACTGGGCAATTTTAAAAAGAACTACATATGCCCTGTCCATCAGTAACCCAAAAATAGGAGAACTATATAATTTGCCCAAAGAAACAATAGAAGCCACAAAGAAGTCAGTTACTATTAAGAATATTCAAGAAACTACAAACCCAGAAATGACAACTTGCAGCTTTAAATCCTTACCCAAGGGAGGAAGACAGAACAATGCATCTCAAATGAAAAGAAATGGAAGTGATAGCAACAGACCTGCTCCCAGTGAACTACTGAAAGGCAATTAAAAACTCCACTAAAATCATGGTAATAACAAATGGAAAAATATTAAAAATGCTATCACAATGGCTCCCAAAAATACAATATTTTGATATAAATTCAACAAAATAAGGACAGGATCCGTAACCTAAAACCATGGAACAAGGGTGAAAGAATTTAGAGAGGAATACATGAACTCCTGCGTTAGTGGTCAGCAGACTTGACACAGTAAAGACCTTCATTCTAAATCCCCAGTGACCTAGACTCCTAATCAACTCACATAAAATCTGTAAGATTCTCCCACTGTTAACGAAGGGTTAGCAGTTGCTGGAGAAGGAGTTTCACTGTCTTCAATACTATAGCTGTTGATGATTTTTTCCATGCTCCTATAAATACTGCCCCTCATCCATATATGCTCAGGCAAGAGTCCCTAATTAACACTTGGTGGGACACACATAACACACACACACACATACACACGTGGAATACATGAGAGGAGAACAGAGACCTGTGGGAAGAAGAAAGTCTCGGGGGATGGGTAGGAGTGTGAGGGGAGATGGGGGTGAGAACTAAAATTCATTACAGACACATATGAAACTGTCAAAGGTAAAAAAATTAAACTATAAAGCCCCCGGGGTTTAGAGCATTGAATTAGGTAAGCGTTTCCCAAAAAATATATATCATATGGAATAATAGTGAGGGAATCACAATTTTGAAAAAGGAGATTATAATTAAAGGAATTGCTCTACAGATTTAAGATTTTTCAATAAACCAACAGAACTGAAAAGTGTAGATTGGAGAATAAACCATGATCAATAAAAGAGAGGTTCCAGAACCAACCCTTAGAGCTACACCCACTGACTGTTAGTAGAAGGGAAGGAAAGTTCAAAGGAAAAAAATATTATGCCTCATGTGAAACATATATCAAAATGAATTTATATTTGTAAATATAAATACCTTAAATTCTTAAAGAATGAAACAGAGAAAAATCTTAATGACGTAAAAACATTTTTTAGATGCGACACAAAAAGGTATAAACTGGGTGTGAAAAAAATTAAAAATTGAGCCTCATCAAATAAAAAAACTTTCGTTTCAAATGACAGGGGTTTAAAGGACAAGATGACAACTGGGGGAAAAGTGACAACTTATAGTAAACAAAAGACTGTCCTGATATGTAAAAACTCTCAAAGGTCGGGTCATAAGACAACAGTTTTAAAAGTAAACAGAAAAACTTCCATAAAGATCACCTGCGAAACCAAACAAGCCCATAGAAATATCCCCCATCAGGACTGCGGGGAAAAGGCTCGGGGTAAAGGAAGTTTCTGTTCAAGAATGGGGGCCACCTGAGTTAAAGTCCCTAGCACCTACGTAGAGCTGGATGGACAGTACAAGCTTAAGTAATCAAGTATTGCTATGGGGAAAGTGAGAGACAGAGCCCGGAGCGCGCGACGCGCGACACAAAACACACCGTTCGAGGATGCTAATGTAAAGCATAACAAAACTCCCGCTTCATACTGCTTAGAATGGCTGAAGGGAAGCTAATTGCCAATAAATACCAGGTGCTGCTAAGAAACTCCGGTGCATTGCCTGGGAAATGCGAGGCCACAGCTCCTTTAGGAAAACTGCTCAGTGCTTCTTATGAAATCTGTGGTACCTACATGAGCCAGGCGTCTACTCTTCCTGTGTTGGTTACTCGCCCATCTCTGTAACTAAACACTGACTAAACAACCTAAATGGGAAAAACATTATCTGGCTCAGGTTCCAGAGGTATCAGCAGGCAAGGTGAGGTAGAGTACAGATGGTCACATCATGGCAGCTAGGAAGAAAGAAAAAAGCACCCCGACAAAGACTGGAGTAATGCAACCTCTAAGGGGACACACTGCTGGTCACCCACTTCCAACCTTCACCACCTCCCAATAATAGTGTCATAAATTCATCAAGAGTTTTGTTCCATTGATTGGGTCAAAGTCCTTTACCCAAAGCCTACAAGCAATGACTACACCTGAAAAACAAGATTTTATAGGGAATTTCCAAACCAAAACACCTGCTAGTTACCTAGAGAAGGAAATCTTAAATTCTAAAACAAGTAGACTAGATAGACCCCAGATGATAGAGACTGCACATGTCTGTTTGCAAGTGCTATTCAATGACTGACCAGAAAACGCTACTTAGCAATAGAAAGTATTTACATTCAACAACATGGTTAAATATTGAAGACATTTAGCAAATCCGTGCCAATATGTTGTATTTTCATATGGCTCTATAATATTTGAGGAAAAGTTAATAATATATGGGAACGGGGAACAATCACCAGAAGATATGACAGCATGGATGGTTGGGATAAAGATATTGGTTGATGCAACTGTTCTTTTGAGGGAGAAAGGGAGGAAGAAGAGAAGAGAGAGAGAGAGAAGAGGAGAGAGAAGAGAGAGAGAGACTGAGAGGAGGTTAAATAGTTAGACAGACACAAGGATGACAGAAATAAGAGACTTGCCTTGTGCACACTCAGACTTCGTATGAGTTTACCAGGGGATGTGGAGGCACTGAGTAGGAGCAAATGGCAGCCCCCCCTTTTGCCTCTTGTAGGAAGGACTGTGTTCTGCTGGCCCTTGTAAAATCTCACCTCCCCACAGTCACTTGTGCCAAAAGATAAATATCTTCAATTTCAAGATCAGATGTCAACTGTAACCCCTGTGTGTACAAAACAGGTACTCCTGTCATAAATCTCTGCTAGGAATAACGTAAGTTGCTGAGTTGGCGGGGAAATTTTGCTGTTATAAATATGGAGACAGAGGTAGGAAATTGTTTCTTGCTTGTTTTGTTTTGCAGAAAGTCCCATGCTAATAGGACCTAAACTAAAACAGATTACACAAAAGACAAGACAGATAGATGCCCTGTCTCCAAGGCCAAATAATACTCTCAGACAAACAGAAATTTAAATTACCATAACCTAAAAAAGCTGCAAGAGGTGGGGCAAGATAGAACACAGGAAAAGCTTTGCAAAAAGTCAGCTCTTTTCAACTTTCTCTGTCTGATAGTGCAACTTGCAGAATGTCCTGCACATGCAGTTTGAGCCTTCCTGAGTCCGTGCAAACTGCTTTCCATCTTCGGAGGAGGCACTAAAGAGTTACACAACACAGACATGCTCTGGCCAAGTGTTCCTTTCCAGATTATGGAGGAGCCCTTTGTTTTCCAGATGGGAGATCTTTACAATACAAAATCAATGGTTGGGAGAGCTGGGGAACTGCAGTATCTCTGAGGATGAAGGTCTCCCAGGGTTGGCTAAGGAAACAGTGGGAACCCCAGCAGGACGGCCATTTGCTGTCTGAATCACTGCTGAACCCTCTGTTCTCCCTCTCATTAGTTCCATCATGGTGTTGTCCTTATGTAAGCACACAGGAAATCCATTTTTAGCATGCCTAAGAAAGGTCACCCATTCCAACTTGCACACTTGCACTTGTGTAAACAATAATTAAAAAGAAAACTCGACTGATGCTAAGCTCACCCTAACTTCTAGGAGGAAACCCTGGCATTCCTTTTTAGCATTGTTTCTGGAAAAACCCGGATAACCTCCAGGAAACTGGGTTTTTATTTCCTGAAGAACTGCTTCCCTGATTTTTGTCCAGAATATGTTTATATCCACTTGGTACCTTTTTATAATTACATCTCACTCTGAAAAATTTCCACTCAAGTATTCTTCCTCATTATGGATTTTACATTATCACTGGGGACCATAAATGTTGCCACATCGTGTTGAGTTCTCACTGATACTAAGCATTGGTGGGAATCATCAGAATGGCTTTTTTAAAGGTAACCACCATGACTCCCCTTTCTTACAATTGAGAAAGGGAAAGTTCAAGAAAGTAATACTATTAAGCTTGTTAGCTTTCAACTTTACATGGGAATGTGATGACCCTCAAAGACAAAAACTCCATATTGAATGAACCTAATATATCATCAAAACTTTACTAAAGGCAGGATTAAAAGGGAAATTTTCTATAAAGATCTTCAAACACATTATGACAAATCCCATAAAAGTTCAACAGATGACATCATCTGTCAGATGACTTAAACCCCTCGTATCTTCAAATGGGAAAGAAAGAAAGTTTTTAAAACCAGAAAAGTAAATGCTGTTCATCAAGGAACCAACATTCAGCAAAGGCAGGAGTCAGAGTTCCCAGTATGTCATCCAGAAAGCATATTACCCATTGGTTTGAGTCCTGGTGTAAAACTCCCCTACCATGCAAAGAACAAGAGCTGGGATGCGCCAGAAACTTTATTCGCTAGTGCAACCAAGGGAAACCTTCTGGAAGACTAGATAATAAATTTTTCCCTGTTCAATCTAATTCTCTCCCTTGAAGTACTAAGTACGGGTAGTCGTTTAATACAGAAAATTTAATGCGCCCTTTAGGGCATGAGCTGAGATAAGGGGGGGGAAAGAGGATGAAAATTTTGATTTTGGTTTAATGGAGGAATAACTTAATATTTGAAAATTTGAAATCAAATTTAAAAGGGAGGAACGTTATTTCAGGTCCCAAAGCTGGCTAAAACTTTTTAGGGAATTTGTCCACCAAGTTGGCAAAGGCAAACCATACCAATTTGGGATCCCGCTTCATCTTAAAAGAACCAAAGGAGGAGTGGGCAAAAGGAGGAGGATGAGAGGTTGGACAAAGAAAGAGAAGGAGAAGAAAAGATCTGAGAACTTTTGGTCAGGGACCCGAACCACAGACTGCACTCAATACCAAAGGACCCCACGACTTGTCCTTTGACCAAGTTACTCCCTAGCTAACTTCCTAGCAAAATTAATTTAAGATTTAGATCTGAATGTTTTGGATGGACTTCAACCTTTGTAATTGGTATAATGGTCTTGGGTTCAAAAAACCAGTTGGCTTAACTTGGAATCATTCAGTTAGATACTTACCAAATGAAACACCCCCCTCACTTGCTTTTCCCTTTTCTATTAAACCTTGTCAAATGAGGGGTTTTAGGCTGCTTCACCAACTTTATCCTGTGGGGTTCGGCCCGTGAGTTTGGTCCAACTCCAATTTATAATTAAGAGGGCCCCAATGTGTTACATCATAGTCAGTTCCCTTTGAGGTGTTTTGGGGATTCCAAATACTTCTGGGCACAACCCAATTGGTGGTTGGCAGGACTCTTGGGGGCATCAGACCTGATCCGGTCTCATAACCAATAATTGTCTGTCTGAACTCTGAGTCCTGCCATGTGTATTTCAAAATGTAATTCCCACTTTGTTCCCGACTGTGTGCCTGTGTATAATATAATTCTGTTCTAAATTTAAAAACTAATTCGTCGAAGAGGAGCTAAAATTCGTATTTCAAGCAAAAAACAATAAATGGAAAGTAGAATCCTGCTACAGTGAACACATGGAAATGTAGCCACAGGGCTTGGGGCCAGGGGTGAAATGCCCCTGTTAGTGTGGGAAGGATGGAGAGACAGAAGTGGACATGGAACGCTATAAAGGTAGTTTATTTAAACACTGGCTAATTAACACCACTTTTAATGCCTGTTTGTCACTTTGAATTTTTGCCACTCTGTTTTGTTAGGGTGGAGCTGGGTTGGGGGACCACACAAATGCACCGCGTTATGGGTAGTTATTTGGGCCTCCACGGATGACTCCCGCTGGTCTATACACCCGAATAAAATTACCCCTTTTGACCCATATAATCAGAAAACTATATCTTGTAGATTTTTTTTTTAGTGTTCTTGCTATCGTTCTACAGTCTCTTGCTTGTTAAAGGGGCCTCCTCTCGTAAGGCTAACCTGAATTTTGTTTAGGAATTTTTTGCCCTCCCCAAAGCATTCAAAGACCGGTTTAAGGTACCAGCATGTGAGGACTATTGCACAACGCAGCAAAGGGGGAAAAATTCACATCAATGACAATCAGAGAGAGCTAACCAAAGGAGACTTGGAAACCTTCTTTAGAAACAGTACAAAAAATACCAGTATCCCATTAAACCCCCACCTAAAAGCAAAAGCTGTTCCACAGGCTATAAAATACTCAAAAACAGAGGGCCAGGCCCAAACCATATAAAAACCCTTTCCCCCTCCCCCCAAACCCCGACCACTAATTGAGGATGGTCAGACGGAACTGCCCAAAAATAACAGATTAAAATAAACTGCCTTGGCTCCTTAAATAAAACCCAAACCCGTGCCCCTACTGTTAAACAATACACTTCAAGGGCCCTAAACCACTTACATTGTTGAAAGTCACTTTTACAAGTGGGCCTAACATGAGGGGCTACCCAACCCACCCCCGGTTAATATTGGGTAGGTTCTAAAAACAAAAGCCAACGTGTGTTAGTAAAAATTAAATTTATACCCCCATATTTTTGGGTTCATTTTCTTGGTTGTGGCCTCCCTAAGCCTTTCAAAAGGGTTCCTTTGCCCGTTTTTTGCCAAATGTGCTTTTGCGGCCTATTTCTGCCTGTTCAAATATTCCCATCTTGCCAATACATTTTAAAATATGAAGCAATAGTCACAAAATCAGACTAATAATAGTTGAAGGCAACCACCTAAAGTGGTCTTACAAAGACTGAGTTACAAAGTGGTATAATTAGGTTTAAAGTTTTTTCATTAAAATAAAACAGTATTGATTGCAGAAAGCACAAGCTCATGATCAGTGAGAGAAAAGAAAATTATTTTCCATTTTATACTCTCCATATTGCGTGGCTTTTCCCATCTACCAGTGTGGTATGATGGTAAATTTATAAGTCCATTTCTTTTAGAAGAAAGAGAACATAACCTTTAAAAAATAGACGAGTAGTTTTAGCCAAACCACTGGTTGCTTTGTCTGGTAACTTCTGCTTTTTAAGATTTATTTTTAGCTGTGTATATGGTGATTGTGAGCCTGAATATAAGCAGATACCTAGGGATTCCAGACGGGCAAATGGAATCCACTGGAGATGGAGTTACAGGTTGTAAGTGAGTTTCAAGACTTGGGTGCTGAGAACCAAGCTCAGGTGCCCTGCACAAACACTGCGTGGCGCCTAACCTCTGTACCATCTCCAGCCCCTTGCTTAGTAACTTCTAAAAGTCAGGAATTGATGACGCTGATACTGTTTCTATAAAACAATAGTGCATTGTTCCTTTTACTGTATTGGTGGTTTAAGGTGTGGAACACTCTTAGATTATGTTTAGTATTGTATTGATACATTAAGAAATAATCGGATTTAACGAGAATTTAATCTGTGTAAATAGTAAACCCGGAGATCTTTATATTTCATAGTTCTGGGTTTAAAGACTATCAAATAGTTGCCCCAGCTGTTGGCGAAGCCTGATCCTTCATATTGTAAGAATAAATTTACATCGGGTCTTAAAGATAATATTAAACTTCTAAAGATAGCCAAGCTGGTGCCGGATTATCCTTATAATGCTGGTTTGAGCATGACTATAGAGCGGGCGGTGTGGGCACTTAACCCAGCCTGGAGGCAAGGCAGTGATTTCTGAGTTCGTGGCCAGCCTGGTTACCGTGATTCAGTCCCTTACAAAAACCTGTTCAAAAAAAAAGACCATATATGTTTATGGATACTCTTCTGCACACATCTCTTTTCTGACTCTCTGTCATGCTGTGATGTAGCCAAGGAGGCCTTACCAGGATGCTGTTATCATGCTTTCTGGACCATCCGACCTCTAGAAAAGTGAGGCAAGTAAGGTACTTTTCCTATAATTAAGCAAGCCTAGGGATATTTGTCCTATGATCCAAAATATTTCAGGAGGAGGACTAATTCTATTCGTAATGACCCAAACCTTCATGACCTGTTCACCTTTTACAGCCTGCCTCCCCATACTAGTGAATTATGTGTATTAATGATCAAGCTTGGATTTAGTTTGCAAGGATTTTATTGAGTATTTTTGCATCAATATTCATAAGTGAGATTGGTCTGAAGCTCTCTTTTTTGGTTGGGTCCTTGTGTGGTTTAGGTATCAGAGTAATTGTGATTTTGTAGAACGAGTTAGGTAGTGTTCCTTCTGTTTCTATTTCATGGAATAGTTTGAGGAATATTGGTATCGGGTCTCCTTTGAAGGTCTGATAGAATTCTGCACTAAAACCATCTGGTCCTGGGCTTTTTTGGTTGGGAGGTTTTTAATAACTTCTATTTCCTTGTGTGATATGGGCCTGTTTAGATGGTTTATCTGCTCTTGATTAAACTATTGTATGTGATATCTGTCTAGAAAACCTTCCATTTCATCTAGATTTTCCAGTTTTGTTAAGTATAGGCTTTTATAATAGTATCTGATGATTTTCTGAATGTCCTCCATTTCTGTTGTTATGTCTCCCTTTTCATTTTTGATTTTATTAATTTGGATACTGTCTCTGGGCCCTTTAGTTAGTTTAGCTAGGGGTTTATCTATCTTGTTGATTCTCTCAAAGAACCAGCTTTTGGTTTTGCTAATTCTTTGTATTGTTCTCTTTGTTTCTGTTTGGTTGATTTTGGCCCTGAGTTTGACTATTTCCTTCTGTCTACTCCTCTTGGTGAATTTGTTTCTTTTTTATGCTGTTAAGTTGTTAGTGTAAGGTCATTCTGACAAGAATGCATTCCTTACCTGTCATGGAATATGCATTATAAAAGCAATGCACTGATGTCTTAGGTTGGTAAAGTTCTGGGCAGAACTTACCCAGACAGGCTCAGTCTTGTTAATGAAATAAAAAAAGGGGGAGAAGCAGAGAGCCTTTGGGGATGCTTGGCAAGAATCTGATATGGGTCAAGGACAAGGAAATGGGCTGTTTGGCAGGAATATGACATTGGCCAAGGACAAGGAAGTAGGCTTCAGGCAGGAATTTGACATTAGGCTAGAATAAAGAAGTAATTTCAGACAGGAATCTAAATTTTAGGCTAGGACAAGGAAGTAAGCTTCAAACATGAAAATGACCTTGGGCTAGGACAGGGAAGTAGGCTCAAATACTTTAGTCATCCTGATAAGCCCTTAGAAACAGTGATCATGGGAGTGTTCACTAATTGGGTTTAATGCTTTGCTTTTCTTTGACTTGTGTTATTGTATATGTCTTGACTTTTGCATTATTGTGTTGCTAGACCCTCAACCTAGAACTGACCTTAATACTTACATATAATCAAAATGGTATAAAAGCATAAAGGAGGAGGAGGGATGGGATAAGGTGCTCTAGGGGGAAATGGGGAAAGGGAATGACATCTGTATGATAAATAAATAAAATATCCAATCAAAAGAAAAAAAAGTTGTAGTGTAATGTCTCTCCTAGTCTTCTTTACCAGGGCACTTAGTGCTATGAATTTTCCTCTTAGCATTGCTTTCATTGTGTCCCATAAGTTTGATTATGATGTGTCAAGATTTTCATTAAGTTCAAAAGTCTTTAATTTCTTTATTTATTTCTTCCCTGACCAAGTTATCATTGAGTAGAGAGTTGTTCAGTTTCCACATGTATATGGGCTTTCTTTTGATTTTGCTGTTATTGAAGACCAGCCTTAGTCTGTGGTGATCTGATAGGATGCATGGGATTATTTCAATCTTCTTGTACCAGTTGAGGGTTGTTTTGTGACCAATTATAAAGTCGATTTTGGAGAGGACACCTCAGTCCCACTTGGGAGGGAGAAGAAGGCAATTACAAGTGGAGTGGGAGGAAGGGACCTGAGAGGGAAAGTAGACAGGGGTGTTGGGGAGAGTGGAGCCTGATCTGGTATTGGGTGAGGAAAAGGACTGAAGTCCTGAGGTCCAGCAGAAAGAATGGAAACAGGCAACCTAGGGAGGTAGGAGACTGGGATGTGCTCTCCAGAATGCACCAGAAACCTTGTAGGTGAGAGACTCTCTGGACTCAAAGGAAGGGACCTTAGATGAAATGCCCAACAGTAGGGAGAGGGAATTTATAGAGCCCACCTTCAGCATCAAATTGTTCCTGTCTAAAAGAGCTACAGGGATGGAAATAAAGAGGAGACTGAGGAAAAGAAGGTCCAGCAACAGGCCCAAAGTGGGATCCAGCTCAAAGAGAGGTCCTAGGCCTAAGCCTATTACTGAGGCTACGGAGCACTCACAAAAAGGGATCTATCATGACTGCCCTCTGAAAGACCCAACAAGCTGCTGAAAGAGTCAGATGTAGATATTTGCACCCAACCAATGGACAGAAGCTGCTGACCCCTGTAGTTGAATTAGGGAAAAACTGAAAGAAGCTGAGGTAGGAGGGGACCCTATAGAAGGACCAGCAGTTTCAGTTAATTTGGAACCCTGTGATCTCTCAAACACTGGACCACCAATAAGGCAGCATACACCAGCTGATATGAGACCCCCAACGCATGCACAGCAGAGGACTGCCAGGTCTGTGTTCAATCAGAGATGATGCACCTAACCCTCAAGAGACTGGAGGCCCCAGGGAATTTAGGGGTGGGAGAGGGTGAGGGGGACATCCTGGTGGAAACAGGGGGTGGAGAGGAGGTATGGGATGTGGAAAAATTGGAGGGTTGATGGGGGGAATTAAATCTGGAGTGTAAATAAATAAATTTAAAAAGGATCAGACTTTAACGTTTGACTCTTGGAGGGAATGCAGACTGCAGTGCTTTGCAGTTGCTGATTAAGGAATTCTAGCATAATGCCAACATTGTCATTGAGACTTACCACGAAGATCTTCAAACTCCAATTACAACTTATCCTCCTTATCACCCGTGTTTGCAGCTTTCCAGTAACAATGGAAGAAAAGTTTCCCACTTCTAGGTACTATGCCGTTTGGCCAGATTAACCTCAGGAAAGAGTTAATTAACATGAAGAGGGCAGCTCCCCTAATAACGTCCCTTTATCCGCCTTGCCCAAATTGGCATTGCTTGGGTGGTTTTGATGCTGAGGCTCAGCTCTCTTGTCAGCGTGCAGAGTGAGCTTCCTTAACCAGCACAGCCTGCGCTTTTTTGAGAAGCATTATTCTAAGGCTGCTGATGCCCAGCTGCATCTTGATATGCAGAAATGTGCTTGAAGTTCTCTCCCAGGAGAAGCATTAAAATTGGGTCACGAAGAAAAAAAACGGGTTACAAAAGCCTCTCTGAGCAATGAGCCCTTCAAAATGAGTATGAAAGCAAGTGCCAAGAAGGCAAGGAAAGCAGGTAAGATCTGATAAGGATTATCTGTGTAGGGTCATCATCATTGGGCTTACACTGTTTGGTCACTGGTCATTATCTGTGCGGCCATCTACATTGGGCTTATGCTGATGAAAATCCTTTCTAGGATATATATGATATATGCATATATGTACATATATGTGTATGTATATATATATATATATATATATATATATATATATATATATTCTTCCATCACATAAAAATAGCAAAGCTAATTTACATATCAAATTGTTGCTTCAGAGTTGGAGACTGTTGTATCATATTTTTATTAAATCTTTGAGTGTTTTGTACATGTATACAATATATTTTGCTCATATTTTCTCCTACCTCTTCCCTTAACTCCTTGCAGATTCATCCCATGCTCCAACCTACCCTACCTCTGAAGTTCATGTTCCTTGCATTTGTAATAATCCAGTGGGTCCAGTTTGTGTTGTCTGCACATATCATCAGCCACACCCTTGGAGGAGGAAAAAGATTCTCTCTCTCTCTCTCTCTCTCTCTCTCTCTCTCTCTCTCTCTCTCTCTCTCTCGTGTGTGTGTGTGTGTGTGTGTGCGTGATGAAAGATCCAGTGAGCAAAACTGACAATCAAATAGGAGAAAACTCCCAGTATATCTCAGCAAATCCCACAGGAAGGAAGGTTTTATCCACTTCACACCTTAACTGCCCATTTGATTGCATGCTGCAGAATGCAGAATTATCAGTGCATTGGCTCTCCTTCAGCCCAGACCTCTCAAAGCAAGAAGCACTTCTCAGCATGCAGATAGCTCACAAACTACAAACAGAGGAATAAAGGGAGTAGTCACAGCCTGACTTAGGCAGAATGCTGGAATTTTAAATAGTATAGATGGGTTGGGTTTTTTTTTGTTTTGTTTTGTTTTGTTTTTTTATGAGTATATCTGTCCCTCCATTCAATAGCAGATTTATTTCAGGGCTTGTGGCAGACAAAAAAAAAAAAAAAAAAAAAAAAAACAACAACAACAAAAACAAAAAGAATCTCCTTCTGCATTTTGAGGGTTGTACCATAAACACATAGCACTAAGGAATATGTCAAATAGCTTCTTTCCTAAAAATCAGAAAATCTCACAAAGAACACAAGCAGGAGTGGCGCCAGCCTGAACATGCACAGCTCCTATTCCCAGCTCCCCAGATAACAAACACTCCTGGTGATGGAGGAAGACTGGGCATGCCCAGAGCATCCCCTCCTGACAGAGGTCTAAGGGCTCTCACTTTTGACCTAGTCTTTACCTATACAGCTCTCTACAGTTGACAAAGGACCATTTCCCATCCTAAGCTTCATTTCCTTGTGTTCAGGGTATCAAAAGTTTCTAAATTTGGCATTAGCTATTCATGTTGACCTCATACTCTGTAGAGGAGACTGTTGCCAGCATTTGGGTGACTAGAGACCCAGTGAGCTTTCCTCCTGCTTCTTTCAGATTCAAAACTTAACTCTCCAGCACTGGCTTTCTTCCTGAGATAGCCCGGGTTCTACCTATGTCAAATGCCACTGAAATTCAACAATATGAACAACAGGAAAAATAGGCTAAAACATTCACAGTCATTTACCATCAATATCAATTTAGAAAAAAAGTCCAGAGAAGGTAAATGTTAAATCATATTTCAAAACAGACTAATTAGGCATTCAAGAACAACATGAAATTGTAATTTATAATTCCATCCTCTATGAAAACATGGTGCACTCAAAAATAGCATTTATCCATGTCATGCATTTTGCTCATACCTATTACTCTAATGGATTTTTTTTCTTTTTCACTTTCATACCACAAACATCTGGGCTCCCAACCCAAGGACAAACGTACTTCTGAAGCTATTTATTAATATTGAAATATTCTCCGAGAATAACCATAGATAAATCCAAGTCATTGGCAAAATACATGAAGTTAGTAAACAGCAAGCAAATGGACGCATGTGGCCTCTATCCATTCAACCAGTGAAATCGGAGAAAGTTCTGTGTGGCAGGAACTGCGTTAGGAGCTGAAGTTTATACTAATAAATAAGGCTAAGCTCCTATCGTAGACTGTTTACCTGAATATGGTAAATGCATTTATATATACATATATACATATATATATCACATACACTTACACACAGAGAGAGACAGAGAGAGACAGAGAGAGAGAGAGAGAGAGAGAGAGAGAGAGAGAGATTAAGAATATCATCTTAAGCCAAACATCAGCAGACGCCATGCTAGAATGGACTAACCTAATCAATGTGATTGGTTACATTGTCTATTTGTGCCATTTTCTGCAGACTCACAGCAAAGCAAAAGAATTAGATATGTATATATGAGAGGGGGCAAGCATATGGTATTTTGTGTGAGACTTCAAAGAATTTGTAGGAAACTCATTCTTTAGTCTGACACTAGGCTCTCCAACATCTTTGGTTCAAAAAATATTATATAAAATATATGGTTCAGTATAAATAGTTGATTTTTCCCTTTGCTGACCTTATTTGACAAACTAAAAAGCTAGCATCCCTATGTGAGTCCCCAAATTATTTTGGAAATTGAACTTTTTCTTGATTACTGGAGGTCTGAGGAGTCTGTCAGAAAGGAGGATGGACCTGTATGGGCTGAGTTAGCAGGTATGATGAATCATGAAACAAAGACAGAATCATTAAACTTCAAATTAATAAGCATTAATATAGAAGGAGAATCAGGCCAACCCAAGGCAGGTGCAAAATCCCTGCATTGGCACTTTTAATTTTCTAAGTTGATTTTCAAATCTGTTGGAGATCTGAATACCTGGGATTCCAGGCCTGACACAAATGCAGAGAAAATATGACTTTGGAAATTCAGAACATTCTGGACCATTCTCCTAATCTAATTTTTACTTGTATTTGAAATGAGGCTGGGGGAGAAAGAAGCTGTTGAATTTTCCTATGGCAAATACATAAACAGAACAAGCCCTTGTGTGTCTAGTTACTTGTCATTTCACAGCGAAGACCATTTACCTTACACTCTGGTCTCTAAAGCAGCTGCCTGCTTTTGTGTGTGACCACATCACAGTGACCTCTCCTACTCATTTCTATACACATTCATCTCTCATGATAAATCATTGACAGCGAGTGAGACAGGGGGCATACATTGCCAAAGCCTACAGTCCTGTTTGAGAAGCAGCTATCACAGACAGTCTGTTGACACATCCCTAAAACTCAGATGTGCAAGTCTGAACCCCAGTGGGGTAATATGTGGCTGTACAACAATTGGGAAGTGATCAAGTTAATGCGGGTCATTAGGTGGAACCCCTAGAATGGTGCCATTGTAAAAAAATAATGAACTGTGAGAGTGCTCTGCATACATTCCCCAGGCAAAGTTCATGTCTCCATGCAACCAAGACCTTATCTCAGACATGCAGCTCCAGAAGCATAAATAAGATGACAGTTGGCTATAGAAACCTGACATGAGACCAAATTTAATCCTGAGAGGTGAGGTGCTGCTTTAACAAATGCATATAGTGTGAACGTGGCTATGACTGGCTAATAGCAAAGGCTAGGTGAGCATTGAGTTGAGTTCCAGAAACAGCTGGCCCTGAAGAACCACAGGTGGTTCTGCTGAGGCTAAGGGATAGAAAGAAATAGAGTTCAAAATGAAGCCGTCTTCTTAGAGAAGACAGGAATCATCACCAGTGTAGAAATGAGTGGGAGGGGCTGATCTGCTGAGCTCTTAGGCGAGTGAGGATCATACTTTGGAGACAGGAACATAAGTTATCTTTATTATGAAACAGCAAAGGACTTTTTGTGAGAGGAAGGACATGTAAACATTAGGCATTTAGCTAAAGAGACTTCTCTAAGTATCAGGTCAAAAGAAGCAACTTGATCTATGTGTCCTATGTCTCCCATCGTCCCGTTCTCCCGTTCTTGAAGAAGTGAGTGGACTACTAGTGGTATAGTCCAATAGCCCTTTACTATGGGATGTCAGAGTGACTGTGAGGCCAGCAGGAAGGCTGCCGGCCAGAACTGAACATGGCAAAGACAGGGGAGGAGGAAAAGCTGCTGATAGCCTGGGGTTCTATAAAAACAAAATGGAGATCCCTCCAGCTGTGAAAGCATCTTCTTCAGACAGTATTCAACCCAAATCTAAGCAAGTAGGCTTTTATCAGCAGCAAAAATCTTAAATATTAGTAGGGGGAGATGTAACATAATACTAAAAGAAAGGAAAGCGTTGATCTAGTTTAGTTTAAACACGGAAGTTAAAGTGAAAAATAAAATCAGCTTTTCTATGAAACAGCTCATAATAAATAAAATAATTAATTTCTTTTAAAAAAAGAAAATGAAGAAAAAAACAATTTGGATTATGGGAGAAACTTTCAGAGCATTGATTATAGTTCTCCATTAAAGATAAAATATCTCAAAGTTCCCCTTATTCATATCAAAGACAAAAAAATGGTCTCCTTAAACCTGGCCTAATTATTTATATAAATATGCTGCGAGTAGTGACTGACCACACCTTTTATGGCTGTTATGCTAGAACTGTTAATAACAAATCCAAGACTACACTTTTAAAAGTCTTAAAGTTGGAAAGCAAAGTCATGAGAGCTCATTTCCTATGTCATTTCTGTATCTATAGGGTTGAGTAAATTTCTTTCTTTCTGAGACTTTTAGTCCTGCTCTTTCCTTAGCTGTAAGGTGAGCAGCCCCATAAATCAGCCAACATTCTCATTTGGGGAACAGCGCTGTGTAAGCATTGCATTAATAAGTCAAACTCAGTTTCTCAGCACTATCTGATACTGTCTGATTCAACGCTCCACGTCCTCAAAAGTGACAGGCCAGTCAGAGCTGGGGTGACATAAGCAATGTTTCCGATTATATCCTGTGTATATAATCAAGGAGAAACTGCTTTGAAGAGAGGAGGGAGGGGAATAAGAGAGGAAGAGAAGGAAGGAAGAGAGCGAGGGAGAGAGAGAGAGAGAGAGAGAGAGAGAGAGAGAGAGAGAGAGAGAGACAGAATTCTATGCCCCTATACCCTGAAAGACAACTAAAGATTCTCTTGAAGAGCCTTCCCAGGATTCTTACTCTGCAAATGTTTCATTCTTCAGAGCATAAGTCAAAACTCAGACTTACAATAAGACATGAAGAACAGGGCTGGGGAGATGGCTCAATGGGTAAGAGAATTCTCACAAGAATGAGAGTTTGTATTTGGACCCCCCAATGCTCATCTAAAAGACTAACGTGAGCATGGCAGTACATGCCTGTAACTTCAGAGCTGACAGGCAGAGACTGGTAGATCACTGCTGCTTTCTGGCCAGCCAGCCTAGCATAAAATCAGCAAATTCTGTATTCAATCAGAGACCCTACCACAAAGGAATAAGATAGGAAGTGATCTCAAAGAATACTCTGGCCTCTGCATGCACCAACATGGATGAATACAACTGCATACTATACATAACACACACACACACCTGCACACACCTACAAATACCACACAAATACACATGCACCACAATAACTCCAAAACAAATAAGATAAAGAACACAGAAGTAAATAAAACTACATTTCTTTATCCTTAATTGAATTAATGAAGAAGTTTCTTTTCAAAATAACAATAATAGCTACAATATCTCTGACTATATACCTGTTTATATGTATCTTGTTCATATGTGTACATATGCTTATATCTGCTTATATATAAGAGAAGTGAATAATGGCTAATAAAAATACAAGAGGGAAGAAATACTTACTCTAGATTATTTGAAAGTAGGCCTATACTAGTGTGTGTGTGTGTGTGTGTGTGTGTGTGTGTGTGTGTATGTGTACATCAAGCTAATAGAGCAAATACTTAAAAACACCAAAGAGAAATATAACTGATATGTGAAGGAAGATGATAACATGGTATTACAAAAATGTTCTATTGAAACCACACAAAGCAGGAAAAGGAACAAGACAAAAAATTGGAAATGAAGTAAAAACAAAACATGGTATAGCTGAAAGGAGCAACAGGAAAGCTTACTACCGTTATGTCAGTCATCAGTATCCCTCCTCCTCAATGGACAGGTCAAGCAGGCAAAAGACTCAGCAACAATAAAGCTGAGCTTCACATAACCAACTGATGTGACAGATGTCAATAGACTGCTCTAAACACCACAGCACAGTGCACATTACTACCTCAAACAGGACATTCACAAAGAGAGATCCCAAGCTAAACCATCAGACAGACCTGAGCAAATGTACAAGAACAGAAATGCAGATGCCTGCCCAGACACCTCACGGAAATTAAGCTAGAAATCAGCAACAGAAAGGTAACTGAAAAGAACCGCCAAACCCGCAGAGACTGAAACATACACTGCTGAGAACCACCTCAGAATATACATTTCTAAATATTTCGAATATAGAGAATATGAAAAGCTAGTATATCATAATTTGTAGGTGGAATAATCAGAACTTGTTGGAAAAATTATCTTTGGAAACAAGAGAAAGTAAAGTAAACACATAAAAAAGGAAAAAAGGGAAAATTCAATGGAGTATCAATCAGTGAAATTAGAAACAAAAATAAACACAGAAAACCAATGAATCAAATTAGCTTTATGGACCTTGAAAAGATAATAAAATTGATAAACCTCTAGAAAGATAAACTAAAAGAAATAAGAGAATATTAAGTACTATCATCAGAATTGAATATAATTATATATGTTGTATATGATAAAAATACACTGAACAACTCTATGTCCACAAATTACATAATGTAATTGAAATTTACTAATTCCATAAAAGATATAATTTGTTAAAGGTAGCATAAAAAACAAAAAACATTAAGTATGTAGCTATTAAACTAATTAGGTTAATTTGTAGCCTTCTCAACTAGAAATTATCATGCAAAAACTATTAAGTTTACTGGTAAAGTTAACCATATAGTTGAGAAAGAAATTATAAAAATTCTCCAAAATCCATGATCTCTTTCAAAAGACAGAATGAAAGAATATGTTTCTTAACTCATTCCACTGGGCCAGCAGATAACAAAAACCTGGAAAAGATATTATAAGAGAAAACTACTATAGACCAATTCCTCTCATAAATTTGTGTGTGTGTTTGTGTGTGTGTGTGTGTGTGTGTGTGCATAGTCTCAACAATACGTTAGCAAGTGCATCAAACAATGTATTAAATTAGTTAGGCACCATCACCAGGTAGAATTTACTTCAGAGAAGTAAAAATGGCTTAACACCAAACAGAAATAGTCAATAAATTAAGATTAGAGAGAAACTCATAGCAGAATAAAAGTATCTCCAAAAGTTCTTTGGTTAACATCATACCAATGGAAGCTGAAGAAATGGAAAGGCCCTTTAAGATCAGAAATACAGGGGAAAATATCCGTTCTCACCATTACATTTTGAAACTTACTAATTTTAAGATTATAATATATTATTTCCCTCCTTCCTTTCTTCCCTTAAGCCCTCCCATATACCACTCCTTGCTCGCTTTCAAATTCATCTCTTTTTCATTAATTGTTACATACATATACATATATGCATACATATTTCTAAATACATAAATACTACCTGCTCAGTCTGTATATTGTTGCTTGCCTACATGGTTTTAAAGTTAACCATTTGATATTGAATAACCAACTGATGTGTTCCGCCCTGGGGAAGACTATTTCTCCCACTCTCAGCATTCCTTATTTGCCTGTGGTTCTTTGTGTAGGGTTGAGGCTTCAGAAGCTTCCCCTTACCCATGTTAGCATGTCTATTGATGGTCTTATTCGGCTCATGTTTAGACAGCCATATTGGTGAGACTTTTATGGGTGTAGTTTCTGACATGAGAGACACAGTCTCACTGCAAACTTGTTCCTCTAGCCTTTTCAACCCTTTCAACCCCCTCTTTTGCAATGAGTCCCTCCTGAACCTCAAGTACAGGAGTTTTATTGTAGACATTTCTGTTTGAGACCGGGCTTCACAACTCTCCACTTTGATTGGTTGTGGTTTTCTCGAATGATCTTCTATTGCAAAGAGAAATTTTCCTTGATAAGAGGTCTCACTTCTATTTTTTAACATCATACTGGAAGTCCTAGCTCATAGAAATATGTTCATAAGAAAAGAAAATAAGGTTGTGGCTGGAGAGTTGGATCACTGGTTAAAAGTGCTTGCTCTTGCAAGGACTCAGACTCAGTTTCCAGCACCCATGTAGTGGCTCATGACTCTTTGTTACTCCAGTTCCTGGAATCCAACATCCTCAAATGGTGCTTCAATAAATACATATCTATATTCAAAAACAAAAATTTCATCAATGACAACAACAAAAAACCTTGGCACTCTTCACAAAAATTAACTGAAAATGGATCATGGATCTATAAATAAAAAAACTATAAAATTTATAAATGGATTGGCAACATAGTTCAGTGGGCAAAAACCACTTAACCGTATAAGCCCGGTGACTTGAGTTTAATCCCTGGATTTCACTCTAAAAAGCAAGATGAGGTGGCACATGTCTATAATGAGACAAGAGGTAGACACAGAAGAATTGTGGGGAAGGTCATGGCTGGCTAGCCTGCTTTAATCTATTGAGAGACAGAAAGGGAATGGATCTGAATGGAAAGAGAAATAGGGAGGAAGAAGAGAGAAAGAAAACTATAAACAGAATATATTGTGTGAGAAATGGATGTGTCTTCAATAAGACACAAAAAGAGCATGATAATAATTCAAAAAAGCTTCATTTCAACAGAAATTCAGGTTCTGTCTTTGCATCAGTGTAGGTTTTGAAACTATCGAGTTTTTTTAAACCTTATAAATAAATGCACCCACTGTTAACAAGGGTGTGTCTCTGCTCCCTGAATTGATCAAGAATCCTGTCTCCTATTTCTCCTTCTGGACCCCAGTTACTCTACAGAAGAATTACTCCCCTTCTCTCTTAGCAAAAACACCTCCAACCAAGCTTTATGTCTTGACCCTATCATTCATTCTACTACTTGGGAGACTGCAGCAGGACACTATGTTTGAGGCCAGTTTGAGCTACATACACAGCAGTGAGACTCTGTGGATTATATTCTTCTAGTGGGCTGCCTTGTCTGACTTCAGTAGGAGAAGTTGTGCCTAGCCCCACAAGGTGGGGGTACATGGTGGGGGGTGGGCTTTACCCTCTCAAAGGAGATGGGGAGGGGGAAAGATTGTGAGAGGGAGGTGACCTGATAGGGAGGCAGTGAGTGGGATTGTAAGGTGAATTTTAAAAAACAGAATTATAAGAATCAAAAAGAAAGAAAGAAAAGAAAAAAGAAAAAAAGCCACGTTCTTCTATAGGTTTTCCTCTCAGAAATAAATATTCATTTGCCTTTTATCCTGTCCACAGAGCTGTTTCACTTATTATTTTAGACATGTTAATGTATTGATCACAACTATTAAGCATTAATAACTGTTTTACAAAGAAAACTGGGGAGTAGGTTACTGTGAACTACGAAAACTAAGAATTAGATGCTCACATGGTGGCTAGAAGGAACCAGTCTTCTATAATAATTTTTATTACTACATCACTTCACAGCTTTATGGGCATATGCTGCTTCATAATAAAATTCTCAGTATGACAAAAAAAAATGTTTAACAGACTCCAGTATGTCTAACCTCCCTATACCAGTATATAAATAAGCCAAAATAAAACAGAAATATGTATTTTAATAATCATACTTAAAAATTATCTACATATTTTATGAGTATTGATTACTTAACTTAGAATAGCCCTGAAGTTAAAAGTTACCAAAAACATTTTGGAAACTTACTTATAAGATAGATACATTGTAACATTTAAAACTTAGACATCATCTGAAGGTTTTTCCCTGTTAACTACCTTCTTCAAAGACTCATTTGTATTTAATGTATATGACTCTTTCACCTGCATTTTTGAAAGTACACTGCATGTGTTTCTGGTATCCAATGAGGTTATAAAAGCATGCTGGATCCCTGAAACTGAGTTACCATTGTGAGCTACCAAGTGGATTCTGGGAATTGAACCACAGTCCTCTAAGAACAATAAATGCTCTTACGGGGTGAGCCATCTCTCCAGCAACATTTCACCAGCCCTGTCAACTACTTTTAATCTCCTTTATCTGATAACTCAGGTAAATCAAAAGTGTATGTTTATATATGTTTATGCTGAAAATTCAGGATATATGACTGATTTCATTAAACCAGTAATACTAAGCTAGTTATATTGAACAAGATTCGTCCAGCTTGTGTGGATATAAAAAACATTTGAGTTAGTTTCTGTACTTCTGGTGCATTTCATATGAGAACATATTTAGATCTATATAGGATTTTACCAATGAATTTGATAATAGCATCTAGAAATACGGAAATAGTACATATGTTTGTGTGTGTGTGTGTGTGTGTGTGTGTGTGTATACATATATATATGATATATATACACCCCAATACACAAGAAGATGCAAATAGGCCTATAGTCTAATTTTCTAAACTTTGGCTATTGATCAAGCATAATAATTATAGCAGGAAGCTCACTAAGAGAGCTGAGATACCTGAGTTGGCTCTCAGTTTTGTTTCATTTCTCCCTTTCATCAATATTGTGTTTCTACTCAATATGAGGCTTAATACATTTTACCGACATTGGTGGAAGAGACTTGAGATTTTCATTTAGCCTGACATCCAATCTTACAAAGGCCATGGATTACATTTTAGCAAGAGACCAAGAGGTTATTAAGCATCTGTGAGTGTACTCAATCCTCGTCCGAGTAGACACAAGGCTCTGCCTAATGTTTCCAAGTAGTTTCAAGGTGGTTTTTCTTGGGGTCCATGAGCTCTTTGTGTGCCCTGATAAGGCAGAGACTCTTGGGGGCTAGAGAGTAGGAAGGAAATGGTCTTGCATGAGGGAACAGAAGGATGAAGGAGGTGGAGGGTCTTGGTCCACTGAGGAAATAATTAGGATCTGCAGCAGAGGAGACCAAAGAAAGTTAAGAGGGAGCAAAATTTAATGTCTAAAAATTTATCAGACAGAGATCATCATAATGCACTCCAAAGATGGAGGAATGGGATGACCTGCAGAGTAGGCTGGCCTGTGGAGTAGGGTAGCCTGTAGAGTGGGCTGACCCATGGAGTGGGCTGATCGGTGGAGTGGGCTGACCTGTGGGGTGAACTGACCCATGGAGTGAGCTAACCTATGGAACAGACTGACCCGTGGAGTGGGCTGACCCATGGAGTGGGCTGATCGGTGGAGTGGGCTGACCTGTGGGGTGAACTGACCGATGGAGTGAGCTAACCTATGGAACAGACTGACCCGTGGAGTGGGCTCAATTGTGAAGTGGGCAATAGCAAGAGACTTCGAACTTGTAATTTTGTAAGAGGTTTTTATGAATATCTGTGGAATGAGTAGTATATTCATGGAGGTAAGGTAACCCCTTTTCTTTCCCAAACTTTGGCAAACCAGATATCCTTTCTGGGTATATTTCCCATGATTCTTTAGAAAAGCCAACAAGGAGGATCAAAACCACAGAATTAATTATATGGACAATCTAAGCTCTTTAGGGGATACAAACCTTTCCCGGTATTTAGCATTGTAGTGAGTAACACCTAGCCTGTTGTCTTAGCTCCCAGTAGAATGGAAAGAACCTCACCACAGTTTCAAGGATGTTTCACTACAAAGGACATTTTAAGCATTACGAGGTATAGCTCCTGTTTCCATGGTTACCCAGCACCTACCTCCTCTCCCAACTACTCCTACTAAGACCTCAAGGAATCTGTCATTTTTAGGACAGGCTTGGGAACCCCAGCCTCATGTTCTCTCTCTCTCTCTCTCTCTCTCTCTCTCTCTCTCTCTCTCTCTCTCTCTCTCTCTCTCCTCTTCAGTTTAGAAAGAACATGTTTGTTCCATCAGTGTATTTGAGAAGTTCATACCTGGTCTGGTTTCACAGTGAAGAATTGTGTGAAGGAATCACACAGAGAATCTCATTTATACCTGATTTTAATGACGTTTAAATAAAAGTTCGACTTTGGAATTTAGAGTTTATTTGGAATGAGTTCATCCCATGGCAGCTCTTCAGACAAAATAAATGTATTTTGCAATTCTGAGAGGTGTGGTCTGAGTCAAGGACAGAGCAGGTTATGAGTGCTGTGTCCCTCTGTAATGCATTAGCTGAAAGCCTAACCATAGAAGTGGACTTTTGGAAAGTAGCTAAGATTAAAACAGGTCAAAGGAATCATTCTCTCATCATAGAATTATTGCCATAATTTCAAGTGATGGGGTGGCAAATCTCTTGCTCCAACATGCAAATACAACAGCAAGAAAGGATCCATCAACAAACCAAACTGAGACAATTTAGCAATAACCAAATCAGATAGCTCCTTGATGGTGGAAATCTCAGCTCCTAAAAATGTAGATTATAAATTCCTGTTGTTTAAACCAGCCAGGTGTGGATTTCTGTTTATTGTTGCAGGATAAAGACACTAGAACACAAACCACAAAGTTCCTGTGATGTGGTTAGAGGTCTTACATAACGTACAATGATACAGTAAGTGCTTCACAGACTGCAGACCATGTCATATTCTCTACTGAAGCTGAAAGGTGAGAACAATGCAGAAAGAAGCTAGCAGTGAGCCTGGGAAAGCGGCAGTGACAGGGTGGCCACAGAAGCCCTAAATACGCACTTTATATCCTCTACACCCCTCTCCCGACATACACTCTTCATGACCCTATGCTCCAGTTTACCATTAATTCCTGCTTTAAGCTGTAGCACCACCATTTTTTATTTGGTCCTTTTCCTTTCGTTCTCTCTTCCAGGTACATTAGTTGCTATGGGAACCATGATGCTGATTCTAAGGGTGGAGTCCAGAGAGGCCCACAAGCACAGAGGAAAAGAAATTAAATCTCCTGGTTTGAAATATAGACCCCAAGTTGGAAAATCACAGAAGACACATGGCCTTCAACCTCAGAAAAACATCCTGTGTTGGACCAGCTCACCCCCTCAGGCCATAAGTAATAAAATTCTAACAGTAAAATCACCCTACAAAGGTAGAAGTTTCTATGCTGCCCTTCACTAGTGCTTTTTACATAAACAATCCATCAAGGAAAGTGCTTCTCATAAAGACTTCCAACTGAAGGATTTATATCTTCTCGTCTTTTGGATGGGAGACACAGTTAAGCTCTTACAAACCCTTGACTTGTTATAGGTACACTGCCTTCTGCTAAGTCAGAGCTCTCAAATCTCTCAAATGTATTCAGTCACCAAAGAGGTTTCTCCAAAGAACTGTCAAAAAAAAAACAAGATCTAGATTCCTTGAGTGGATGTCTCTCCCCAATATGATATCATAGTTATTTCTCTCTGTCTCTGTTGTTCTGTCTCTCCATTCTGTCTCCGTTTCTTTCTCTCTCACATATGCACACACAAACACACACATACATGTATGCACACACACAAGCACACACATATACGTGTGCCCATGCACTCATACACATATACTCACATACATGCATGCATGCACACATGCATGAGCACACACACACACACACACACACCACACATGCATACACATATATAACTTTATAAATAAAATTTATATGTGTGTGTATATGTGTGTGTGTTGTTGTTGTTTTTATAGCCTGGAATTTTCTAGGAATCACCATAAAACTTATACACGCTCCAACTTACTTAACTCCTTTTCCCTTGTGAGCTTTCATACTGATGAGATCATATTCTGTGATCTAACGAACTCATGCCCACTCCCAAGCGGTACGCCACATATTCTGTGGAACTGTCTCTTGAAACTGTAAGATCAGGTTAAGACATTCCAGGTCCCTCCCTCTAGTACATGAGTAGGGCAGCATCAGCCTTCTTAGTCTATCCCAGTTTCCAAAGTATGAGAGCAGCATTTGATTCTAAGATGTAGCTGGAGGTAAGGGATCAAGCCAAGGATGGTGCCTACATCTAGAAACACTAAGGAGTTGTTTTATCCTTTGACAGTTCCACACATGTGTAAAATGAATGTTAGTCATTTTCACTCAGATTCTCTCTTCTTTCCTGTTGAAATTCTTCTTCTTTCAATTCCCCCTCCTACGTGTGTGCACACGCATGTGTACATGTATGCATGTGTGTCCCACTGGGTTTAATTATGGTTGCTTTCATGAACATGGATCTGAAGAGGCATGGGAAAGAGTAGACAATGAAGCCAGTGAGAAGCTGTAGGAGAGGACTACAGTGGGAGGGGTCACTGAAGCCTTTAGTGGATGGAGACAAGAGCCACAGGATTGAAGGAAAGAGTTTGACAGATACACAGGTTAACCTATGCCCCCTTCCGCTCTCTGCCTCCCCATGCTCTCTCTCCTCCATTTGTATGCACCAATCTATAACACAGAAAACATGAAATCTGCAGTATCCTTAGAGGTCAGAAAAACTCAGAGTAAACAGGAATGGACAGAGATCTGGAGATGTGGGGGATATCTTTTGTGTATAGGCTTATAAAGAAGTCATTGCCCACCATGGAGTCGCAAATGCTCATACAAGTATTAGAAGACTGAAGCCTCTCCTTGATGTTGTCAGAGACACACAAACAACCAAAACGAAAGAAAACAGACAAACAAACAAATGGCCATGCCACAGAGTGACCACCCAGTCCGATGACTCACAGGTGTTTCTGGAAAACTGTTTTCTGCAAGAGAGGCATCTAGACCTTTCATTTTACATAGACTAAGATACCAAGCTTTTGGAGAGGTCATCTATAATCACAACTATAATAGCTAATATTTGTTACACACCATATGCTACAACATTAAAAAACACTGTACCTAAAAGTATTCAAGCATCACAACTCTATGAATCCTGTCTTCCAGACAACAGAAGTTGAATGACAGGAATGGAGACATTCCATACCAAGCAAGTCGATGATATCTGGTTCTGAGCCAATACACTCTGACTCTAGAATCTGCACTCCTAAATCTCATACCTAAGTATCCTCCATCCTGGTGTTTATTGTCACTGCAGCTCCTATGCTTAACCATACTTTCCATGTCATCAATGTCTAACCATGTCTGAACAGATGCAAAAGTAGGTATCGAGAGTTACAGAACTTCACAGCTGAGGTTAACAGCAGCAGCTCTCCTTTTATCGGTGAGGAGCTATGCACAGCACAAATATACACAGGGATGTAAAATATATTTGACCTGCGATGAGCATGCCTCAGAGAAGTCGGCAACTCATCTCCTGACCACCTGCCACCATGTCTTCCAACTTCACTACAGCTTCCTCTGAGCACAAATAATTGACCCAAGGCATTATAAGAGACCAAGAAAGAAATGATCCAAGTACTTGCCTTCTGGGTATGGTCAGAGCAGATGGAGTGTAGGTGGATGTCATCTCTGAAGCTTATAAGGCCTTGCTCACTTTCCATGGCTCTCCAGGAAATGCTATGGAGTCCAGGAAACCTGTTTTCTTTCAGAACAGTATCTGGTAGGGTTGGGTCCTAGAGACAATGTCTAGTTTGGAATGTTTAGACTACGTATGCTAGGAGAAATTGTTTCTAGCCCAGAGAGTTTGTCTAGAACCAATAATAACCTATCACTGCTGTATACAAATCCTCACCATTTGAAACTTCCAAGTTTGTGGGATAGGTGGTTTACAGATTCATAAACACCAAGAATGCTTGGCCCTTTGTCCCACCATTTAAGAGAGTCTGCACACCAACACCTCACAGGGATGCAGTCACTCAGGAGCTCTTTCCCTTAGAATTGAGCTATAAATATAACTGTAGGCTTGAAGAGAGTGAGTGGGGCTTTCAACACCAGGAGCAGCTACAGAATGTTGCAGAGTTGCATTTGATATTGCTGACCTTAAAGTGTAGTAGTTTTGGTGCAGCTGTAGTTTTGGTACCTCAGCGGTATGAGGGCACTTTACCAAGAAGAATGTACTCTGGCCTTTATGATTCATACTAAAAGGCCCCAGAAGGATGCATGGTCCTCTTTCTCTTGTTCTAGGAGGCAAGCTAGCTAAGTAAAGGTTGTTTATGTTACAGGTATTTGTGCTTTGCGTTGTCTCCAGACAGAACAAACATTTTTTGCTTCTACCACATTCTTTCCATCATCGAGGTGTTTGTTCCCTTGTAACTCAACTATATCAGCTGTAAAGCCTCTTTCTATGATTCATCATCCATACCTAACGAAGGCCTGATGATGTGGCCTGAATCCTTTCCAACTTTTCCTTCTCTCCTCTGAACATCCCATCCGGATATACGAAAAGTCTGTCACCTCCCAAAAGTCTGTCACCTCCCAACTGTACATGAACTTCTTGATGGCAGATATATGAAATTCGTTTTCAGTACATCCAGCAATACCTCTCCCAGTCAACACAGAGTTATTTTAATATAATACAATTAAGTGGCATGGAAGGGGCACAACTACAAAGCTAATAAAAAACACTGTCCAGTGCTTGTGCTGCCCTCTCCCTTTGACACTCCAGTGTTAGTGATTTCCACTTTCCTCAGAAGAAAACACTCTTGAGTGTTTCCCAGGCCACTGTGGTTCTGGTGAAGAGTTACCTCAGCACAAATACCTAGACATATTCCCATAACTAACCTCCCTGCTTCTGCAGTGACACTTCCCTGAAGAGTCAGGTCAAGCCCTGTTCCTAACAGCTGAACTGTTGGCTTTCTCAGATGCAGGATGCTAGGCCTGAACCTCTTATTGAGCTCATCAATCCAGGCTACCTTACCTGTGACAATCACCCAACCTTGAGGATCACACTTCCCGGGAAGCACAGTGCACAGCATCAATATGTGTGGCTATCCATCGCTAAAACTAGCATCAGATCCCAGCCTCCCTGCATGACTTTAACACTTACAGCTTGTCTTAGTCAGGGTTTCTATTGCTGTGCTGAAACACCATCACCAAAGCAATTTGGGGAGGCAAGGGTTTATTTGGCTTACACATCACTGTTCAATGCCAAAAGAAGTCAGAAATCCGGAGACAGGAGCTGATGCAGAGGCTATGGAAGGGTACCACTTACTGGCTTGCTCCACATGGCTTGCTCAACCTGCTTTCTTACAGAACCCAGACCAGGGATGGCCCCAACCACAATGGGCTGCCCATCCCCGTATCAATCACTATAAGAAAATGTCCTCCAGGCTTGCCTACAGGGTGATTTTATGAATTGAGTTTCCCTCCTCTCAGATGACTTTACCTTGTGTCAAGTTGACATCAAAGTATCTGGTATACAACTTCTTATGAAAACAAACCAAAAAAAAAAAAAAATCCCGCTCTCATCCACAGATCAGTGATTCAGGGATTTGGACATAGTTTGGAGTAGAAGGTAAAATTTGTCAGACATAACATGTCGTATGTAACATCTTCTGTCAAGCTACATCAAAGATGTCAACTTCTACATTGATTTGAAGAGGGATTTTAGCATTTACTGGAAGAACTATGTATTCTACCATTAAATAAATCCAAAAGCAGAGAGTATGTGACCAGTGACCTGGAAGAGCCCTCCTCCCTGATTTCCTGCAGACACATATGGCTCAGAGATAGTACTGTAAGAGGAAGAAAAGTCTAAACTAAGGAAAACAACCAAGAAGCTAGCTACAGTGTGTGAGAGGGCCAGGGGTAGCAGGCTATGAACCAGAGTCAACAGCATACCTTATGGTTGAAGAAAGTAAGACACGGTTGAAAACACAGTTTTGTGCCCAACTGTGGAGCACATCTGCTGTATTACTCAAACTCTGAATGCCACAGGATCCAATGTCAGCTATCAACAGCAATGTACTTACTCTCGATACAGTGGCCTTCCACTCTTAGAAGTGTGTCTGTCAACACCAGCTGTGCTGGCATGCAAAATTAGAGGCTTTCTCTTCTCTGCAGGCAGTGACTGCTACAGCCTACACGAAGCAAGATATGCTTTCAAAGATCAAATATGAAACAGAGAATATAAAGTATTGTAACATTTTTTTGGCTGTATGGGCAAGTATTATCTGGAGTGTACTGAGTTAAATGACAACTGTTTATGGATTAATTTAATCTATTTCATTTTAATGCTTTAATATTGTTAGTGGGAAAGTTTTAATGGAGGTGCGGTTGACATTTTATTTCTGTTAAATTTCATTGGTCTAATATATGGTTCTAAATAGAATCACAAAGGCCCTCTGTCCCATCTAGACACCTGAGGGTCTTTCCCAGACTTTGTGAGTGGGTAGAAACTGTGAAGACCTGTAAAGGACTTTAAAAGTTCACCAATCATTACAGAGACATAGAATTTCTGCAGTTGCATATTGTTAGTCTACTCCTTCAGCTTTATTTCGGTTTGTACAGCACTGTTTGGGGAGCTCATTACATACCAAATTCCAGCTCCAGAGAACCCAATGTGTCGTGCCTGAGAAGGGCCTGAGGCTATCTGAAAGACCCCCCTTAAATCAAGCTCTCCACAAGCTCTGAGACAGGTGATCGAAGACTATCCTTGAACAAACACCCATGTGAGAATGAGAACTGTGTAGACAGATTGAGAGCTTGACCAGCATGGACCAGACAAGAAAGAGCAGTAGAGTAGGAAAGAAAGATGAGGAATACCATTAAAGAATTTGCTATTATATCTGGACAGTTGTGGCACATGCCTTTAATCCCAGCACTTGAGAGGCAGAAGCAAGTGTATATCTGTGAGTTCAAGGCCAGCCTAATCTGCAGAGCAAGTTTCAGGACAAGCAGGGCTGTTACACAGAAAAACCCTGTCTTGAAAAACAACAAAAAAAATAAGCAAATAATTGATATGAGATCACCATACGTTTTAATTGGTAGTTGGCATTGCAACAATGTCAACATCATCTTCTAGGAGTCACAACCGTAGGGTTTACTTAGGGGTTTGGTTTTCTTTTAGCTTTTGTTGTTGATTATTTGTTTTTTTTAACTTATAGTCCAAAAATTTTCATATTGTCTTTAGTTATATTACAAAGGTAAGTTCAACATTCTTTTCAAAGCCTGAAGCTTCTAAAGGTCTCATGCTAGCCTATGTGAGAATAAAAATATCACCCAAATGTGAAGGCTTCCCCTTTCTCTTCCACAGTGTGTATTGGTCTGAAGGACTTGCACACATAACCCCCAAGGTCAGGGTTCGTCAGTTGTAAAGGAAGAAACCCTCACTTTCCATATTGGTAGATTTTCTTGCTGTTTGATGAATCAGATTTTTTTATCATTAAAAGGGAAAAACCACATTCCAAGGAAGACAGAAGCAGGCAGCAGCTTTACCTAGACTTTCCTCCATGTTTCTGTCCCTCCTGTTGAACTTGATGGGATGCTAGCCAGCACCATGGCACCACCACTAATACCTAGGACAAATGACTTTCTAGCTACAGAGAGCACCTACTTAGTGAGGAAGTCAAGTACAGATTAAAAGCTTGCCTGCCTTGAACTGACAGATCCAAAATCCAGGGCCTGACCAACCATCTCCAGGTTCCGGTTGGCTCTAGGCCAGAGCACAGCTGAAGCTCCCCACGTTTTACCCCCATTTTAAAACCAGTATCCTAAATGGTCATAAATCCTATCTCTGCCAGCTTTCCCTTATTTTAATAAACAAGCACCTGACCGTTAGTGAAAAAGTATCTCATCCAATTCAGAGTTGTTAGGATTATTTACTTGAATGAATAACTGTGAAGCAAAAACTGACAGAGGAGGGTACTAAGAGCTCCCTGGAGACAGCACATTTTTTTACAGGCCTGGGAGACTTGATTGTCCAGCCCCCAGATGACCATTTTTTTTTTTCTAAAATCATTTTGCCCTCTCTAACTGTTCCTTTGGCATAGCTGGTTACCTCCCATCTGAGAAAGTCTTTCCTTGTCTTCATGGGACAAAGCAGGCAAGGGTGGGAGAGAAAATCTTGGGATACAAGAAGACTAGCAGAAGAATCAAGCCACTGTACCTAGTCTCTCAACATCCCCAGGCTCCCTTACTAAACCATCCAGCTAGGACAGTACTAGACATTGCACTTTGTAAAGACTGGTCCTGAGAAACCTGGGCTGGTTACTATCAAAAGGGATTGAGGCCCCATAATCAACCCCCACACTGTCCTCCAAGTCAGAACTAAAGCCTGGAGAATCAGAACTTCTTCCAGCAGAGAGCACATATAGGATCTGATCCTAGATTCAGCTCCCGGTTTCTCTTTAATATTCATTATGAAAGTAATTGAGGACTACAACATACCTTCTTCAAAATTTAAAATGCTTGATCTGGGGAGACAATCCAGTGGGGAAAATGCTTGCAGAGAAAGCATGCAGACTTGAGTTTGGATCTCCAGACCCTTACTAAACCATCCACACGTGTCTGTAATCTGAGCACTAGGGAATAGGCAGAAGTAAGTAGATTCTGGGGACTGGATGTCCAGCCAGTTCATCCAAATGATGAGTTACAGGTTTAGTGAGATGCCCTATTTCAAAATCATAAGGTCGGAGGAGATGGAGAAAGAAACCCGGCATTGGTCTCTAGCTTCTACACGAACATATTTTATGAGAGTGCTCTATGCACACACATGCACTACACACACACACACACACACACACAATTGAACATTATTAACATATATAAAATGGCTTTACTCCATATATAGAAAAAGAATATCCATAAGATTTTGTTTCCTTGTGGAATCTGCTTTAACAAGTACATTTTATTCATACCCGCCACGTGTTAAGCACTGTGCTCAGAGTGTGGCTTTGCCCATTTTAGAAATGAGGACATCAAGAAATTATGCATCCATATTGATGCAGCGAACAAGTGGCCGTATGAATCTAGCTCATCTCCTTCCAAATTCAGAGTAGACCCTCCTAAGGACAACGTGACAGACAGCACCTCTTAGAACTCTGCCATGCTTTACATAACAAGCAGGTTCTTTACTGGGCTGCAGCTAGGTGGAGAAGCCCCTGCCAAGTGCAGATTCCACCCCTATGCCTGTCATGATTTCTTGGATTCTGCAAATGTATATATGGCTATGCACGCGCTGCCGCCCAGCTCTGCGGCCTTCAGCCATTCACGATGGAACGTGAATCCTCCTCCCCACTGGAGAAAATGGTCTATCAGACCTGAAGTAGACATACCAGAGACTCTTCAGGAGACGGAAAGAGGCTTGGTGGAGCACACTGAAGGACTAAGCAAAAGCGCTACTTCCTCCATTGTCTTACTGTGTGGAAGCATCCAACTATGGAAGGTAAAGAAAAGAAAAAGGTTTCTCCAGGCCTCAAAGGAATTTAGGAATTACAAGGGACATGGTGTGAATGGGGGTAGGGAGGCAGGAAGGGGACTTCCCTGGGTCACATCCATGTGCTCTACCTTAAGTCTCTCTGTGGCTCAGTTTTCAGGAGGAGGCAGGGAGCATATCTGAATCAATGCTCTCCCTGTGGGGTTTCCAACCATATTCACCCAACCACTTCCAGATACCACAGCTTCTTCCAAGTATCGCCCCCATCCCTGGAACAGGGGCCTTCAAACAACTGGAAAAGAAAACTAATTGACCTCTTTCTCCTAAAATCAAGCATCTCCTGTACCTGCTAGTGGGGAATGATGTCGATGGAGGTGACTGTCTTAGAAAGCTCCATCTAGGAGCACTGAATAGGAACTGCACCACCCGCGAGCCTCAAGACTTGCCCACAACTCATCACTTGCCAGAGAGGAGTAAATGTGAAGGTTTACTGCCCCCTGCTGGCAGGCGTCCTCAGAAACAAGAGGACAGCAGCTGGGCTCAAAGGCGCTTCGGGTCAGAGATAACCACGGAAGCATCACTTCGAGCATGGATTTAAGGAGCTTTTGCTGTAAGTCTTCTGTGCCCTAATCCACAGGGGAGATAGATGATTAGAGTGAAATGCCCCCGCGTCATGAATTTATTTCACTAGAGGCCATCATGCTGCGAAGAGAGAGAGAGGGAAGACTGGGGCTAAGATTTCACCTGATTCATTTTCATAGCTTTTCCAGAAAAAGAGCCCCTTGGTATGTTGGACTGAGTAGGAACCTCCCAAGGAAGAAATGCATGCTCTGGGAGCTTCTCCGTTTGATTGGAAAACCATAGAGATGACCCTGGGAAATGTTAGCCATTCCTCTACCTTCTCTTTTTCTAATGACCTCTGACCTTCTGACTCTACTTCTACCCATTATGGTTACAGTAGAGACAACAAAAGTTTGAGGAATTAACCAGGTAAAATATAGCAGCATATGATACACAGCAATGATCACTGGAAAGTGTGCCTGCCCATTTTATGTGTTTCCATTCACCTCTTCTGCCAGGTGCTTGCAATCAGATGGCCAAGGGGTTTCTATTAGTTCAGGAACTCTGTACAAGTCAAAGGGCTTTGGCTGCAGTTGTCAGTGGAGCACAGCCTGTTGTCTAAATAACACCCCGTTGTTTTTCTCTAGGAAGATCATTTTGTATAAGTTTGTGAAGCACAAAAATAAGCCTCGTTGAGCTGAGTCGGGAGCAAACCTCCCAAAGTAACAAATGGGCCATTTCTACTCCTAGTGACAGTTGGGTAAACTGAGAATGCAAAAACGAAAGTAAATTGTGGAGTCATGTGTTCAGGAATGGGAGAGGCTGCTTTAGACATGTTCTGCTGGAAGTCATACCCTTTCTTTCCCCACACCTACTCCAAAAGCAATGAAGGCTTGGCAAGCTGGTTCGCATTTGCACCAAGTAAATTCTGTAGGCAGTAGCTACTGTAAGCATGTTATACAATCAAAGAGACCATGTTTGGAAATCCCCAACTTGGCACTGTAAACAGACAGAGGAAAACAGTTGGCAAAATACTAAATGTAGAGCTTAAAACATCAACCAACCATAGGCAGTCATATAAAGAAGGTTGTGGAGTTTGTAACACAAGGCTCTAATCCAAACAGGTAAAGGCAATGCAGGAGAGAATGGGGTGGTAACACCATGACCACAACAAGGAACAACTGCACGCAAAGCCAGGGGTGAGGGGTTTTGGTGGTTTTGTTTGTTTGTTTGTTTGTTTCCCGAATAGTGAAGGAATTACGCTCAACCTTGGTGAGAAAAGATAACGTTATTGGATATATGAGTTATCTATAATGTGTTTTGTGGGTACATTTAAACCCATTAAAGGAATTAAACATAGACCCTTCCAATATCTCCTTAAATCTCAATTCATCACTGATATGCTCTATATAAGATCTCAATTATTAAAATAACATTTCTAAATTAAAAAGGATCACCACGATAAGCCCATCCCTGTTTACACACGGAGGACATTACACATGCCTTCCTTTCAATATGTTTATGCACCAAATCCAATTTTTAGATGATCAAACTGATAAACAAATCTTAATGACTCAGTTAATGATGTTGAGTTTCTGATCTAGTGAGCATCATAGAAATTAGTCATCAAAATGACACCAAAAGAAAAAATAAATAAATTCAACTGTCAGAAATCAGTTCGGTAGCTTTAGGCTCAGTATTAATGTTTCAACAGTTTGGTCAGATGCAGTTTCTATGTCAAACACCCAAGCCTCACCGGCTCACTGGGAGAAGCGTGACATATAAGCTTCTCATTCCCGTCTATTGAACTTCCCAACCCGACAGTTCTCAGTTGCTTGCTGCCTTCGCACATTCTGTTATGTTCTGTATTTTATGGTACATTTTAAAGCAAAGCTCCTGGTTACAGTACCTCTTCTGACATCACGTGGTCTGGGTTTTCTTCTCTCCCCAGTGCTGATCAAGCCCAGGGCCTTATGCCTATTAGGCATGGCCTGTACTATTGACTAGAAAAATTTATCCCCAAATCCACCTTGACCATGGCTGCAATGGTATATCAATAAAGGATTCTTAGAATTAGGAAGAACTGATAGTTTCCTAGTCCTCATTTTTTTATCATAAAGGTAACCTAGTGTGGCTCCAAGGGCCAAGTCATCCTATTTTGTGTTCATCTAAAATAATGTAGGAAGCGAGAAGGGCTGCTTTCAATTTAGACTGAGCAGGAAAACCTAACCCAAATGGTGGGAGGATGCTAGAAGTGTCTGCTAATGAACTGCTGGGCTAGTGAACACGCTTGACCGGGAGCAGAACTGAGCAGATATTAGGCTAGCATTTCTTTCCTGACCTACATAGACTGTAGCTAAAATCACCTGGACAACTGCCCTGCACATCACAGATGAATCAATCCCTCAGGAAAGGCCCTTGGGCACCTACATGTCAGATCTGAGAGGACATGTGTCACAATGAGGTTGTTAGACGTGAAGACAAAAGGCCTGGGGAGACCTCGGACTCAGCACTGCTCCCTCAAAAGATGCTGAGAGGAAAACATTTCCGTGGAAGAAAAAAGGACTTCTCGTCTCAGCCTCTCACACAGCCACTCTGTCACTGCTGGTAGAATTCCAGCAGCGGCCCGATGTGAACTGTGCAGAGAATGTTGACCCCTGGAAACCCTTTGAGGTTTCCTATTCTAGATGGCTCTACTTTTTAAAGAGCCTTTCCGTAGCCTTACTTTTTCTCAGGAGTCAATCCTTGCCTCTTAGGTACGGAGTGAACTTTGGGCAGTCAGGGAACTCTAACCTCAGCAGAGGCTGGAGGGGTCCTTTGGGATCCATGCACACCTCGGGGGCCTGCAAGGTGAGTGGAAGTATTTTCTCCTGCTAGAAATATTTTCATGGGGATCAGAGGGAGGAAAACGTGCCCACAGCTATAACCGTCCAACAGAACCGGAAGGATAAGGTACGCTCGAAAGGTATTTGATGGGGGCACTGGGAAACAAGCAAGAATTTTCTGTTCTTTTACCAGTGTTGGAGGCAAAAGTTAAATGCTGCACTGAATGGTATTTATAAATTCCCAGTGGATCAGCTGGGGGTGGCTCGTGGATGACAGCCAACCCTGCTGCTTGGTGTCTTGTCCATGGTGCATATGGACTTTGATAGAAAGGGAATTCCTATTCTAATTCAGAGGATGGGGCACCAAGGCTACAAGCAGGAGTGACAGTACTTCCTCCCTGGCATGGGGAAAGAATTTTCCTGGAAAATCTAGTCTGTGGAGTAAGCCGCGTGTCCTAAATTTTTATCCCATAAGACGGCTATTTGCACCCAACTGTCCCTTCCAATCCTACGCGTCCTGAAGATTCTACCTGGTTTTGCACTTGCTTATTTAACCAGGGAGTTTGCGAGGTGCCGAGCACTGAGCTGCAAAGTCTGGTTTTAGTGCTTGGTCTGAGCACTTTAGTTTTTACCTTACAGACCTTTTGCTTATCTGTTACGGTTCTTTGTTTTGTTATTGATGGGATTCCTGCTGTGTGAGAATGTGTGTGTGTGTGTGTTAGCACCTGTATGTGGGTTTTTGCTTTTCTTGAGTCTTTTTTTTTTCTGTTTGTTTTGTCCTTTTTGGATTTTAACTTATTTTTAAATGCTCATTTGTATATAATGAGAAGGAAGAACGGTTGCTTTATGTGGGTGGTATAGGAGTAAGAGGAGCTGGGAGAGGATCACAATCAGAATACCATACGAAAAATCATTTCAATAAAGACTCAGATCATTCCCAAGTATCTAAGCTCTGACAAACCTTCCATTTTAGAAGGAAAATGACTTCCATACTGAAAGTGTATACACACACACACACATATAACACACAGAGACAGACACACACAGAGAGACATACAGAGACGAGTTGTGCGTGTGTGTGTGTGTGTGTGTGTGTGTGTGTGTGTGTGTGTGTTTGTGTATTCGTTTGGGGCGGGGCATTGAGAAGTAAGTAACAGTAAATTCTCTTGGCCTGGAACATCCAGAAGGTGCCACAGCGACAGGATGGAGTATTTGATGGGAGAAACTGTTGCATCAGCCAGGGCAGAACATGTTATCGCAGATGAATGACATGTTCTAAATGTCCGAGACAGCAGAGGCACCGGGATGCTGTCTGCGGCTGCCCACTTATTTGTATTTCTTTGTTAGTGGAATCTTGGATACAGTTCATTTCATAGAGATGCATTTACCTAAGTAAGCAAGTGGGACAATGGACCAGGATAACTGTCCTCATGAGGTTGACCTGTGGTGGCTGTCGCTAGACGCACAGAGCTAAAGCAGCAAATGATACTCCTCAGAGGGTCTAGCAGAAGGGCTACTGAAAGAGAACAAGGACGTGAGTAGGAAGGAGCTACCATCAGGACAGCAACACCAAGACATCTTGTACAATGGCAGCTAAGATGCCTGGACCCCAGACATGATGTCTGCCTACCTGACTAAGATGGACTGGAGGTGTGCACCACACCCTACTCTATCTATGAACTCTGATATCCATTAAAACTTTCAATTCCACATGAATGTGAGTGAACAAATCTGCAAACTGTCAGAACTCAATATTACATGTTATTATATAATATATATTCACATATGTGTGTATTTGCATCTATAATGTTGCAATAATGAAAAACAATGTACATATGTAGGTGTGGTTTGGATTTAGTAACATAGTTAGGAAAGATTTTTAGATTGGTTCCTAAGCAATTGTAGCCTTTTTCTTTTTAACTACAAACCCGTATTGTTTGATAATATCTAGCAAGAAAACACATTCTATTCTGGTTTGTGTGTGTGTGTGTCCTCTCATTAAATAACACAATGCTATTATCTGGCTTCCCCCAAAACCAATTCAGATATCTTAAAACCTTAGGCAGAGTGCTTTCCATTGAGGGTGTATCACCAGATCTGGGAGAAAACAGACATATGTGCACATGTACCTATCCAGAAAAAAATGTGAGTTAAGAACAAAACTATTGTTTATGTGACTATGTCTCAGGAAAAGAGAGCAATTATTTTTCAAGTTTAACATGACTTGTATTTGTTCAAATTTCTAGAGCCCATTCTACATGCCAGGTACTTCTATGGCACTGAGCAGAAAGGACTTACCCGTGTACCCATCATACAGAAGATACTGTCCCCATGTGGCTTGTCTCCCAAGCTTGCTCACCTTTATGATTCCGTGTTGCTTCTCTTCTCATGTCAGCATGTGTGCCCACCCTAGAGTGGGGCATGTTCAGATGGAGAAGATGTTCCTGTGGACCACTCACCACCCAGATCCTCCCTCAAGAATGAAAGACAAGAACTACTGCCAGCCTGCTCTAGAGAGTGAATAGCTATGGAGAAGGGAGGTCAGCTAAGGTCAGACTAGACTTGAGTACAGCCCATACCCAAAGACAGATCCATGTGGGTCCACACAGGCCTCAGAAGAGCTGTGTTATCAGAGTTCATTGGTTGAGACTCTTTGTAGCTCTGTCTCTGCCTCTCTGTCTGTTTTACTCACACCCTCTCCTCTCCCTTCCTTCCCTTCTTCCCTCCCTCCCTCCCTTCCTCTTTCCCTCTCTCCATTTTGTCCACATAGAACAATCTCAAGACCATTACCAAAAGCATTCTCTAATAAGCATCTGTAGTCCTTTCTCTCATCTTACAACCAATTTTACAAGGGGATCACTTTGCAAATTCTCAGTCCAAGGAGTGATGCCAAGGGCAGAAATGCCAAGTACTTATGCACAGTACTTTCTGGATGTGGTGTAGATGACTCTGGCCCTAGCACCTGGAACAGCACCTGAAATGCAGAATAGGTCTGAGAAACATTTGAACAAATGTCTGTTACTTTCTGCCCCCAGGGAACAGTGTAATTTCTGGAACTAAAGTGGCTAGGATGCATAGATTTTGAGGAAATAGCTACCATAAGGACAGCAGACTTCGGTAGCTACTGCCATCTGTTGATGCCCTAGAAAAGAAATCACAAAAAGCTGAGATGAATAAATTGACAATGGCTAAATATAAAAGGCAAAATACTTGGTGGCAAAATAGATTCTTATCGCCTCCGAAGAGGAGCAGAAAAAGCTGTGAACCCCGCAGTGGAACAACCGGTGTCCACAGAAGATGAAAGCCAAGGAAGGAAACTCGGCTATTCCACAATCAAAGTATCGATTAAAAAAGAACAGGATGTGGCCACATGGGATGGGGACATCAAGTTAATGGACTACAACAAGATCTTGAGTCTCCAGACTCATGCAATTCTGTGCCTATGAAAGTGGCTCAACTCCTCAGTTATGTCTCTCAGAGGCAGAGAGACAGAGACACAAATAACCTCTCAGTTATTCAGTTTTGCTTAAGGACCATGGCAGAGACCCTGTCCACACAAAAGATCATGTGTCCTCTCAGGATTTGCCCCTGCTCCTTCCTGCCCACTTGGTCAACAAATATGGTGGAGTCACAGCATAATTCAGTTGAGAACATGCTGAAAGTGGGGAGTTTATTCTGAACTAACTGCATGATGTGGAAGTGACCAGAAAACCTAGAAATAAGACGAGGTTTTGAATGTTTTAGACCAAGATGGGTAAAACAAATTTATATAAACACTTATTAAATTGATAGTAATTTGTTATGACACAGCACTTAATACTTCAGCAAGGATACCTTGGAAACGGTGCAAACATGTGGCTAAGATAACTTCTCAGAACATGAACATGGCCCACGGTGAAATAATATCATAATTACCTTAAGGCAATGGCAGGAGAAATGCAAAACCATGAAGATGGGATTATCAATATGGTTATGCAGAGCCAGAAAATCTAACAGGATACTTTGATTCATAGGAAGGTTATATGATAACAAAGCAATAAGAAATTTCTAGTTCAATGGCAATAGCATGGACATGGTATCTCCACAAAGGCCATAGCCCAGTGCAAAAGATGCAGCAATTGACTCCTAAGGTTTACCAATACCAAAAGCATGCCCTATCTTTAGAATGGTGAAGGCCATGTTGCCCAGGACTTAACAAGAAGAAAGCATATAAATTATTGTAATTGGCAACAACAAAGTGGTGACAAGAGAGGGCAAGACCTATGGACATAGTCACTCAGAACAGCTCCCTGAGAGAGCACTAGATGGCCAGTCCACAAAGGTTCCCTAGCTGTACCATCAGAGGAAACCCCAGCTGGCTAATCAAGAGTCTGAAGGCTGTCTTCCAGTCTCCAGATCTGAGCCACGGTCTACAATGAGAAGCTACTGATGGGAGGAGACACCAGGCCTCTAGGAGGAAGGTTGCTGTGCCTTTACCAGGAATAAACATCCAAGTCTCTTCCCAAAGAGACTTAAGCATCTACACAGGAGACAGAGAAACATCAGGGACTGGTGTAATACTAAGTTTAAATATTCAATCTACATGACTTACTGACCAACAAAATACTTAGATCTCAGCTCCAGAGAATTCTAAAATGTCAGCCCAGACCCATGGCTCCCAGGAGATTAGCTGAGGGGCTTTTGTAGTATGAAGTTATAGCTCATCTTCTGTGGTCAATTGTGCTTCCTTCTCTTCCTTTCATGGATATTTATGGCCTAATTACCTGATATCATATGCCCTGGTCTGAGGCAGTATCCTCAGAGCCCATTTTCCAGTTTAACCAGTCTGTAACACTGAGAAACTGGTGGGAAGTGATAGGCCGTCTCGAGCTGAGGAGTTTTCTGTTGCTGCTTCCAGACATCATCTCTGCCTTTCTACCTTCCTTGTGGACTACATCCTCCAACCCCCTTTGCCTGTGGACTTCTCAACCCTAGGAGAGCGTGTGTGTGAGCACTTGAACCAATTACAGTCTGTGTGACCTGGCTCCCTTGTAGGCTGGCCTTGGCTTGGACCAGGGCTACTGTGTTCTGAAGAACCTATCACGTGACACCACATCAGGTGGCCTCAGTTCTCTCCAGTGTCTCCTAGCTTCCTCTGCCTCCCTGTTCCTCCCTTCCTTTCCTCTTAGCTCTGAGATCTGAAGGGACACTCCTCTGTTGCTGACTCGGGAGAGTTTAATGTGCCTTGTTCTCCCTTAGTCCCCACAGCCTTCAAAGGACTCTCACTACTTACTTATCCTACCTCAGTGTATCATTTGGGTGTTTTGCTTGCTTGTTTGTTTTTATTGGTTTGGTTTTGCTGAGTCTCTGATTAAAACACATCAGCAGTTTGTACAGACATGACAGCTGTCAGATAGAAGCCTCCCTAAAGAAAGAGGGGGCATCCCCTGTCGACTGTTGCCCATCTCTCATTCTGTATTCTAAGCTTACTGATGAGAAATACATCAGCTACATTTCTCTAGCTTCTGTTTATTGTTTAATACAAATGTTTTGAGATACATGCCCCTCTGTTCCTTCGAGCTGCTACGGCGTAAAGTTGTCAACTGCGAAGCCAATGGACACCTCTCTGTCTTATTTGACTTCTGGGTAGCCTCCCACATGGTGGACCTCCCTCTTGGTTGACTTCCATGACAGCACACACACACACACACACACACACACACACAGAGTATTATCGCTCTTACCAATGCCTGGATTCTACTGGTTTTCATCCTGCTCTACAAATCTCCAAAGCATTAAAGATATATTCTAGTAGCCGTCAAAGAGCAGCACAAACCAGAATCCCCCAAGGAACTTACCAAAGCAAACGGCTCTCACTTGCCCACCTGAGTCACAAGCTCTGGAACAGGAGACTGAAGGTTTACATTTCTAACAAGTTCCTAGGGGAGGTACAGTTGGCCCCAGGATCAGAAGCTGGGGACTGCTGTCTTAGTTCATTCTCCAGCGCACGCTTTTGGACTCCTGATCTAAATGTTGACAATTCTATTTGAACATTCCCCAGGTATATCAATGCCCCATTATCCAAAGCTGACTTCATGATTTTGTACCTTATCTGTTTCTTTTTCAAACAATAAAATGAGCTGCTTGCTGAAGTCAGAAAGCTGAAGCCTCCTTTGGTAATTCACTACCCCTCTCTCACCCTCATATGGTTCCTAACATCTGTTCCTCAGGTTGTACATCTCACATCCTTCATCATCACCACCATCACCAAAATCATACATCTGAATGTCACCTGCCTTCTCCATCAGCCTCCCGCACCCATATCCCAAACCATTCTTGGCAAGATTTCCAGAATGAATGGTCTTCTCTAATGAAAACTATTCCATCATTTTCTTATGTTCTTTTAAACTCGGAGTCCACAGTATAGCAAGAGGCCACTGGTATCCCTCCAGCCTCGGTTCATGCCGCTATCCAGTAGGTCACATCTACGCTCCTCAGTTATTTATACCCTTGGTTCTGAGCCTCCTGGGACGCGCACACTGCTCCTCCATCCTGTCTCCCCTTTCTCCATTCATCTGTCTGGCTCTTTGTCCTTATTGCTTCTCAGTGAGTTTGCTATAATGTCTGTTGAAAGTGTTCAAGCTTTGAAATCTAAAACACCTGCACTTGTCCTTTGTGATTCTGATCCAAACTATTGTTATCAATGACACCCCCTAGATGTTGAATGATAAAAAAGCAGAAAAGATAAAAAAGCTGAGTGACAAAAAAAGCATGTTTCTCTTGTCTGCGGTGTCCTTCAAAGACAGGCAACACTCAACAAGTAGTTTTGAAACAATGAAAAAGTTAATATCTCTGAACTTAGAGGGACCAAGAAAAGCTTCACAGAGCAAGAGGCATTTCACTTGAGCTTAATCTTGGGGCAAAAACATAGTGGCATTTGCAGGTAAACAAAATCCTGTCAGAATTTTCTTGGATTGGCCATTCCCAAAAGAGTTATAACATTCTTACCTAGCTCTCCCATCTGAAGTATTCCTTTAATACGCCAAGGAAGCTGTGAGCTTCTGGAGAGCAGCATTCCTGTTTGGAAATTTTAATATCCAAATTAAAGTCCTGTTCTGTTTATGCTCAAGAGTCTAGCCACAGAGTGACATTTGTGTGCACACACGTGTGTGTATGTGTGTGTGTGTGTGTGTGTGTGTGTGTGTGTGTGTGTGTGTGTGTGTGTGTGGTGAGAGAGAGAGAGAGAGAGAAAGAGAGAGAGAGAGAGAGAGAGAGAGAGAGAGGTATTGTTGGTCATGGTGGCTATGATAGAGTAACCTATCAGATATACCACCAATCCTGTCCTCAAATGAAAATCTGCAGTTTAACATAGCAAAACAAACTTGGAGATTATTTTTTTAAATTAATCATCATCATCATCATTGTCATCATCGTCATTCTCCTCCTCCTCCCCTGGAGAGATGTAATTGGTGAAAAGGAGGGAAATTGGGGGTAACCCACTGACAGATTGACCTGAAAAATAAAGGAAAAAATGTGCTTGCCTGAGAGCTAAAACAAGACCTTGGTAGATGGGAAACTGTTTCTGTCTTTCAAGCTGCATAATCAGCAAATTCCTGCATCCTGTAATACCTACCAACCTTTGTCCTGGGGACATGTCATGGACACCTGAGGCCAGCGTGTAACTCCTTCAGTCGCTGCCTTAAATAAACATGCTTCATAGACAAAAGTTACGTGACCTTCTCTCAATTGTCTCTCTTCTAAGTTTTAGTACAATCGATGTCACTAAAAACTATTGTTAGCCATTCTGTGTCCTTGGCAAAGCCGACTTTAAAGGCTATGAAACATCGCCATCTAGCGTTCAGTCGTTTGTGTTGCAGAGAAGCAAAGCACACAGAAGAGAATCTAACCAGAGTCCTAGCTAGCTCTCCAGCTGTTCCCAAAACCTGCAAAAAGCAAAGCAGCAGTAAAGATAGGAAGCTTACATTTTGTGCCCCTCAGAGCTACCAATACGAATTCAAATGACTCCCTTTCCAAACAAAAGCTAACAAACCACCAGGAGTTATTAGAGACACTGTGGGCTTAAAATTCTAAAGTTTGCTGAAAGATGTCTTCAAGACTAATGGATGCACACAAAAAGGTTAGTGTATTTATCAGAGAGATGTTCAATTCAACTAAAGAAATGAAATAAGGATGAAGACCACAATAAGAGATTTGTTAAGAAAGATGCAGAACATTTCACAATCGCCAAAACTAATGTCATGACTTTTAAAATACTTAATGACCTTAAAACATTTTTACAACATACATCATAAGCACGTGTACACTCGAGTATGGAACACATGTGGAAAATACAGGTTTAAAAGACATCAGTCTATCCTGTAGACTTGGAGGGAGGAGGGAAGAGCATGAATCTATTTGTACATACCAATAGAGATTATTACTGAGCAATGCATTAAAGATGGATTTTAGGGCCAGCAGGAAAAGGTGTTTGCTCTCAAGTCTAACTATATCTTTGCTCCCTGGGGCCCACATGGAGGAAGGAGAGAGCTGACTCCTGCAAGCTGTCTGCTAGCCTCAGAGAGTACAGTTGTGTACACACAATTATAATAAAATTTAAATACAATGACATTTAATTTTTAAAAATGTTTTAAAACTGTCTTTCCTGGGGCTGGAGAGACGGCTCAGCAATGAAAGCACATGTTGCTCTTGCAAAAGACCGTACTTTGGATCCCATTACCTGCTGGGTAGCCCACAAGGACCCGTAACTCTAGCTCCAGAATACATGGTGAGCATACACACAGGCAGGCAGAAACAATTATATGCGTAAGATGAAATAAATAAATTTAAATGAATAAATAAATATTGGTTATTATGTTTATATAGTTATAAAATATTTTTATATTTTTAATTATAAATGTTTATATCATTATAAATTTTATATTTTTTTTTCTTACATTTCAACAGCTTTTCCTGTCAAAACGTTAATGTCATCAGGATATTGCATTTTCTGTTGTGTGACAAAGTTACAGAGTTACATAACTTTACTGCAACTCTAGATGCTCATCTGTATCTAAAATATTCCAGGAGAAACTGATCCACACGTCCTTAGGGACAACATTCGCATTCTCGTAGACAAACACATGAACACTCCAACGCACATACAACTGTAACCACATGGACATACCATTTTGCACACATGTACATATACACACACATACATAATTGCACATGTCCACAACACACATATACTTATGTGTACATATGCACATGTTCATGTGCACACATATTCACTTGTACACTCGTGTTCACAGATATTTATACACACAGTACTGTATACACAGTGTATTCACATGCACATATACACTGTGCACATGCATGAGCACATATAATTGCACAGCCATAGGCATGTGACAGATTCATGCATCAATATGTGCACATGTATACACACATTCATATGTGCATACTCAGACATATCCCTGTGCAATATATGCTGTGCAGTATATGCTGGTACATGCACACACATACACACAGCAGTACCCAAACAGTTTCAGGATCAAATGCATCAAGGCCCCTCCAGTCACATCAGAGCTGAGACCTGGCCTAGCATAGGTGGCCTCTTCGTGTCTGGCTATTTCAGGACATAAATATGTCTGGTACAACTGGGGCCTTCTGTGAACACTGACACCTGCCCACTATGCTTAAATTCTGTGCCCTTGCCTGCTCTTTTCTAGACTGCATAAACTTTATCCCTATTCCAAAGCCAATAGGAATTTTCCCCTTCGTTTTTTAAAGCACACCTAGTCTTTTATCCTGTTCCCTATCTGAAATGCAGACTGCCATTCTCTGTTATACTAATGTCCCAAATATAACCAGCAATGCATTGAGCTCTCTAATCTGAGCCTTACATGTGGCAGGGACAGTCATTCTGTCTCAGAGGAAGTTGGTTTGATGACAGGAGCATTCTCCAGCATCACACCAAAGAAACTTACAAGACAGCTCGGCAAGCTAGAGGAGCTGGGTGATCGTCCCAGGCCTCCAGTCCTAGGGAGGTGGGTGTTCATCCAAAAACTGTAAATTCTTTCTTCTTATTATTGGTATTAAAAAAATGTTGTGGTTATACTGTTTAGCCCTATACATGGTGACACCTCATGTTGCCTTTTTGCATTAGGAAGATCATAGTATTTTGTTGACCTTCCAATGATTTAATCTCTCAAAACTTGCAATATAGGCTCTAAGGAATCAACATTCAGCATACTTTGGTCACTCAGGCTGAGTTCAATTCCTAGCACCTTGGATCCCAAAGGAAGCTGTCACTACTGATTGGTCACTATTAGATATTGGCATTTTGAAAGTCTAGGATGAAAGACTCAAAAGTTGCATTCACGGAACACAAACACCGCAAGGGGCAAAGGCTAAAAGAATCGCATTTTATATGGAGTCACATGAGTTGGCAGAGGAGCCCCGTAAAACCTTTCAGTCTAATAGTTTGTACAGGTAATTTCAAGATATCATAATACCTACAGCCAGCATTTTATAGCCATCACAAACAATGTAAGGTTGAATTGTGAGAAATTGGCAAATGGTTCTATTTATTCACTTTAAAACTTTTTTTTTGAGTACATACTAACTATATGCAAGAAATGAGTGTTACATTAAAGAACGGGACAGACCTCATCCCTGTAGTCGCGAGGACTGGGTAAGTGGCCTGCTGATGAAAGAGTTGGGATGACAGACACCATTACCAGGGACCTTAACTTAGTAACAGCCCCTGATTTTCTGCCAAGATCTACTCCAAGAGAAGGATCCATACTTTAAGGTTGAGCCAGTGAGATCGTTTGCTCTCGCATGTTTAGAGATGAGTTCTCAATTGGATTTAGATCCCTGGAAGACTCAATTTCCAAACTTTTATTATTATTATTATTCACTTATTATTTGTTTGTTTGTTTGTTTACATCCCAAGCGCTGACCCCCAGCCTCCCTCCCAAAGTCCCTTCCCCACTCTCTCCCCTTCTCTTCTGAGAGCATCTCCCGCCCCGATATCCCCTCCCCACACCCCACCTCACCCCCGCCCATGGACGCACCTAATCCTGCAGTTTCCAAACTTTGTTTCAGCATAAGGGGATCCTAGGAAGATTGGCAGAACCTTAAAGTTGGAACTGTGACGCCTCTTGCCGCCACAAGGGGGCAGATACAGGCGCTAAGAGAAAGCAGGAACGAAGGAAGCAGCTTCACAGCGGAGAAAAAAACAGATGCCTGAGGGATTGTGGGAGCCCCACCCAGCTCACCGGAATCCAGCGACACTTCTGCGATTCATTTTTGTCACTGGAGCCGATAATTTTTTTTTTCATTGTTTGGGATATATTTCTGTTCCTAACGACCAACAATTTCTAAATTAACTGTTAAACTCAGCACACGGTAAGGGTTTAGTCCCAGGAAAACAAAAGCAGCGGCCTTGGTAGGAGGGAGAAAAAGTGAGCCCTGAGACAGAAGAGCACACACACAAAAGCCCAAAGGAAGGACTGAAGAGAGGGCTTATCATTAAAGTGCTCACTGAACACGTGAGGACTGGAGTTCAATCCCAAAGTCTGCACAGGAGGGAGGGAGGGAGGAAGGCGGAGGGAGAGGAAAAGAGGGGGAGGGAGAGGGAGGGAGGGAGGGAGGGAGGGAGGGAGGGAGGGAGGGAGGGAGGGAGGGAGGGAGGGAGGGAGAGGGGGGCTGGGGTCGGGTAAAAAAAAATAGCAAAGCCTGGAGTGACAATGTTTGCGGGGGGGGGGGGGGGTGGCGGGCAGGAGAATTCTGGAAAGCTCCAGAGTCAACTAGCCTGGTACACAGAGACCCTGTGTCTAGGTAAAAAATGAAGCTCAACAGCCAAGATTGTCCTCTGACCTGATTCACAGCCTGCACTCACGCAGGCACACACATATCTCATGCCCGAGGGTGCACACACAAAAGAGAAATAACTGATGAAGCAATCTTGACGCCTCTCTGGTCTCCGTATACATACATGCACACGCGCGCACACACACACACACCAATATTGCTACTAGGAACTATGCGTATCTCTTTCCCATAAGAAAAAAGTTCCCAGAATCTTGCACAAAAAAAAATTATTTTAATGATGAATAAAATGAAGAAATCTGTGAAATAAGAAACAAAGAAATACAAAAGAAATCACATGTTGGGTCTACCTACACTCATATGTCCAAAAATGCACACACAAGTTCATGTCCACTTGGACACTCATGTGTCCACAGACATTCATGCACACCAAACTGTGTACACAGGCATATTCACATGCACACAAACACACTGTGCACATGCAAATATAATATATGCATCAATATGTAAGCATGTATATACACACATTCATGCGTGCATACTCAGACATATCCCTGTGAAGCATGTGCAGGCACATGCACACACATAAACACAGCTGTACCCAAACAGTTTTAGGATCTTAGGTAAAGACAAATGCATAAAGGTTCCTCCAGTTGCATCAGACCTGAGACCTGTCCTAGCATAGGTAGCCTCTTCATATCCAGCTATTTCAGGACATTGATATAACTGGCACAGCTGGGCCTCCTGTGGACACTGACACCTGCCCACTATCCTTAAATTCTGTGCCCTTGCCCGGCAGTGGTGACACATGCCTTTAATCCCACCACTTGGGAGGCAGGGGCAGGTGGATTTCTGAGTTTGAGGGCAACCTGGTATAGCGTTCCAGGACAGCCAGGGCTACACAGAGAAACCCTGTCTTGGAAAAAAAAAAAAAAAATGTGTCCTTGCCTGCTCTTTTCTGGGCTGCATATATTTCTACCCCCATTTCAAAGCCAATAGAAATTGTTCCCCTTCTTTTTCTCTTAAGCATGCCTAGCATTATGCCATCTGCAGACATTCACTTGCTGTTATACTGATGCCCCAGTACAGTTACATGTTCCCTGCCATCTGCTCAAGTGCATAGCAGACAGGTAGGGAGGCAGGCACCCTCTCCTGTATGGCTCCATTTTTTGTTTCTTCCCTTGGAATGTCCAGGCCCCAGTGCACTCCAGGTGGGAAAGGATGAAAGGAAGTCTGGAATAGGTGAATCAGTAGGATCCTGGTCTGTCAGTGAATGCTGGAAGCAGGGACACCTCATTTGCATGGAGAGGCACCCCAGGAAGGTGAACTTGTAAGTTTATCAAGGATTACACAACATTCCTCAGGTAGAAGTTTGGGGTTGGGATCCCCAGATCAGACAGAGAAGAGGAAACCCCAGCAAAGTGGCATGCAAACCATTTGTTTTTTTCCAGTATCAGAGACCAAATCCAGGATCTTACAGCAGATAAATGCTCCCCGCTGCTGAGATCAGCTCTATACCATGACCTTGACCCTGGGGAAACATTTCCATCTTTTGCTAGGCATCTTTTAATTTAGAGGAATAAATGAGATGAGCTATTATGTTCTAGAATGGTCTACCTAGTTAGCTCAGCATTTGATCCATTCTTTTCTGAATACTCAACAAGATCAACTGCCAGGAATGGGTTTGTTGGCATCTGATCCTAATGCCCAGACTTACCTACTAAGTAGGCAGCTCCCTCAGAATAGACTGAGCTGTTTCCTGCCAGGCTGGCCAGCTGTTAATATCAATAGTGAGGTTGCACACTTTGCAATATTTAAACATTTTTATGTATGTGGATGTTTGGCCTGCATGTATGTCTGTGCACCATGTGTGTGCCTGGCACTCGTGGTGGCAGGGAATCCTTTGCAACTGGAGTTGAAGATGCTTGTGAACTGCCAGGTAAGTTCTGGGATGCGAACCAGGGAGTTCTGGAAGAACCACTCACTGCTTTTATTTTATGTATTCACTATTACTCTCTTCAGACACACACCAGAAGAGGGCATCAGACCACATTACAGATAGTTGTGAGCCACCATGTGGTTGCTGGGAACTGAACTCCAGTCCTCCGGAAGAGCAGTCAGTGCTCTTAACCACTGAGCCATCTCTCCAGCAAGAACCAGTGCTTCTAACTGCTGAGCTGTCTCTCCAGTTATATCCTCACAAATTCCGTTTTTGAAAAGTATATGTTAGAGCTATACACAGCCAACAAACTTCATTACTTATACAAATAAGCCAAAGCTACCAAACCCTTCATTTAAGAAGCATTTTCTTCCAGGATTAAAGAAATAGAAGAAGAACACATACAACAATAACAAAAACACACACACAAAATATCTGGTCCATCTTTAGGAAACTTGAAATTGAGCAGTTTGTTCTTAAAAGAATAAAATGTTTTTGTAATTTAAGACAAAACAAATTCCAGACAGTCCAGTTCCCTGAGGTATACAGAACCATTAAGGAAACATTTGTTTCCTCGAGTCACTTTTGAGGATGTCTGACTATGGTCTGAAAAGCCGGAAAAGGATAATGAAATTGAGGATTGGTTTCACAAAGATACTGTTAGGAACTCTGTCACCACGTCTGCTGTCTGAGAGCGTTTCATTCTACCATAGCAAAATATCTGAGACTGAATAACTTATAAATGACAGAAATTTATTCCTTACAGTGATAGAGGCAGTGAAATCGAAGGTAAAAACACTGGTCAATTCAGTCTCTGATTCCAAGTTAGTGCCGTTATCATGGAGTCTGTCCTCTTGCAGAGACAAGAATGTGTGTCTTCACATAGTAGGAGCACAGACAAAAGAATAAGAGCTCCTCCTATGCTTTTCTTGTAGCATTAGTTCACAATAAGTCTTTGTGACGTAACGCCTTCCGTTAGACCCCACCTTGCCTTCCTCTAAGGGACTTCACAGGTTTTATCTGTCTAGGCCTCCCCTGAGCACCTGAGCTCCTAAGCTGAACCGTGTCAGGAGAATGAAGAGACCCATGTGGCCATTGGCTGACAAAGCCAATGGCTTTTCTTCCTTGTGTATAGTTCATTTTACACTATGAGTGAATCTGTCTTCTCTAAAGGTCCCATGTCTGGTTCAGCCACAATCTTCACAGCTAAGCCTGTTCTTTGGTTTTTGCTTTCTATCATTTGCCTTCTTGAGATATTTGTTTCTCTTTATTTGGAAAGCCACTCTCATTTGAAAGCTCCCCCGCTTTCAATCTATGTGATTCAGAAAGCTTGGGGCTGTGCTTGCCCTCTCTCTCCAACTGCCCAACCTATTCAATAATACCCAGCATTATTCCGGCTTCTGATCTGTCTCAGAGCCACCTGGATTATTCTCTCAGCTCAACCAGTCAGATGATTATAAATCCAGCTGTGAGTTGCCTTCCAAAGTCCTTCCTGCCTTCCCACTTCCTTTTGTACTCTCCCAAGGTTGATAATCAATACCTTGGCTCTTCAGTTTATCCTCTCGCTTCACCTGATACATCTTCCATGTCTCTCTTAGGCTACAGTCCTGGCTATTCTGCTCAGCATAGTGGCTCCCTGCTGCCACCTCAAGCATAAATTCTTCTATTTTACTTTTAAGCATCTGGAAATACTCTTAAATCCTTTCCAACAATTAACTCTTACTATTCTGTGACCTGGCCACTTTCTTTGTTAATGCCCGCTTTTCCCACACCTAATACTATTACTTTTTGTCTCTAACCGACACCCAAAAGTGTATCCTTACCTCGGATACTGATAGACTAAGAGCCTCCATCTTCCCCATCAGATGTTGAGACGCTTCTCCACAGCCCTGTACCTGTCCGTGGAAGGATCTTGATTACAATAATGGTGGAGAACATCAAATCACAATTCCACAGATCCTACCCTTTACCATATTTTCCAAGAGCTCTGTAGTTATTAATCTCTCAAAGCAACACTGTGAAATAAACACTACTAGTCTCATTTTACATACACGGAAACAGGCTGGAGTGGTTAAGAAATTAGATTTCATTGGAGGTGAATGGAGACATAGAGACTGAACCCAGGGGTGCTGGAGACAGCGGCGATGGTGAGCAACAACAGCACTGCAGGCTCTCGGGGACTCATATTTCCGAACTCTAGGGTTCTAAATTCTACTACCTCTTTTCCCTGACTGTGGAGCTACTCTCCCAGTTCTCCTGCCTAGCCTAAACTCTGTGCCTTTCTTCTATCCTAGGCTTTCTGTCCCCCTGCCCTTCCACACGGTCTCTACTCACTACTTCATGCTTCTTTTAGTCCCACTATTTTTTTTCTCCTCCACTACTGTGGGTGGTATGCTGTGAGAGATAGCAGGGCACCCAGTTGATCCTGCTTTGAACCCTGGAGACCCTAAAGGGACAGTAGGAGTTTGGCGGTGCTCCTGGGCCCCCTGGTTCCTCTCACTTAGCTTCAGCCCTCCACGGCTCCTCCCACAGAGAGGTCTATGGCCATCAGTCACATAGAAACAGTGCCTCAGGCTCTCCCACATGTAGATGAGGTATCTCCAAGCTCTCAGACCAAGTCAATAAGAGTTACTTGCTGCCAGACCCTAACCCACCCTGAAACTGTATATAAGAGCCCTACTCAGGAGAAGTAAAGGTGTGCGAGAATCATCCCATCCAAGAGTTTCTGTCACAAGAGCTGTAACTTTAGCCCCTGGGAAGAGATCTGCTCTCCCGAAGCGGCTTAAGGACCCTTCTGGTGTTCCTTGCTAGCTAGTCAGCTTCTCACCAGCTCAGCCCGGACTGACTCAGTGCAGAGTGATAGGTGCAACACAACTGGGTGGAGCAACAGCAACTGGGAGCAACTGGGTGGCAAAGGCAGAGATGCTGTCTCTGCTGTAGCAGAGGCAGCGGAGGCGATTCCTCCTCCCTGCTCACACTCTATCCCCTTGGCCTGAACCCTCGCTTGCACCTGGCCCAGCTGGAGATCTTGGTGGAAAGCCTTGGGGCACCAGCACCCACACTCTGCCATTAACTGTATGCTGTGTTACACCACATGTATGGACTAATGTCCTCTGTGAAGCCTCCTTTATCGAATTTGTCCATATATATATATATATATATATATATATATGTATATATATATATATGTGTTTATAATTGTTTATTTACTAGATCTTACAAATCACCACAGCTACAGCATTCTATAGTTATTTGGGTTATTTCATTTTATGAGACAGGGTCCCATGCTGATCATGCTGGCTTAGAAATTGCTGTGTGTCAACGGATGGTGCTGAACTCAGGATCTTCCCGCTTCCACTTCACAAGTGCCGTGATCGAGACATGTGCCACCACACCCAGCTGAGCACCCTATTTTTAAATGTCTGTGATATAGTATCATCCAGCAAGAGGCTCAACTAGTTTCTTCTTGATCTCACATTTCAAAACATCATTGGGAGCCCATACTTTCATCCATTAACCAATGCATTACAATTACATTGCTGGAAGATTTTATTTGTTTATTTGTTTGTTTGTTTAAGCTGGGCGACACTTGTCCATCCACTGGGAGCTCAGAGTGGCTTACCAATTTAATGCAATAAATTACCATTGAGTAGGGGGTTATTTATGGGAACACAGGCAACTTGTCAGTGACTACGTTAGTGACATCTCTCCCTTTCATAGTGACCATTTCCAAGTTATTCCTTAAAATGACAACCTATCTATAATTTATAAAATAAGCATAACCAGATACCCAAACCAAGGTGATCAGGCTGATGACTCTCCTCAACTTCTTCCTGCTGAATACCGGTGATAAAAAAATCTTTAAAGAAGTGGGGATGGGTAGAAAAATTAGAAAATTTGGTTAGACTTAAGAAAACTGGCTCTAGCATCTGTTATTTAGTCTCTGTATGCTTAGAAGGCTCAGGGCTTGACTGAAGCTCTGACCATTCAAGATCTAAAAGGATGAATGAATGGAATCCATCAGGAATCAGCAGCAATTTCTGAAGCTGTTCTGGAAGCAAGTCTCTAGACAGCATCAGGAGGCAGGGGTCTGGAACAACAGGTCATTTCAGTGTCCCCACAGATGAATCTTGTCAGAGCTACATTCTGCAAATGCTAGACATTCACAGGTAGCCAACACTTATTTCTTGGGAAAGCAGTGTGCATGGAGGGAGAAGATGACCCCAGGTGTCTTCCTCGATTTCTCCACTTTTAGTTTTTGAGACAAGTTTTCTTGCTACATGGGAATTCAGGAAGCCCCAGCAAGCCCCCTATCTCTACCTCCCAACATTGGGTATTAGATACATGTGCTGCCACCCCAGATGTTTACATGGATCCCAGGGCTGCAAAGCTGGGGTTTGCCTGCACTACAGCACTTTACCAATTGAACCATCTCCTCAAACCCCCAAACTCTGCTTTAGGAACATGTGTTTTAGACACAGTTGTTTTTTTGGGAAAAGCTGTCAAAGAAATAGAGAGAGCTAGAGTAATGACCAGGAAGTTATGATGCTCTAATCAGGATGCAAACTTGGTATTGTCATTACCTCCGGGAGTGTCTTAGTTAAGGGTTCTATTGTTATAAAGAGACCCAATGACCATGGCAACTCTTATAAAGAAAACCATTTAATTGGGGCTGGCTTACAGTTGCAGAGGGCTAGTCCATTATCATCATGGTGGGAAGCATGGCAGCATGCAGAAGGAGCTGAGAGTTCTACATCTTGATATGCAGGCAGCAGAAGGAAATTGTGTGTCACACTGGGTATGGCTTGTGCATAAGAGACCTCAAAGCCTACCCCTACGGTGACACACTTCCTCCAAGGCTACATCTACTTCAACAAGGCCACATCTCATAATGGTGCCACTTCCTATGGACCAAGCATTCAAGCACATGCTCTATGGGGCCATACCTATTCAGACCACCACAAGGAGCCTGTGTTCAATACCACAGTTGTGCTTTTGTCTGTGAGCATCACCTAAAATATCTGCTCCCATATCCAGAACCATTCCTTCACCCATTGTTCCAGAATAATGGGACACAAGTTTATAAAGCAGTAGGCAGGCAGGGATGTGTAAAATTATCTAAAATATTCTTCAGTTGAAACCCAAACCCAATGAAAATATATGAAGTGAGAGTAGCAATCACTTCAGCCATCTGTCTGAAAGGCTCTCACACCCTTAGAGCAAATCCAAAGAAGGAAAAACACCAAGTTTTGGGATCCTGCCCAGGATTCTTTTCTTCTAAATATAGAAGCAAATATTTAAGTCCCTGTGCCTTTGCACCAGCTGTCCAGGTCACTCCCATGGTTCTGCCTTCCCACAAGTCAACTGCTGCATCTCCCTGAGCAGAGAGCTCTCTTCACCTATGCTGACACAATCAGTTTGGTTCCATTCAATTATGCAGGGATCCGGGAAAGGATGCAGCATTCAGACCAGACACAGTGAGCCGCTTAGCCTTTTAGAATGTTTTCCAGATCCTAATGGCCCATCAATGACATCAAAGTGGAGAGTCTCTATAGTTGCCTCATCTTGAAAGGCAGAGGCAGCACTTGATAGTTTAAGTCCCTTAATTATTTACTATCAGTACAGAAAATATCCTTGGAGACTTTGACATGAAAGGGAAAGTTAGCCTAGGCAGATTGTATGAAACTAGGGCAATGGGGATAAATGTCCACAGCCAGGGTAGTTTCCCTATCCACAGTGGCCACAGTCTTGCCCCAGACATCCATGGTGATTATATTGACAGTTGAGCCACAGCTGACTCCAGGAGTGACGCCGACCATCTGGCATGTACATCTGGCAAGTCACCAGTAGACATGGCCCTGAAGCACCTTGGACTAAGTCTTCCCAGAAGGAGGCCAACTGGGAGTGACATCATTTTAATTTGATAATTAAATAATCGTCATATTTTTATATTACCAAGAGATGAAATGGAGATTATGAGGCAGCAGATTAAGCCTCTATATTTGCCTTCCTTTTGAGCTATGAAAATACTATGACAAGGGTTGCCCTAAGCAGCTCTGCGTTTTGGTAATAATGCTTCTTTGTCTTCATTTGTCGTAAGGATTCTGCGATGCTTGCATTGACACAGCACCATTTCCAAACATTTCCAGTCATCACATTCATGAGGTGATAGTAAAAGTAGCTTCCAAGTAAATGGATGCTTGAAGATAGTTATCACTGTGTGGAACTCATGGGAAAAAATATAAAAGATCCCAGAATGAAGAACTATCACTGGTGATATGCTCACTACCTCTGGTCCAAATTATGCATACATTCCCAGATCCCTGTCATTTGTACGGGTCAGTTCGTTCTTGGGTTAGTGAAATAACTGTTTAAGAAAGATGCCTGACTGGATGTGCACAAGAAAAAAAATATCTGTTTGATTGCAAACACCTTACCCTGGATATTTGTGTGCCGCACACAACCATGGCTGATAGGGGACTTAGCTCTCATTTGTTTGCAGTGGCCTCTCTCTGGTGGCTTCCACCTGCCTCTCTCTCCAGGTAAATATACCATCAAGAAATAGCAGGCACTCCTGTTGAGTTAGTTGGGAAGAAAACAACTATCCTTGATGCTGAAATCTATAGAAAGTTCTGTCTTGTTGTTGACTTTGGCTACCTGACATTCAGGGTCAGCTTTAGTAAAGAAAATGCACTGTGAGGTGGGTGCATCTTCTAAGTCATTAAGCAAGTATTGCATGGAAAACAAACAGAGCTTCCAACTTTTAAAATGTGACCTCTGAAACTCAGAGACATCCCGCAGCTGCCACGTCCAGGATCCCACCTCCCCTGCTTCACAAAGGGTTCCATATTTTGCCAGTAATAAAATTTTATTAGTAACATGTCAAATATGTTGTAAAATACAGTTACCTTTCTTCTTCCTCCCAGCTTTAAAAAAATCCAATCAAAACTTCAAACCATGACCCAAATATTTTTAAATGTGAAAAAAGACATATTTTAGGTTATGTAACAGATACACATTTCCCCAAAATAACTGTTGTAGAACGCCATCTGCTCCGCATCTGAGAGCATTCCCACGGAGCCAGGCTTCTGCTGCTCTCCCTTCATTAACTGGTTATTATGACACAGGATTTCACAATAGCGATACCAAGAACTCATGACCAGAGGAGAATCTGAGGAAAACGCTTGCCATGCTCAAACTAGACAACTTATACAACTCTTCATTTACATTAATCCTTTACTGTGACCTCCCCAACCTGGGAAAAGAAGTGGGGGGAGTCCCTGGCAAGGGCAGGATCTTGTAAAGAACAGAACTCAAATGGAGTTTGAGCCAAGGGGTAAAGGAAACAACCCAGAGCCACTTTCTAGCTCAGAGCTGCCAACACCCGGAATCTTCGTTTGACATAGAGTATTTTGAACTACTGTTACAGATTTGACCAAGCAAGAGATTGTCAAAGTCTTGTTAACTCGGGAAGCTTTTACACTTGCTCCAGTGTTGCCATGTGGAGCTCCTGTGAGGGAAGAAATCCACTGACTGGTTAAGACCGGGACAGAACTCTACCCATGCTCTACTTAAGCATGTGGTTTGGATCCAAACTTCCAACCATCAAAATCAATTTTCATGCATGTTACACTATGTTATATTTGTGACTATTTGGGACAAATGGGTTTATGGCTTTGTGATACTTCTTTTGGCCATTTATTTCCTTCCCTCTGTGTTTTCCCCTCAGATATGGTCACTGCACATGGCCCAGGCTGATCTCCAATTCACAATACAGCTGAGAAGGACCTTGAGCCCCTGACCCTCTTGGCTCTACCTTGTACACACTGGGTTTGCAGACATGCGAGACCCACACCCACCTGTTTTATGTTTCTTAAAAAGGGGAAAAAAAAAAAAAAACCCAACCAAAAGCATGCTATGGAAAAGAGACATGAGCATGAGCTTACATTAGCATTTTTATCTTGAAATTACAAATAACCTTCCTACTCAAAATAGCATTTACTCGGGAATATTGACAAATGAAGACGTGTCCTACTGAAGACTTACAGAAAAAGAACCTACAGTTTTAACAACACCACTGGGGAACTGAATGTCCAAAGGGATTTCAGAAGGACCAACGCAGAGGAATGTTCTTAACTCCGCCAACTGTATAAAGCAAGCCTCGAGGAAAGACAATTATCTTCATGTGGAAATTTTGTCCCAAAATGTAACAATTTTTAGGCATGATTCACTTTTTCAAAAGAAAATGGCACTTGTCATGTTGCTAATGTATAGTAATAAAGTTTAAGAATATGTAAGTTGACATATATTACATAAGTTTTTTAATTTATATACAATCTTTGTTTTTCTCAGCAAAACATAACTATTACACTGAATTCTAGAAACAAGAAAACTACCTTACCTCACAAGTACTTGGTGACTAAGTATGGTCACTTTTTTAAAAGAATTGTGTTCAATCAGTAATGTTACTGTGAATGTATTCTGGTTTGATAAACTCTGAAACTCTTTCTCAGAGGAAGTCAGCCAGGGTTTTAAGCTATTATCCTCCTAAGTGTAGCTCTGGGCAGATCAATGTCCATGTAAGAGAGTATGGACAGAAGACAGAAGACAGGGAATTAGGGACAAGCTGCAAATCAGAGAGGCAGTTCGTGGGACAGAGAGAAGATGGCTTTAGTAATGGGTGTTTTAAAAAAAAAAAAAAATCCCCAAATCCATTCAAATCAAAAGACAAATGAACAAAGGCTGCCTTTCTGACCTCATTACACCAGACCCAGCTTTTAGGCTGTGGTCTACACATTATGATTGTCCTTTACAGATTTCCTTGACACTAATATTAACCTGATTCACCCTATAAAAGAACAAGAAACTAGAGAGATGGAGGGGTTGTTGGATGCTTGAATTTGTTTCCCTACTACCTCCCAAAGAAACTCCTCAGAGGTGAGTGTAGACCAGCCATTACCTCACAGAACAGAGACATCCTATGCTTGCCAGCATAAAATATGCTGTGAAGCACAGTGTGTGTGCATCTTACCACCTACAAACACATTTGGAGAAAGATGTTGGATAACCATTCCAATTTGGAAAAGAGGAGGCAAGTGTCAAATTATCTCAGTCATCTTATAGGAAACCGGGCAAGGTGACTGTGTGTCACTCGGGTCATGCCCGCAGCTCAATGCTCAACCCTAAGAGAGTCTCAGTGAATGCTGAACTGTACTTCTGTCTGAGTCCCGTGGCACCGACTTGCTTAATCTTGAGATGTGCATTAAAAATGACCCATGCATTTGAATATATGCATTTGTACATGGCCTCAAGATTTAGCATCTCCTCCAGCTGTAATTGGGTTTTCCCTTCACTTGTCTGTCCAGAGTTCAGGTTCAGCAGTGATTTGGGATAATCCCATATTTCAGACTGTTCAAATCTCATCTGTGTTGAGTCGAATCTAAGGTTAGGCATCGTCGCTGAATGAAAGAGAGAATCCATCCATTCAGACAGCGGGTATTTTATGTACAGTGGACACAGGAGAGAGAAGGTGAGTGCAGCAAGCAAACGTGCAGCAAGCAAACGACCCTTACATGGAATAATCTATTCTTTAACTTAGGGACCCTGCCTGTCACTGCTCCTCTGGCCCTCTGATTTTTCTCCATTTTTCTCTCATATCCTTTTTCTTGTGTCTGTGTGTTCTTCTTTGCCAGGCTTGTGTGTGTGTGTGTGTGTGTGTGTGTGTGTGTGTGTGTGTGGCATATCTGTGTATATATCTATGTGTCTATGTGTCTGTGTCTATGTATATGTATCCATGTGTATCTCTGCTTCTCCATCTCTTTGTATCTGTCTGTTTCTCTCATGTGAGTATGTGTGTGTATGTGTATCTGTATGTCTGTGTGTTTGTGTGTGCATACTTGCACGTGTCTCTGTCTGTGTGCATGTGTGTGTGTGTGTATCTCTGTGTGTATCTGTGTGTGACTATGTGTGTGTGGTTTTTGGCAGGGTATTTTCACAGTACCCTAAGGCGAGCAGAACAGCAATGACACTCAGATTGCTCTTTTCAGTCCCCTACCCTAAGGATGGCTTCTGTCTCCAAAGGAAGGATGGCTAGAGACAAAAGAGCTGTAACAGGTGCTGACACCATCCATAGTGAGACATGCAGAAGTCATGAACAAAGCAAACCTGGATAGAATCTCCCTATATCCCAGCATGCCCTGGTAAAATCACAGCCATCCTCAGACTAACTCGGGGAAGTCTGCAAAATTTAAATACAAGTTAGACAAAAAAAAAAAAAAAAAAAAAAAAAAATCAAGATAACACTTGTCAGTTCCTTATCTATGAGCTGTTTATTGGGGGGAAATTATTTGCACTAAAAAGTATTTTTAAATAATCTGTTTTTAAATCAATGCATATTGAAATAAAAGTAGAATCACAAATACCACTGGCTTCTAAGACAGCTTATATACGAATGTATATATACGTCAAGCACTCAGGTATGAAGTCTTGAAATAAAATGGATTTTTACATCTGTTACTGTTTCTTTGTCCTGGAGTTCTGGCTTTGTTTAATGTTTCTGACATACAGAAAATATTACAAATTTACACTTTCTTGATGATTTTTCCTCCTCCTTTCCCTTCTATCCCACAATATGCATATTTCTATACTTAGCCGATGTAAGGAGGTGCATTTTTAAAATGTCACACCTGTTAGCATTGGTGGCTTTTAGAGACCTTCACGTAAGCCACATCAGGTGTGTATATCAGTAAAATCTTAAAAAGCATTAGATAACTGATTCTATTTTAATACTTATAATGGCACACTAATCTTATCAAATTTTTGAGTTTTTGTCTAGCCTCTATTTTAAATAAATCAATAATTTTTAAAGAAGTTTTCTGAGAAACGTAGCCTTTTATAAGCAATGAAATAAAACTATTAAAAGTCTGTGCCAAATCTTGCTCTTCAATTAAATCCAAAATATTTTAAATGTTTATGTATGAATTTCAAAGACATCTCACCATTCATACTGACTTGTCTGTAAGTCTTTACCTCTTATTATAAATTGTACTTTATTCTAAAGTGCTTTTCTTAATGTTGAATGACAAACCTGACACTTGGATCAACTGGGCATCTTTATAGTCTTGCACAATGCAAAGCAGTTAGAGCCCCTGTATTCTCTGAACAAATTACTTCAGTGATTCACCACAGGGGCCAAGTGTGGCCAGTAAGGTGTGGCCAGCCTGGTTCCAAGCCAGCGCCTCAGCTGGGGATGACACTGTGTTGACAGTTGCCGTGTTTGAGTTGTAAAAGCTTGATTATCTTAATTTAGCATCGTATTCCCATCTGTCATGGTTCTAAACTAAGTTCAGAAAGCACACCAGTAAGCGAATCGTCATGGAGCCCTTAGCAATATTTCCGCACTGCCCCTGCACTCCCCAGTTTAGAATCTTACCTTTGCTAACTTTACTGCCATAGTCTCCCTAACACTAATCTTTGAGTCTTTGGTATTTTCTTAAATACTCCTTTGGCACCTAGTTTTCCCAATCTATTTTATCAATAACAGTTCTTTACATGAAATACTCCATAGGACAAAAAACTTCAGACCCTGAATTCAGACATCTCACTCGAACCTCGAGAACACAGTGAATCACTTCCAGCAATCTCATAAACCTATCCAACACGTTAACTCAGCACCCTTCAAACTGTAAAACATAGGAACTTATCTAGAATCCTCTCCCCAAAGGCAGTCTACCATTTTGTTAAGTGGTAAGCGATCGACTACTGTACAGAAATCAGTGCAATGTTTCATTCCGGCACCTTGTGTGAGTTCTTATCAAGGTGAAGCAATAACGTCATGTCTAAATTCTGTTATTCTCACCAACTTTCCAGAGCAGGTTTTTAAAAACTTATAACCTACTAAAAACATGTTCTTCCTGCCTACCCTTTTCCTGAGCTTCACAGCCTATAAGGAAAAAAAAAAAAAGGTTCATAATAAAGTTTAAACTCTTAAAGGCCCATCACAAATTTTAACCAAACCTTAGAACTTAAAGATGATCCTATATGCAATGCTAATTTATTACATTTCATTCTTAAAGAGAAAGTCTGTTAAGACCAACTAAGACTAATCATCAACAACAACAAAAAACGAAAGTAGATGACCTTGGGGAACACTCCAGTTGTTACAGTCAGCAAGAAAGCTGCAGTCTGTGCTGGCCCCGTCCTGAACCGCCACCCATGCTTAAGGACACTAATGACAAACAACCATCCGGCACAGTGTTTGACAATCCAAAGCATTACCGAAGGAACGAACCTCACTGAGTCAAGAACACTAGGTTCATTCCGCCTTTAACCCTCAGGGTCACAGCATTATCCATGAGAGTGTCAGAATTTAGGCTTAAGAATTTTAATCTAACAGGTTGACCAAATATCAATCTGTTTCTATCTCAAAAACAAACAAACAAAAAAAAAAAAAACCAAGAAAACAAAACAAACAAAAAACCCATCACCACCACCAACAAAACCAAAAAAACAAAAACCCCTTTCTTCTAATGCATCAATCCACTGCTTTATGATAAAATGGGCATATTTCCATTCAATGTGATGGCACTAGGGGTTGCTGGGTAATACCCGTTATCCTCTCCCTCGGTTCAGCATGCATCTCATCATTGAGATCAAGTGCACTGGTAATTAGTGTTTTCTATTAACATCTTCACTATAAACAGTTCAGGCATTTAGAAACAAAGTATCAATGAACTTAACAGTTACTTTAATTCATTTTATAAATGAGCAACTGGGAATTTTGCTCCAAGTGGTCGCCAGTGTAGCCCATCCCATAGATGGCATTTTCCGAAGTATAAGGCACAATGTGGTAGGAATGCAACTCTTCATAGTAGAGAGACTGGGAACAGCACTCCTGTACCATAAACTTCAGCCGTTTTCTTGTATCAGAATAAGCAGTCTTATAGCAGGGAGCTTCCTTGAAGTATTCATAGCTCTCTTTCTCCGTCTCTAGGTGTATCTTCCTCAGCAAATTGTTAATTAACACAGACCTTCTTAGGTAGGTTTCTGGGTCTTCAAGAAACCTGAGCTTCTCCAGAGAAAGTTTGAGGATACAAGTCCTGTCTTCTGGTAATATCAGGTGCTAGGAAGCAAACAGAGCTGTTACTCTCCACACAGGACACCGAAAGCTAGTGCTTTGTGCTACCAACAACATTTGGGAGGGAGACTTGGGAGAAAAGTAAACCCTTACTTTTGGAAAATACCCATGGTAATCTTGATGTAAATCTTCTTCTTCTGCATATTTTCTCTTAAAATAGGCTACTTTCGACGTTGTTAATGAATATGGTAGTACTTCTCTTGGATAAGCTAAAACAGAAAAACAGTTGGAGAAAGGTCAGGTGCCATTGTAGCAAAGAGCATGTCATCATGTGGAGACCATTCGTAAGCAAAATCCAGCCCACCCCAGAGATTGCTGCCTGTTCACCAAACAAACAGCACTGTCATAAGCAATTGTCTTAAGATCAAAATACCATAGGCAGAGAAATGCCATTTCAGACACAAAATAGATGGTTGAGTTTAGAGTTCTATGTTCATTTCCTTATGCAGCCCCAGAAATCAAATTCAATTATAGTTTAATTTTGTGCCTTTTTGTGCCAAAACATACCCAAGTTTGAAATTGATAAACAAAATATAGAAAAGGTTATATAATTTTCCCTCATTCTGTTTGTTAACTGTTGCAATACTCAGGAGAAAGTTGATGCTTCTAGGCTAGTCAAATTGACATAAAATAGTTGGTGCCCAATTACACCTTTAAACATCATGGCATAATTCCTAACAACAACGAAACATTTTGTCCTGAAACTCACAGATAAATGTAATCTTCACCCCTCATCAAGGAATCTTCTCTTTGTAACAGATGGAGACCACTACAGAAAACCACAGCCCATCAAAAAGTACAGAGTTGTGGAGCCAATGGACACATCAACAAGACAGGCCCACACCTAAAGCTCAGGGAACATTGCAGAAGAGGGGGCAGAAAGATTTTTAGTGCCAGAGGATCAGAGGGTTTGCTGTAAGATTGTGTCTCCTAGTAACATCAGAAGCTATACACAAAGTCTCACCAACACGACTGTCCAAATATGAGCTGAGCAAGGATGGACATGTCAAACTAGACAGAGAAAAGCCCAAAATGTATCAACCCTACATGAAGAAAGAACTATAGGCAACTTAGGAAAGCGGGAGTGGGAGACATGGTCCACCCTAGGGAAGATCAGACCAATAGTCCAGTGCCTAATGTGTCAGCCATGAAAACAAGTACAAGTAACATCATATGAACTAAGAAAGTTATATATAGAAATATACAAATACATATGTGCCATGCAAAAACAACTGATAAAAAGAGAGACAGTGAATTTGAAGACAACTGGGAAGGGTGTTTGGGAAAGCTTAGAGGAAAGAAAAAGAAAGGAGAAATGTTGTAATCAAAATACAATTTCAAAAGTAAACAAATTTTAATTAATTGATATAATGGTCCTGACATTTAGCATAATTGAGGTTAATAATGAGATGAGAGAGAATATATTTAGCATAATTGACTGTAATGTAATATGGGAAAGTAGAAAACCTTCGTTTACTCCTTGAAAATGCGACTGCAGATGAAGATTCTGACTTGAAGGAAAGACAGTTTAGAGGTCGCTGATTTCCAAAGGAGTTCCCAGAATGTACTCCAGATGGCGCTGTGGCCACAGAAAGGAAGCAAGATCAACACCGCGGATTCCAATTCAAGGCAGAGAGAATGTAGAAAGCAGAATCCATCCCGTTTGCTATTCATTCAACCGTCACGGTCCAGGGTAGAAAGAAAGCTTACATTCGGACTTAGTTTACTTCACCCTAACCCAATAGTTCTGTTTGAACCATATGATTCACAAAATGATAAATTTACACTGACATTTGATGCTTTCCCTCTAAACTCAAGAGCTTTTTACTGGCTTAAATATTGCAAATATGCTCTTCAATAACCTGCTTTCCCTAGTGTTTCCTTCATCTTGGAGCCATGCCTGCAGGGCTTCACACAGCCCTCGTGCAGCTGGATGCTCCTCCTGAGCCAGTAAGGGAAGCTACATGCCTCCCCTCAAGCATCCCAAATTCACTGTCACTGTGGGGTTTAAACCAAAAGAGCCTTAAGCTAGTGTGGGCATGTTTTAAGGGATCCAGGATTCAAAGCACTTGTGCATCTGACCTAAAGGAGGGAGCACCGTGCTAAGGACTCATAGCTGAAGCTCCATGCACACAGTTCCTGGATTTGATGAACAAAACACAGCTTATGTCCATTTCTCACTTATTTGAAAGGGTTACGGAAAAAAATAAAACTGATCAAATACATAAATCAAATGAATCCACCCCCAAACCCAGTTTTCTCTCCTTTTCTTTTTCTTTTTGTGTTTGTTTTTCTTTTTTAAGATACAGAAACTGCTAGAGTTACATGGAAAGCTATTAATCAGACAACTAGATAACAAAATTTTTGTTTATCTCTTTTGATAATAATTCCTATTGTGTGTGTGTACACATGTATGAATCTATGTGCATGCGTGCATGCCTCTGTGTGTGTGTGTGTTATATGGGTATATATGTGTTCCTGTTTGTGTACATCTATATACAGGTGTACAAATGTGTGTGCACGTGCAAGCAGAGGCCAGAGTCAACATGTGTTTCCTTCCACAATTGATCTCCTCCTTACTCATTTGGGTTGGGGGCTTTCACTGAACCTAGACTAGCACAGTGATCCCTAGTGACCGTCTTGCCCTCGCCTTATTAGCATTCAGATTATAGGTCCTTGCCACTGCCTGGCTTTGACATGGGTGCCTGGGCTCCAAACCCAGGTTCTCATGCTTATCCAGCAAGCACTTTACATGCTGAGCCATGCATGTCCTTTTTTCCTCTTTAATTGTCAGACTAACTGATGTAACAGTGGTTCTCAGATGTTGACAAGGATCAGAATCTCCTGTAGGGCTTCTTAACCACTGGGCCCTTCCCTCACCTTTCCAGTGGGTCTAGAGGGGAACTCTTGCACCCAATCCAACTGAGATCTATACCAGATAGCTGGGACCACATTTTGATAGCCCGAGTATTACAGCACCAGGCAACTGTACTAGTGGCCCTAAAAGTTGAACTCAGCCAATCAACTGACAGCCAAACAACTGGGTTGATTGATATTGTTATTGGTTATTACCTCCCTTTATCAGCTCGGGTGCTTTTTTTTTTTTTTCCACCATGAACAAAGCCAGCTCACATTTTAATTACACAGTAAAGAATAAAGTCCATTTTCAACAGGAGTCCCTGGGTTCACCTTAAAAGTATCAGTGCCTATTACTAACATTAGCACTTGGGCAGGTCACAGTGATTCTTGGCAGGATCTACTGAATTACTCTAGTGAAGGAAGAGTGAGGAAAGACTTGGAAATAAGAAGCACAACCTTGCCATAAGCAACATTGTTTCCATCTATACATGTGTCCTTTATTAGATATTTGCTTGCTTTACCATCTTCAGTATGCAGCATATGTAGCCATTCGTGAGGGACACAATGGACTGCAAATTGCAGCTTGGAGCACCAGGTATTAAATTTACTGTTCTGTCCTCTGCTCCCAGCTGATTCTCCAGGGAAGCTATTTCAACTTAACAGATCAAGATATATAGATATATATAGGTATAGATGGATGTGATGCATGGATGAATGGATGGATGGACAGACAGATAGACAGATTGTTTGATTCTGGGTCACTATATTCCAGAAGTTACACTAAAATATAGAATGCAGTAGACCCCGAAAATACAAAGCAAACACTCAAGAGGTCTAGACCCGAACCTGCTCCTTCTGGGCAAGGAAGGCTCTCTCTTAGTCACTCAGTTTATTATTCCTGAGGAAACCAACACGCACACGCATGCACACGCACGCACACGCACACCCACAGATGAATTGCTGAACACCTTTTGCAGCTGCTGTCAGTTTGGCAAGTCCCTCCATGCTGGCTGCCTGACTCTTTGCAATGTTTTCCACATCACTTTTTGGAAGATGGTTTTAGCCATTTTGAGGCTAAAGTATGTAGCCAACGTAAGTAGCTACATCTGTTACTTGCTGGATTAAAACGCAAAATCTTCTGAGCTGGCAGCTATGTGTTGGTCGTGCTTTTCAGCCTCTGAGTACAGATGAGGAAACCAGGGCCCAGAAGAGACTCTAGCTGGCAGGCAGTCGTGTAGCTAAGAGTTGGGGGTCTGGAAGTGGGGGAGGCATAGATTTACTCTCTTTCTTAGTTGTGTGACTTTAAACAAATTACCTAAACTCATCACAAATCTCATTTGTTCAGTGGGGTTGATCATGCACTGTGGCATCACACCTAATATATGGTAAGTCTTACATCAAACCTCAGGTCTAATAATGAGCCAATAGACCCAGACCCGTCTCACAAAAGCCAAGTGCTCCCTACCCTACAAGCTCTGACCTAAAGACCATTTCCATCACCCGGTCCCTCGGAGAGGATGTTAGTAGTTGAAAACCTCCAGATAGCTCAGATGGTCAAGGTAAAAGCCATCATACAAACCCCACAACAGCTCAGAGAGTGTGTTTCTGGTGTGTTACTTATTGGTTACACATTTTTGAGCTAAAGGAAAAGAGGACTGTCTTCTAAACATTTAGTTCATCTCCTGGATAATTCATTAGTGCTAATCTGAATATCCAAAGATGTTCACTTGCTGAGATTGACTTGACAGACATAAATGTGCATAAGTTCCAGTGGCCAAATAAAAGCTTGTAATTCACCTAAAATCCAATGAAATAAACAAGACCAAAATGACCATATGCCTTCAGAGTCAGCACTCTGGGGTCTGAGAAGAGTATACAAGCTACAAAACTGAATTGAGCTGAGCTAGAAATGTTTTTTTTCTGAAGCAAAATAGCTAGTGCTGGTTTGAACATAAAAATTATTTTTAATGTTGTAACCTCTGGGTCACACAAAATGTCTGTGCCAGGCTCCGTGAATGTCACAGCGTACGAGCTCAACAAGCAACACAAAAGCTCAGATCACAGTGACCTGCCTGTCACCAGTGCTCAGGCAGGGCAATTCATACATATGTCTTTAAATAAATGCTTAAAATGCAATTACAAACGATTGTTTCCTTATTGTTCTGCCTCTGCCTCCAGGCAACTGGAATCCTGTTAGCGTTCAAGTGATTTCATTTGGTAGGAGGCCCAGGGACAGTACATTAAAGAAACATCATCAGCAAATTAATTTATAAACACTTTGAAAGGGACAGACAGCAGCAAAAGAACAATCCCCAGCTCAGTAATTTTTCTTTTTAGGTCAAAGGAGATACCCAAGAAAGAGTAAGGAGAGTATCTTCGAAGTCTTTAATTTTCCCAGTGTTCTAATAAACACATGGTTAAAAAAAAAAAAGTCAAGCTGGAACTGCCTGGTTAGAGGTATGCATCCTAGCCATGGCCAGAAGGCGCGGAGGCTGAGCTGTGGGGAAAGTACGTACTAACCACACTGATGCCCATCAGAGATAAAGTGTGGTCTTATCTGTTCTCCTTTTGTGATGTTAGCCTGGCACTGTCCTTCAAAAGGTCTGTCTAAACCATGCTTAGCCAATAGGAAAAGTATCAGGTGCAATAGTTTTTATCCTAAAGGCTATCAATACTTTGGTTTCAAAGTATCTAATCTAGGGCTGGCAATGTAATTTGGTAATAGAGCATTCAGTTTGCATGCACAGGACTTGGGTTCAAATCTCAGTGTAGCCAGAAAAATACAAACCAAACAGCAACAATGAGAATTATCTCATCTGACCCATTAGCCCTGCTCTGAGGTCTTACTGCATGACCAGGACAAAACCCAGCTTGGTAATTTGTTCTGTGTCTTCGGGAAAGAGTCTGGATTCTTTCTCGTGGGGGAGAGGGGACAACTTTCACTTTGCTGGTTTGTACGTTGTTGAGATGATGCTTTAAAATCACTTTCTTTGGCGTCTGACACATATGCTCATAATTTCATTTCAATCACTGTTATTTTGCAGTGACCTCTTTCCAAAACATGAATATATATCCGACTCAGAAGCATCCTATTATATGTAGGACATTTATGCCCTCATTGGTGTGAACCACGAGTTACATAAAACATTCATGAGTGTGTTGAAGGCAGACAACAGGAAGAAGGCTGCACTATCCTGTGCTCTATCAGCTGCCTTCGTTCTGTCAATACCCCCACAAAACCCCAGTACCTTTCTGTATGATGTGCTCTATGGCACCAGAAGTCGGTCTTGGTGCTTAGCTCTGAATCAATGGAGTTTCCTCAGATTTATCATCTACTCCAAGCACAATATTGATTTTATTGGCTGTTTCAGATTACCAACAAGTTGCAGATTCTGGAAGGCTTTCTTAGGAACTTCCAGAGATACTGATGGCCAGTGATTTTTTTTTTGAGGTAGCAGCAGCATTGTCTGCCCTGAGATTTCTGATCCCCTGGCATAGTCCAAAGTGCAGACATGGACGATTGAACAGAGCACCAGCAATCCCACAAGCCCATCCTGTTCTACTGATCACTGAGCCAGAGAGAACACCATTAAACAAGAGGTGACCAGCCAGGCAATAAGGAAGTCATGATGCACCACAGCCAGCCTTCTCCAATAAGCTAGCCCTGCCAATGACAAAGCCAAACATCATCGAGCTTACAGAGTACACCTTGTGTTTACAACTCTCTGGGGAATGGTCCCATTCCCTTCATCCTTCACCTCACAACATATGATTGACAGAGAAAGAAAATTGGTCAAGCAACTACCTTTCTGAATATGAAATATCCAAAAATATCTCACTGATAATATCTAGAGAGACACTTTAACTCCTGTGTGTACCCAGGGCCAATGCTCAGAGAGGAGAGTTTTGACCCCTGACCGTGGGTAACAGAGCCTTTTAGAGAATCCTAAGCAGTATCATTCACACCATCTTTTGTTATATATCACCCACCATCTTTTTATTGAGCATATCAACAACACCCTGCCCCACCAAGGCCAGGTTTGCTTCTATTGTCCATGGTCTGTATGAAACTCAGGTCCGAACCCTCATTCACTTTTCCAGGAGTCCTTGCTCTGCTCTTATGGGGCTTTATCAAACTTGGTCTTATGGTGCCTGATTCGAGGCTCTTTAGCAAGAAAATGATCTTTACCAGTGAGGTGCTTTCCTTCAATGAGTATGGGGCATCCTTGAATAGCATTGTATTCAAGCTCAGGAAATCCCACAAAGCTACTGGCTGTCTCACCCCAACATGGCAATTAGCATATACAGAGAGAATTGAGCCTTTGAGCTCCTGGTTCCCACTTCTCTTCGAAAATACCCCAGCTTTTTCATATCCTAACCCTGCGGATACGCACCTGAAGTCTCACAGACTCTCTACTATATCCCTGCAGAGTTCCCAGTCTCAAATTTGTATCTCTTCCCATCCACTCAACCATTAATATTTATAAGTCTCCTATCTCTCTGCTGTTAGGAAGATTCTTTCTTAAGAATATAAAAGCAAATCATTGGGTTTTTTTTTTTTCTAAACACAAGGCTCTCTTTTACAGTACTGAACATTGAACACAACGTTGGTAAACCCGAACTGCCTTTCACTAATACCACCCTCTCATTGACCCACTGAGAGATATTAGCAGAAATTGAATGGCTCTGTATCGGTGTCTTTGTATAATTTTGACTGGGAAAAATTTAAAGCAATAGTGTTAGAGTAAGAGGAGGAAGTAAAGTACTAGAAGTATTTAAATAGACGACTTACTTTTAAAGCTTAAATGTAAATAAAGAGACTTAACACGACTGGCTTCTGCAGGCCCCCAGGTCCCAACATGAAGGAAGGTTTCTCTTCCTTAGCCTCAACTCTGAGTTTGGTCAGTTCATGCTTGCCTCTGTTTCTGAAAAAGCTACTTTTCATTTCTATGCTTACATTTTTATACTTGTATTTTTATGTATTTCATTTTTCACTTCATATTTACGTTTTCGTGTTGACTTCAGAAGCATACGCTGCTCTAGCAGTCTACGCTGGCTATGCGCTGACTTTCAGGTATACTTGGGACTTCATTGTTTTCCCTCGATGAGCAGGGAGCCAGGGAGTAGAAACCTTGATGGAGATTTCAAAGACCCCACTGTGTCTCGAGGCATCTTCCAAACATGAATGTTAATGTGCTCCTAAAATCCTCACCACAGAGTGAGCAGCTGTGGATGGAAGGCTGTCGCCAGATCTTGGCTTTATCCTTAAGCCCTTGTTTGCCCTGAACTTGATCTAGGCATCATATTCCAGACACACACATTCTTTATAGCCCAGAGTGAGCAAGCACGGATGGTAGCTGCACTGATAAGGGTCACTACAGCGTCACGGTCGCTGTGAATCCACCAACATCACTAGGATTAAGTATTTGCTAGCTTCATAGCATTTACTTTTTAAAAAATATTTAGGACTAAATACTATGATTTTAAAACAGACACATACATCTGTACCATATATATTCTACATTATGGACTTTCATGATGAAAGTCAAGACTAAATTTTGAGAAGCCCTTTGACTTTTTGATTGTGACAGTTATCTCAATGGATTAGCACGTGTCATTCACAGACATTAAAGGACAGAAGGGTTTTAAACTTCCATGTATATTGCATAAGAAACAGGATATATTATATATATATATACATATATGTGTGTGTGTGTGTACAAATTACAAGACTAATACATATATATGATATATATATATATATATATATATATATATATATATACTCATCATCATGGCTGAGAACACTTACACACCTTCTGGAAGACTGCAGTAAGTCTCATCTGTCTCCACAAATTTGTTCCTCACAATAAAATATGGTAATTATCATGGGAGAAGAGTGGAGAGTGGCTGGCACCAAGAGCTAATGAGCAGTTTTTGGTGCTGTATATATCGTTATCTTAGCCTAACAGTAAATGGATGACTTCAAAATCTCATGACATTCATAAAGCCACATGAAATCAGAACCAGGCTTTCAATAGGAATCTGAATGGATTCTCTCCAACTGCCTGTCTCTCTGGAGGGCACATCTTTTGGAAATTGTCATTGTCATTCGTTGGCTAGTCACCTCTGGCAGGGTACTGCCCAAAGATACCTCAGTACACCAAGTTCCATGATGCTAGAGAGTTTAAGCATCAAATTCAGTCTTACAATTGGGAAGAAAGTAGTTAATTCTCCTTGGTCTCTACCATAAGTCTCCATGTAAATTAGCATTCCAAAAGTCCCCACAACCTCCTATGGGAACCTGAAGGATTCCCTCCTGGTTTCTTTCACCCCAGACCAACACTGCCAGCATGCTCAGAAAGCTTCCTCTAGTCGCCCTCACTTGGCCCACCCAATTCACAGGGGTCTAAGAGAGGCAAGTCTGCCAGCCTACAAATGTCCTTTTTTGCAGGAAACCTTTATTGACTTCTCCCCAGCAACCGCTCATATAAACAGCCCCTTCTATTGATCTTGTAAGTTGCTGTGATGCTACATTAGCATTTATTTCTCTGGATACATATTTAAACAGTAATTTCTCTTCAGATGGTGATTACCTGGTAATGCTGACTCAAACCGAACAGTGTATGTCTTAGGACAGCCTCAGAAGATTTGGTGAGAACTCCCCTTGGCACGTGGAGCATGTCTCACAGCCTCGGGCTCATGAATGGGGACCTGGGATCTTAAAACAAGGAGACATACTGGCATAAGACACCTCTAAAGAATCAGAGATACAGGAACATGAATTAGTTATCAGGGCAGGAGAAGGCAGGTGCGGGAGGGGGGGAGGGGGGAGGGGCGGGGGGGCGGGTGTGCGGGGGAGGGGCGGGGGCGGGGTGCGGGGGAGGGGCGGGGGGGGGCTCTGAGACGTTTGAGGTGGGGCCGATCTAGAATGTGGTTAAGGCAGAAAGATAAACCTTCAAACTCACAGGATTTAAGTACTTAAGTTTAAGTAGGAACAACGTCAACTCCCCCTAAGAGATCTGGAAAGTGCAAAATAATTCATCTCGCCAGTGATTTACTCGGGTGGTTATTTTGGGGAAATTTGATTTTTTTGTAAAAAAAAAAAAAAAAAAAAAATCACAGCCAGCTCTTGTATAATTTTAGGCTGGATCACCCTCCAAAATAACAAAGCAATTAACTCAAAACACCGTAACTTGGTCTTTCTCTGACATACTGACTCTTTCTGGCAAGGTTTGAAGTAGCTGCTCCACGTTTGAAGGTAGTTCTCAGCAAAGGGTTCCGTTTAACCACACCTAGTCTGCATGGCTGTGTGCTCACGGATCTCATCATCTTCTATATTTAGAGAGACGGGCTTTCCAAGGGAAGATGGGCATCCAATAAGGACGATCCCATCTAGAGAGGTGAGTTACTATGGTTACTGCTCAGGAGGCTGAGGACCCGTGAACCACTGCTCCTGGCCAGCTGGACCCTTTCCAGATGAGGACCAAAAACAGAAGCCCGCTCTCCATACGTGTTGACTGAATTTAGTGGAGCCTACTTCGTGTCGTTTTATCCATAACCACGGACTGCCTTTGGGCGCTCGCTGCCTCCAGCTCTCCAACCTCGGGCAGCCAGGCAAAGCAAAATCAAGGAGGGTGGAAAACTTCTGAGCACTAACTAAACAGTAGAAAACAGAGGGGGAGTCTCAATATCCAATCCTGGCATTTAAAAAACAAATCAAGTTATTCGGGACCAGTGGCTGGTCACTTTTCAATGGCCGGGGGGCGGGGTGGGATCCGAGGCCAAGTCCCTAGGCTCCAGCAGTAGGGAATGCGTCTTCTCTGGGCCTCGGAGTCAGATGCCCGGCTGGAGGGGTCCTGGCATACCTTGCGAGGGATCCACTCACCCGAAGACTGCGTGTGCAAGTGTTTCACAGCTCCTGTTTTTCACAAAGGTGTCACTCTTCGGACGGACTCTGACAGCGACAGCGGCAGCGGCGGCGGCAGCGACTGCAGCTCGGCGGGGCGGCCGGCTCCTGCAGGTCGGTCCCTCCTTCTCTGAAGCGCCTCTCGCTCCGGCTCAGAACGCGAGGCGGGCGCGCGGCTTTTCTAGGCGCGCATTGGACCAAAGGGAGCAGATGTTATCCGGTTGCTAGGAGCGTTGCTAGGAGGCGATGACGCCCCTCCACCGCCCGAAGCAACTTTCCTGAAGGTCTCGGGCGCCAGAGGGGGCTACTGAGAGCCAGTCTGGGAGCTCTACCGGGAAGGAAGGCTGGGAACGAGGGGTCCAGCCACGGGCCACACTCACTTGGTCCAGGAGAGCTGGCAACGCGGGAGCGGGAGCGTCGCGGGGCTGAGCGTTGAGAGGAGTCTCGCGTCCCAGGAAACGGTCGCTCACTGGAGGCTGGATGGGTGTCCCCATGGAAGTTGAACGTGGGGACAGAGGTGGAACTGCACTTAAAGGTGTGAGGGATCCTTTGGCTCTGGGACTGTATCCCACTGTGTTCCTGTTACTACAAGCAGGTTTGAGCAGTTGAGGAACTTGAAAGAGGGAAATATTAATCCATGAAACTCAACTCTGAGTCTAATTCCTTTGGGCACCCTATATGGCTGCCTCCTGAAACGATGTCAAGGATTTGAGGGTGGTGGCACTGGGTGTGGGGGAGCGGTATTCCCATGGTCTATTGTACTGCCTTCACACCTTTAGACTTCATTTAAATGAGAGAAGAAAACAAATCCTTCAATTAATATGAAAGTTTCTATAAAAAATATCACAGAAATGACAGGAGGTTGGAAGAAAGACATAGGGGTTTCCCAGGATAGTGGTCCAGGGAGTGGGAAATGAATATGATCAAAAAACATTGTATACCTGTATTAAATTCTCAACAGACAAATAAAATGTATCTTTTTAAATGCACCTCAAAGGGTACTTTCCACAAAAGATACTGGGGAAACTATATATGTTTCCGCCATTTTTGCTTTACTGTAATTTCAACAAAGGTTTGCATCCTCTCCAACTTCTTGATAGAGCTTATTTTGATGCGGTTTTTGTTCCCATTCTCAACCATTGCTTCTCATTGTCACTGTTGTGAAATGGCTTTATTGAGGGGAAAAAAAAAAGATGGCAAAAACCTCAAAGTGGGATCATTTGAGTAACCAATGAGCAAATTCAAGAAAGGAAACTCAAATACCTAGTAAAGAAATTCTGCCCAGAATGCTCCCTTGATGATAAATTTCTCCTAAGAAAAAGAGTACAGAATTTCCCTGGCTCCCTAGAGAGTTGGGCCAAGGCCAGGATGGAAGTCAGCACCCCTGGGACTCACTTAGAAAGAAAGATTGTGTTTAGATCCAAGCCAGGCTGCTGCATCGCACTGAGTTAAGTACGGTGGGGGTAGCCACCTTCAAGGCCAGTGGGGTACAGTGTGACCCCACAGTTCAGAGGCCTCCAGCACCTACTTAAGGCCTTTGTCAAACTTTGATCTCTGAAAGTGTGTTTGCCCTGAGGTTTGAGATGATCATGAGCTAATCTGGAACTGTGTAAAGAATAAGTAGCCAAGGCAGCCTAAAGAGCTAATAGTCACAAAGTTACTGCTATAGGGTCGAAAGGGGGACTTTGAGGACAGTTCTGATCCCCAGGCAACCAGCAGTATGTCACATTGCTACTTCACTATGGGCAGCAAGAGACTAAAAGGGGACTGCCTTCTCTAGATCTTCCCTGGGACTCTCTATAGACCTTCAGTTCCAGTCACACTGCACTCTCCTCTACCTTGTTTGGAAAAGGTCTCAAGGTCTCCTGTGTTCTGCGAATGGTATTTCTTCTTTAATGTGCCTCCCTCTCACCTGGCTTCCTCCCATTCAGCCTGCAAGGTGCTGTTTAAAGACATCCTCGGCTCGGCTTTCCTAATTACAGCCCACCTCTCACTCCGCAGCCCACCCTAGAGTCCTGCCGCCATGTTCTAAGAGTTCTCTCAGGATAACAGTGAGTGCCCAGCATGGAACACACAACTCCAGGTACATGCCAGAGAGCCCCGAGCCTGTGGTCAGTGTGGATACCTCCAGGTCTCTCGTTTCCTGAGCTGGGTAGCTGTCAGTTAGTGCCCTGACACAGACCATGAGGGAAGCCAGGAGTCATTTTCAGCTAGGGATGTGGGAAGATTTAGTGAAGCATAGTACTTAGGCACTGACTTCGTTTCCTTTTTGAAGACCACTGTCTGGCCTCCATTAGCCGCAGGAAGTACTCAACCTAGAGTCACTCAGGTATTTTCCTAACACTCCTTTGCCAGTCCTCTGAACTGAGTGTGAGTCCTCTGAGTTGAACTGTCCTCTCTTACCTTACCTAAAAATGCATTCATGTGGGCTGGGACAACAGCTAGGGAGGTGAAGGGCTTGCCAGAAAAACATGAGACCTGAGTTCAATCCTCAGAACCCATCTGTAAAAGTTGAGCATGATGGCATATGCTCCCAAGGCAGAGGCAGATCAGATATATGCATCATTGGGGTACACTGTCCATCCCTAGTAGTGGGGCTCTTTCTGCCTAGCATATACGAGCCTGTATATTCAATCCCCAGAACTGAAGACAGACAAACCCCTGCCCATAATCACATGCCATATCACTATGGAACCAAAGCAGGGAAACCATTTTGAGGAGCAGCTTGACTCGTCCACTATGGGTACATGTGCAATGTATCTGAACAGATCAGGGAACCTTGCCTTCTGTGATGTAACTTCCTGGTAACTGCCACATTTCCCTTTTGTGTAGGGCTCCCTTAAGAAAAAAAATACACATTAGAAGACATGAAGGAATGGTCAGGGTGATGTCAGGATGACAGAGTAGCCTTATGGCAAAATTAAAAATAGAATAAAGGCACAGCTCTTAATCCCTGTGGGCCCATTGATATCTGCAAAGACTTGTGTTGTTCTTTGGCGACAGTCTCTTGCTGCATACCCCAGGCCAGCTTTGAACTCTAGGCCTTCTGCTTCAGCTGAGCGCTAAGATAACAGGCCCATGCCACTATGTCCAGACTATAGCAGGTGGACACTGCACAGATGTTTTCACTTCTGCTGACTTCCCTTTTTGAGCTGTATTCCCAGATCCTACCAGAGAAAATCATCCCCAGAAACTGTAAGGCTCACGTGAAGCTTCAAAATGTTTATATGATGTAATTCATTGGTAAAATGTTATTGGAGATGATTAATGTTTTCAAAGTAACCCTACACAAAGCATTCCAGGTAACTAAGGACTGCCAGGAGTGGGGGAAATATAGTCTTCCCTAGAGAAGAACACACCAACTGGTTATTCAAGCCAAAAACATATATACAAGCAACATTATACAGACCAAGCAGGTTGTATTTGTGTATTTAGGAATATATATTCATATATAGAAATACATATAACAATAATTAATTTTAAAATAGACCATGAGTTTGAAAAAGAGCAAGGAGGAGTATATAGGAGGACCTGGGAGGAAGGAGAGCAAACGAGAACGATGGAATTGCTATATCAAAAAATAAATCAAAGAGGTAAAAGAGGGTTTTATGCTATAAATAAGCCATGGTATAGACTTTTAAAACTACCACATGGGCTATAAAATACAAGGAAAAAAGATCCATGGTAATGGAAGGGGGTACCATTTCAGCTCTTAAGGATGGGAGCATCTCAGTTGAAGTATGAGGAAGCAGCAGTCCTGAGTTCCAGAGGTTCCAGATGACAGTCTGAGCATTGATTACACAAAGACCTGTTCCACCTCCGTTCTTCTTTGCTTACAGCTTAAGATGTGTGTTTTGGTCTTAATACAGCCCTTGGGCTCACTGTGGCCCATACAGAGAAGCATCCAGCTCAGAATCCAGCCTTGCCCAGGCTCGCAGTTCAGAGCTCTTTACCCCAGACTCAGAGCCATCATTTCACCATTTGTCCCCACAACCCTGGAGTGCCTGAAACCCAATGTAACAAGCAGATCACTTTGGCCAGCCTATAATGTCCTAGTGCAACCATGGGTGACAGGGCTCTTGGGGTAGGGGGAGAACCAAAATCTCAGCATCAACACAGTGACGACATCGGAAGGAAGCTCATTTCAGAGGATGGACAGAAGAGAGGGTGTCGGGCTGTGAGATGCTGTCTAGAGAATGCTTATGATTTCCAGTTCATTTTCCCAGGCACATAAACAAGTTCCCAATTATTTTAAAAAGAAAAAATTATTACGTTTTTATTTAGTGTCTGTGCGCACATGCATGAACACGCATACCAGGGCACATGTATAGAGGCCAAAGGACAACTTGCTAGAGTTGTCTTGTTCATTCCTAATGTAGGTCTAGGAGATGAAACTAGGGGCTCTGGCTGCTTCCCTGCCACCTTAAAGACAGAGTTCTGAGACTGGTCCTGGCCAGTAGAGCTTGGTCAGAAATCAGATCCCTTCAGTCTCACACCTTTCTTTGTTCCCCACTCACGAGGCAGAGTATTCCCTGAGAACACAGGAGAACCCTAAGGTAACAAAGTCTCAATGGAGAGGCAGTCAGCAGAAAGCTGTGTGGTCAAAGAATGGGATCAGACTGTGGAGTGAGAAACCTTTCTCATGCAGACATGCCCAGGTTTAGGACAAGTGGCACTAATGAATGCCACAACTAACACTGAAATGTTTTGTTAGAACAATGAGAATAAAGCCCCTGAAGTACAATAGTGTCCTGTTTTCTTTGACTTGGAGGACTTGGGCTTTGCCTTCATGATAGACTATAACAGCCTGGCTCCCTCTCCTTTGAGTTCACTGCATCTATATACTATGAACTAATTAGAAATGAATAAACACGAGGGATTAAGATTGCTGGACAAGTCTGAGTTCGAGGCCAGCCTGGTCTACCGAGCGAGTTCCAGGACAGCCCGGACTACACAGAGAAACCCTGTCTCGAAAAAACCAAAAAAAAAAAAAAAAAAAAAAAGATTGCTGGACAAGGGCGTTATTGAAGGGGAATCACCTCCACTCGATGTGTGAAAACCCACCTCTGCCCTCAGAGTCTTCCAAGTGCATTTTAGTGTGCTAGGTATCCTGATATTTATATAGATTCTCACCTGATACTTTTATTTTAAATGCAGTCCCTCAGAGCATTACACATTTGCTTCACTGATCACCATCAAAAGCCCCCATCACTGTGAAGCTAAGTAAGTCAGTGGGAAGTGGCTCCTCTGTGCAACGCTTGTGGGTTTGACATGCACGTCTGAGGCTGGGATAGTTTTGAAGTTCTTGGTTTTGTAAATGGTAAAATAATATCATTCAGGCTCATGAAATTTACACGTTAATCCTGCAAAATATCTTCAAAGTAAAACATTTGACACGTACATACAAACCATTGGCTAAAACTTTTTTGACAAGACCAGTAACAGTGCTTTTACAAAATTGACTGCTTCTCAGCTTTGAACTGCCACGAATTCCGTTTCAGTAGACGTTTTGAACAAACTGAGGCTAATGTTGCTTCTAGGTTTCATTTTTAAACAAAAAAGCAAAATTTGTCCTCATGCATTTAAATATCTAATACAGAAACATATTTCAGGCTGCATGAAATGTGCTTTTCCACCTCACTGGGACTGAGCATCTTGTGTGATTTGCAGGAGAAAAGCTGCAACTCTTCCAGCCATGAATTCATTCTTTATCACGGGCAAACAATTTTCTCTATTCTAATGGATTTTCAAAGGTCGTTTCCAGCACAAGATTATCGGCAACCTCTATCGTTCTGGTGGCCTGGTAGAGGCATGGAACATAGGAGTGGATTAGCAGTGTACTAAAACTGACATGAAATCAGAAACATTACAAACGTTAGAAAAAGTACACTAATGTTAAGTTTTACAACTTAAAAATACCAAAACTACCTCCACCCCATCCTGCTAATTGTGTACTGAAAGAAGTAAATTTAGAAATGGGTACATTTTATAGCTGTCTATTCTTTTGACAGAAATGTATCCATCCAAGTTTTAACCATGTACCCCAAAGTCAAAGACGTCATACTTAGGGGAGGCAGAGAGCTCCAAAATTGAATGCCCTGATGATTCCTTCTTCTCTCTTATATATTCTCTTTTATACATCCCCGGGGACCACATAGGCATTATCTAAAGGTGAACTTTCTTAAGAAAGGGACATATGTTAGAGACTAGGTTTGGAATGACTGTAAAGTCCTTAGACTCAGGGCAACTCTTACTTCACAACAGCCTGGCTTTGAACAATAAACTTATCAAAAATTCTGCTTGGAAATCCAGAAGACCCAATTTTGTGCTTTAAAAAAAAATTGCTGTCATTGCAATGTATAAAAACTATTGCCAACCACCAAGGAGCAAGATCAGGGGAGCACGCAGAGATGATACCTAGCAGGAACCAGGAACAGGGAAGAGATGATCTTACCATGTCCCTGCACCTGCAGCATCCAGCCAGGAGCAGAGCAGTCCTGGGACGCTCTCCCTGTGAGAACAGCATGCTCCACGGAGGGTAAAACCTCCTCAAGATGTCGCCCAAAATAGTTACATGTGCTCAGGATGAATGAGTCATTCACTCTTGCATTTTTATGCAAGTTCTTCAAGGACACCCATCAAAAGTTGAGCTATGAAAGAAAACCAATGAAATGTTTTAAAACAACAGAACTGCACACGGTATGCATATGGCGAAGCATGGATGTGTGAATGTGAACAACTGTTTCAGATGCCATATGAAGACTTAAAAAAAAAATTAGAAATGCTCAGATTTATCTTGCACTGGGAACACAAAATATTGTTATAATGTCTTGGATGGGCCTTAAAAATGAGTTTCGAATCTTTACTTTTTCTGGGAGGTAATGAAAGAGTATTGACAAAGGAAGTGACTGAGTGAGTGATGAGAGGTGGACAGCCATGTTCTTCAAGAGAAAGTGGTGAGTTTACGAACCCTTGTCAGTGGGGATTAGGATGGGGGGGTTTCTTTCCATAAGCTATTCAGATTCCATTTTGGAAGATGGGGTGGGACAGCTAATTTAGTACTTTCCCTGTACTCAAGTTGTTATAAAGGAATGTGTGCACTCAACTGAAAAATGGCCAACCCTCGAAATAAAGATGGAGTTGTAATCTGTTACGTTGTCAGTGTTTAAACGAGTCTGGACCAGCAAGATGGCACAAGTCAAAAAGCTTGTCATGGAAGCCACTGACTCAAGTTTGATCCCCAGTAATAAGTACAAATAGGAGAGAAATGACTCCACAAAGCTGTCCTCTGATCTCCACAGGCAACTATAGCATGTGCACTACACACACACCATGCCTACACACACACACACTTTAAAACTGTTTCAATCAGAACCTAACATCATCTCAGAGGCAGAATCACTAAAGAACATTCCAGCTGTAACTTTTAGCAAAATTACTGGCAGAGATCTAAAAATGTCAATTACTTTGATACAGCAACATAATAAAAGAGGATCTGACCTTAATATAAAAATAAAATAGTGTACAGTCTCCAAAAACGGTGCATGTCTTCAAAATTTCTGCAAAAATGTTTTCCATCTAGGGTCTTATCGTACATCCATAGTAGGGGCTCACAGTGCTTGTTGTATTAATGGAAAATTAAAGAATCTATCCCTACACCCTAGGGTAAACAGGTAAAATGGGCTAACAGCCTTAGATGATACAGTGAAGGCTTGAGAGACTTGAAGCCATCCATCTTAGAGATCATAAAAGGAAGGCAGGGTACCAGAATGCAGGCTTTGTTAGTTTCCATTCAGCCTTCATTGTTCAATTATAACTTTACCACTGCTGTAAGGTCTGGGGCCATAGTGGCTGCCAGCAAAGCATAGGGCAGGCTGTATACACAGAGGATGGTAATGGCCTCAGATATGGCTCACTGGGAAGGCCTGCTCCTCCTCCATGTGATTATTAGGGCCATCAGTCCAACAGCCACCTACTTGCCACAGGTCACCCATTCTGCTTGCATTGGCTTGCCCTTCCTCTCAGAATACAGAGCTTCCAGATGCTTACAAGGCACCATTAATCAATGTACATGGTCAACAAAGGCAAGGATGTGCAGGGTGACAACACTTCTCTTAACGTACGTGTGATAAAGTGGAGGCCATAGACGGAAAACAGAAGCCAGCCCCAGACTCAGTAGCAACATCAGTAGAGGTTTTTAATAAACATAGACCCTCTAAACCACTGCTCAACAAAATACAACGGGGTTACTAAATTTGGGGTCCAGTGTGTGAGGCCTTCAGAACGTTTGTTGCTGAGTGCCCCGTGGAGAAGACTAAGGGCTTAGATTAAGCAATATTCCCCATCCATCTCTCCAATCAGGAAGCAAGCCTTCTATCACCTATGCAACACTGAGTCCAAGTTGAAAATGGCTGTATTCCACTGGGTGAGACGGAAGAAATAATCAATTTGGTTTTCCTGTGAACATTCACATTCAAATGTGCCGTAGCAGATGAAATTAGAAGCGAAAGTAAATAGATCATAAACTGCCGTATCCAGACAACAGAATAGTATTCAACGCTTAAAAAGAAATGAGCTATCAAGGCATAAAAAGACACAAAACTGTAAATGCAGATTGCAAGTAACAGAAGACAATCTGAGAAGTCTGCACACTGATTGATTCCAACTATGTGACATTCTGGAAGACAAAACTCTGGAGACGGCACAAAGATCAGTGGCTGCCAGGGCGTCGACGGGGAGAGGGATTCAGGAAATAGAACACAGAGCAGTTTTAAGGTGAAAATATCCCACATTCTGCCATGATAATACAGATACATGTTACATGTGCTTCAAAACCCACAGAATGTACAATACTCAGGAAACCCCCTAATGGGAACTACCGGCTTCCTAGAAGGACGTGTTGGCATCAGCTGACTGACTGCACCAGATCCAATGTTCATAGTCAAGAGAGTGTGTGAGTGGTGGCGTGGGTAAGTGGGGACACTGGGTTTTGTTTTGAACCTAAAATTACTCTAAAAAAGAAAGTTCAAGTACTTGTATTTAAAAAAAAATAATCACAAAAGCATTATTGTTTAACCTGAAAATACAGGTCAAATGTCACCCTTACAAACATAAAATTTTCACAATTGAGTTTACACATTTTCTCTTTGTATTCATACATTTAAAATAAAATCTGTAACAAAAATATATTTTAAAATTCTGGGCCGGGCAGTGGTGGCACACGCCTTTAAGCCCAGCACTTGGGAGGCAGAGGTAGGTGGATTTCTGAGTTCGAGGCCAGCCTGGTCTACAGAGTGAGTTCCAGGACAGCCAGGGCCACACAGAGAAACCCTGTCTCAAAAAACCAAAAAATAATAATAATAATAATTCTGGGAAATACTTTGTATTTTCTAATAAAACTCAACGTGTTGCATTAGTTGGTTGCATAATAAAATGCTGCTGTATAATGTGGAAGAATTGAGCATTGGCAAAGGTTGCCATGGGGTCCAGGGAAGTGTAGCAAAGTTAGTAAACTGGCCCGGGTATCCACTATAAGGAACCAGACCAACCTTCTTATGAAGGAAGTGTGTCTCTGGAATTCAGCGCTTCATACAAAACCACCTGTGTGGAATAATCTTCCCAACCGCATTCCTCATTCACAGTCCAGTTGGCAGCTTTCACTTCCAGGTAAGACGACACACTAGAAGCACCCCCTGTACGACCAGGTTAACAAGAATGGGAGTTGGCACAAGAAAGAACAGACTCCATCCCCAAGACAGAAAGAGGAAGGATTCGGGAAATTCACAAACGTGGCAGCAAGAGCAGAAAACGGGAGACAGAGACGGCAACACTGTGAAGAGGCTGAGCGGAGCACAGCTTCACGTGGGAGGCTCGGTGGCCAGGTGGGCGGGGTTACTTAGACAACTCTCTGGTGTCTTTTCTCAACTACCAAGGCGGTTATCAAAGGAGATATGTGTCGTCTTATTATGGACCATGGATTGAGTACCACGTAACCATTCTTCTGTAAGTTGTTTTAGGTCACCAAAGATTCTGGTAGCTTAGGTAGCTTGAGATGTTATAATGTTAAGAATGATAAAGCAATAAATCTACTGGAAAATGGCCAACCCATGTCTTTTATTATGATATTGAGAATGCTATCCAGGCCTAAGACTATAGCTTAACAGTAAAACACACTCTATCCGTAAGAGCTGTGGTTGACTCCCAAACCACGAAACCAACTTATACTCAGACGAATTTCAAAATCAACACTAGAAAACAGTTGTCAACCCATCTTCCATGTAAAATAGAAGTCAGATATTGATCTTACACGTTTTACAAGGATGCTCAAAATACAGGGTCATTTTTGGGGGGCGGGGGAATTACTCATTGTCAATAGTGCTTAGTTTCACAGACAGTTTAAATGGGTCACATGTACTTTGACAACTTTCACCCTCCTCCTCTTCATCTCCCTCTTTCCTCAGTCCTAATGGTTTCTCCTGTCTCCCTTCTGTGTCAAATATAAAAATGGTCTTGTCTATCTATAGAAAGTCTAGGCTTCAAAATGAGAGAAAAATATATGTAGTATTTCTTTTTCTACATCTGTCCTACCTTTCTAATTATGATCTCATAATGACATTTCATAAAAAAACAAACAAACAACAGGTTAGTAGGGTTCTTAGTCCACACCCTCACCCGTGTATCCTATAGCTTTAGTCTCCAGTCCACACAGTCAAGCAGGAGGAGACATCCATGTATGACACACAAAGTCTGTGAGAACTCTGTCACATCTGCCTGCCCAGACCTACCATTCCACTGTCTTATAAAGGAATTCAATCTTCAGTCACACAAGTTCAAATAACCATCTAACCGCCACCTCATGCTGTAAGTCATTTCTTTGCAGGAGCGGAACACAGCATCCCTCTCTCTACGGATGTAAAACATCCTTTTATTTTGAAAAGAAGCATAAACTGCCAAGGATATTTATTCCTTAACTAGACACAGAGTAATAACTTTTAAATCCTCTCCCCTTCACAGGAGGGGGAAAAAACATTGCAGAAATATATTAAGTCCCAAATTACAGGATAATAAAAGAAAATTTTTTGCTTGCCTGCAGTCCTTGTCAGAATCAAACATGAAAGAAGAGGTTATTTGGAAGCAAAAATATTGTTGAACTCTTTTATTCACCAGTCCATTTCTAGACCCAGCCCAGATTCCAGAACATTCTAAGCATCAATGACTTTTATTCACTCTTTTAAGCAGATACATTTTGAATATATCCAAACAATTTTTTAAAAATCAAATGGATATATTAACGGAAAATTAAGTCAACAAAAATTTTACATAAATCCAGTGACACCGCGGGGAAATCTGCCTTCTCGTGAAGCTCCAAGTCGATTGGTGATATTGTCATACAGCAGTAAAAAGAAAAAGCTCCCCGGAGACACTTGAGGCGGCATTAGTAAGCACTCGAGGGCCGTTGTCAGTGCTCAACAGTGCGATTCTAAGAACATCCACAGGCCTCCGTGGCTGCTACCCGTGTTTGCACTATAGAACCTCGAGCTGCGCACAGGTTTCATACGGGCTATAAATATAGGTGATTATCGCCTCCGTGTCTAGGATACGGCAATCTGACCCAAGGGGAATGAAAACAGTTGACAGTCAATGCACCATACTAGAGAAAAGGCAGCCAAGGCCTGCAGGCACCCCACCATTACCCAAACAAGACCAGAGCAGCAGCTCCCCAGAGAAGACATAAAGAAGCCAAGAAAAATCCATGAGGGGAAAATACAAATGGGAAAACCTCGGGCCAGGAGTGTTGAGATTATATACCAGATACTAAATTTAGAAGAAACCTTCTAAAGACACAATTCCTGGGTACCCTCCTATTCTTCCAGAACTAACACTGCCACTGCAACTTTCTGTTTTAAAAGTCATGCTTCTAGAATCTTCTTGCCAATTAGTTCCCTCTTTTGAGCAATTAAAGGCTAGCCATCAACTTTGGGACTGCCAGCAGTTTTCCCCTGATTTCTTCAGTCAAAGGAGTCTCATTTCCTTCCAACTCACAATTAGAAAGTCATTTGGACTACAAATAATTATAAACAACTTAATGATTGTATATTGGTAAATACTGGTTTTTTAATGTTAGCCAACAACTTCAGAAAGATATGTAAGCTCTGCACCACCCCCAAATAACCAAGTGATAGACAAGAGGAAATTGAACAAATACAGTTGAGCTAATGAGAAACAACCTACACATACTTTTGCTAATGTCTGAGTTAAAGTCTCATCGTTAAGTATTTGTGGGTCCTCTGACTCTGTGCATGTGCTAAGATCAAACAATTGTGCATTGTGCTCTCCATTCTGGGTCACTGTGACCATAAGTCACTTCCTAGTCTTCTCACCTCCCACCCAATAACTGTATCATCCTACTTATCCCCACTGGAAAGCACTAAGCTAAGTGATTCATGTCCAATGTCTGCGGGTTGTTGTCCCTGAATTGAGAAGCCTGGAATTCAATGTAGCATGTTGACACCTTGGCAGTGGGTGGAAGAGAAGCAATCCTACCCCAGAGTCACACACAGTTTAAAACACAGACAGGGTCTGGGGATGGAGCTAAGCTGTTAGGGTATTTCCTGATAGCCATAAAGCCCTGACTCTAGCACCTTAGAAACTGGGCATGGTGGCACACACCTATAATCCTAGCACTGTGGAGAAAGGAGCAGAAAGATCAGAATTTGTCATCCTCAGCTACATAGTGAGTTCCAGGTCACAGGAGATCCTGTCTCAAAACCACCACCACAGCCGGGCGGTGGTGGCACACGCCTTTAATCCCAGCACTTGGGAGGCAGAGGCAGAGGCAGGCGGATTTCTGAGTTTGAGGCCAGCCTGGTCTACAGAGTGAGTTCCAGGACAGCCAGGGCTACACAGAGAAACCCTGTCTCGAAAAACCAAAACAAACAAACAAACAAACAAACAAACAAAAACCCACCACCACCACCACCATGTAGATGATGATCGGCCCATGGTACCCAGTGATACTTGAGGTGCTAGAGTCGCATATTCCTTACTTCTGTGAATTAAAGGTCAAACAATGCTTTTTCTAAACTTTTAGGACGTCTTCATCACTTGTGGTTTGAATCACATGAAAACAACTAGGCACCCTTAAATGGCAAGGAGGTTCTGTGGAATAATGGAATTCCTTTCTTTATGATCTAACAGGGATGACATGGATAACCGGTTCTCAATAGAACCTTCCAGTTGGACAATGACTCCTACATCTTCAGAGCTGAAAATTCCTCCCCTATAGACATATAAATATATAATGTGAGTTTCAAAGTCACACATATTTTTAAAGAATGTCACTGCAGTGTTACACTGCTTGCTTTTGTACATCAAAATCAAACACATAACCAAACCCTAGCAAGCTTTTTGATGAGGACAGTAAGGGACCCTATCTGCATATGAGCAGCAGAGTGGGTTAAGAAAAGATCTGTGTGAGTTGATCAAGATGTAAAGATAAGTCATTCAGGTTGTGTATTACCTCCAAACCAAGAGAATAAATTATGATGTAATTTACTCAATCATGCTCATCTCTTGATAAGATCTACTTTCTGGGCAAATCTAGGCCAACTTCATGAAGTATTTTTTTTCAAGTTCCTGAAAAAACACATGTTTTGAGTTTCCACCTAGTGCCATAGGCACATTCCTGGAAAAGTAGCAGAGCTAGAACACTTCTTTCTCAAGCATGAGTAGAAGAAAGAAATACTGAATATTAGCTTTGTAGCAGCTTCTATTCTGGTCACACTACAACTGTGACTTCACTGATATCTCTTCAAAGAAACTTCAGAGGCAGGCACTAATTCAGCTTTCCGTTTAAGGACACGGGGTGTGGGCGAGGCAAGTCATTTTCTCACAGTCACATAGAAGGTTCCATCTGAACCTGCCTCTGCTCACTCCACTGCCTGGGGTCTATTTTGTTCTACACCTTTAAATGAGATCCTATCCCCCAATTGTTTCTATGTGGTTTCGTGTCATTTACCGATGAGTCTTTCCACATCTTCATATACTAAGTCCTCTGCATGGAAAGTACAGCCAGGTTTGGGTGGATACCTAGTACAATGTCCACACTGAAAGATCAGTAGATCAGTGAATGTGCTATGTGACTTAAACAATGCTTTACTTGGAAAGAATTTGGCTAGTCAGATAATACCTTCCAGTATAGCCACAATAAAACCCACAATGAACAAGAGGCAGCAGTCATTTGTATAACGTGAATGCACATGTTGAAAAGGGAGAAGAGGTGCTTCAAGCACGCTATAGCACCTAATACTATGGAGAATGTCAACACTTGCATCAATGCCTGAATTTTCATCAAAGCATCATAGCCAGTGGCACCTATGTCGAACACCATGGATGTAATGTCATGCCTCTTTGCAAACATGGCATGGATCTTTTCTGAGGCCTCATGCTGGCTGAATGCTGAAAATAGAACATTCACGGTTATTATAAGCTCTTATATTAGGAAAGCGGGGCTCCCTCTGTCCAATAGTTATGTGATCAGTAAAAACAGGATCCAAAACAACTGTGCATCTCTCACAGGGAGCCAGTGAAGGAGGGGGAACCCAGAGCAGGTGTGTGTCTGCCTGATGAATAGTCCATTAAGAAAGAAAGAAAGAAAAAAATCAGCAAGAGTCAGAGGGAGCAAGGAGTACCACAGCCACCACCATGACTGGTGAACCAATTCAGCCCTGAAAGAAGGTCCACAATGAAACACATCTCCATAAACTCCATAAACCCGCTGCGTCTTGTACTCGCAGTGATATTATTTTACAAGCACACACTTTAGGAAAGAACCATCGTGCAACATAATGCAGCATCGTTTCCATGTCAAGCTCCACACAAGATATTAATCATTAGCTAGCTAAAACAGGCAAAAAGCAGCTCTCCATCATAGAGCCAACTAATTATCCTTCATAACTCTTTGAGAAGCAAATGTAGCTGTAAATGCTCAAGTGAAAAACATGTTAAATGCATTTGGGTCTAGACTTTGCCAAGAAAATAAGAGAGTCTAAGTGCACAAAATCCAAAGATCTTCCTAAAGCAGAATCTCAAATAAAGGTTTAAAAAAAATGTTCACCCTCACATTTCAGTGCATCTTGTCTTTAGAATTTGATGTCTGTACCATCCGCTGAGGGTGAATACCGCTATATAATCAAGACGCACATGTGTGATACGGTGAGTAGCACTAACCAAAACAAATAAATAAATTACTAAAAAGTGGGGAAACGCTTTTCCCTTGAAAGAAGAAACATTGCAAATGCCATCCTAAGCTCACTATACCAGCACAAACCCCAAAACGGGGCGAGTCAAGGAACAGAACAGAAAGCATAGGTGTTTAGTGGGGACCCCAAAGCCATGGATACAGGCAACATGTAGAGCAGGCAAACATGGGTGCGGGAAATCCAGGGCTGTCTGTACAATATATACAGATTTTTTTTCAAATGTAAATTTGAAAATGAATGCTGCTATTATGCCAGCAGCATAAAGGGAAGCATAACGAGGCTGCTCTGCTTCCCTTTCAACACAAGGCCCACAGAGAGGGAGGGATGTGAAAAGCCAATTCTTCGCTGTTCCTCTATCAATTGCACTCAGTTCTACCCCGTGACACAGTCCCACTGCAAAGACCACTCGGCAGTTAGTGAGCACCATGCTGAGAAGACACTCTGAGGTCTTCCCAAGGAAGGTGGGGGACACCCAATGGGCATAAGAAAACCTTAGGGTACTATTTTATTCACCCCTTCATATAAAATTGTTTCTTCCCAAACTCTGATCACTCTGATCTAGTAGAGTTATCTTGTGCCCTTGTCTGGTCTTGTCAGGATAACCATTATGAAGTGCAAGGAATAAATACATTCTTCAAGTGTTGCAGCCTACGCTTACAATCTGTCAAAATGAAGAGTTGTGGGGAAATTATGCGCTTTGACTGTATGCATCCGTCACTAGCTATCACTCTTCCCAAAGACAGGACAGAAGTCAACAAGAAAACATGAAAATCTAAAAAGAAGTGGCTGGGCCCTTGCTCAGAGGACTTGTAACATAGAGCACAGAGTGGATTCCTTCCCTCCTCATCACTTCCAGGTAAAAGACACCAAAACTAAGAGCTCAGATCTAGAAATAAAGAAAATTAACGTTCACTGCATAAATATGTAAAAGCCACTCATGAGTAAAACCTCATGTCCAGATCCATACAAGGTCAGTGTTGGGGAATAAACAGCATGTACCTACAGACAAGAACTCACTAATACATTTTGTTGCATGTGTAAGAAATATCAGTGCCGGGTCCTTTAAATGCTCCAAGAATTCAGTGTCATTCCGTACCAAATGACAATATTTCGTCACTCAGAGGACTTCACGTCTTCATTCCCGTAAGTCAATCAAATCAGTATTTATTGAGATCCACTATACGCATCTTTCTATGTTCTACTGGCAAGGTACATAGCATAAAGATGAATGTAGCTGGCATGCAGAAGTACATACAAAAATACATGTGAGAGTTAGTACAATTATCTATAGAAAAGGTATAATCCAAATGAATGACAGACTCAGAAACACCAAGAAAGCCAAGACTTAAATTATCTTCTAGGTTTTCCTCTTCTTCTTTGGGTGCAGATTGAGTAAGAAAGCACAAAAATCTTTGATTCTGGAAATCTTAAATATTCAAAAAGAGACAGGTCAGATAACAGTTTTTAACTGTTATACAGCTTCAAGATGACTTGTCTAAAACCCAATTCTTTTAGAAATCGTGATATCTAATTGAGATAAAAAGAGCCATTTCATGAATACAAATTTATTTTACACCACGAGTTTATAACAATTACCTTTTAAGTAAACAGGGCTTTTATTTTTTTCATAAAGAGAATCGGGTGGCAGAGGATTGTGGATCGGTCACATCCTTCCGTAGCACTCAGCATCTGATTCATTTCTGTTTTGGAATTTTGAACACTGAGAAGAGTCTGATTCATACACCTCAGTGATGGAAAACAGTGGCGTTTACAGCTCCTTTGAAATCTCAGGCTATTCTTCCAGCAAAGAGAGACAGCAGGAAGAAGCTGCACCACATAGTGTGAACCAAAACACAACCATCCATTAGCACAGATTGTGACATAACCAGTGATCTCAACCAGATATCATTTCCCATATTGCATATGTAGGTTTCCTTTCATGCCAACATTTAAACTCAAATCAAACCTTTGATACTGTCCCAAGCCACAGAATGACCTAAGATTAGTAAAATTCTCAATCTGAACGCTCCTCCGCCCACAATGATCTGACTGCTGTCAGATAATCAAGGTTGACACAGCACACGAATGTCGTTTATACACCTAGGATTCCAACAATGTATGCCACCGGCAGATCTGCTGGCCTTTGCTTTCCTTCATTTCCTCCCAGTGGTCCTGTTCCTCCTCCCCACTGCTGTTCTGACCCAGAGCGATCCAGCCAATCATCTCTTTACGCTTCATCGTGCGCCTGCTATAAATGGAAATCATCAAGGTAACATCCGAGAGCTGGAAGAGGGCCACCTGGAAGACAAAGGTCTCTTTATAGACAGGATTGGGTTGGCCACGCCGAATGGACGTCTTGCATCGGGACATCTCTTGACCCACGCAGTTGAGGAGGAAGAGTTTTCCATATGTGTCTACAGGAAAAGCAAACAAGAGAAGGGTGAGAAACCATCAGCGGTTTACACTGCACTGGCTAAGTTGTCATCTTTACATTGACTTCACATTTCTCTGTGCAATGGTGTTCTTCAGGCCTGGTCTTTGCTGCTGGACCACCACATCTTGCATAGATTATTAAAGAAAAGAATTGTTGCGTTATGTCTATTGTTTCCATACACCTCACAGTCTGACTCACACGTGAAGTGCATTAGAGCCTCTCTTTGTACAGAGTATGTATGGAGGTGAACAGGCACACGTGCAAGGGAGCCGTGTGAACTCAGAGAGAGTCTTGATTTACGTGTTGGATATGCATTCCTTTCTCCATGCGTGGGACATTCTTCCATAGTCAAATTATTGTGTTATATCTTGGCTGAAGTGTATCTTCTCTTCTTGCTCTCCATATAGTCTACCCATTCTCTGGACCATCTCATGCTAAAACACTGGCCCACAAGCTTCACACCTACTCCCCTGTGCGCTCCGCCAATATTCTGATATCCCAGAGGCCATCACCTTCCCCTAACCTCTATTAACACAGTTGAATTTGCAACACTTTACTGAGAATCCTTGCTGACTCCGCCTCCACCAGTACCTCATTTCACCCTAGCCCAGCACTCATCATCACTGTGTGGTTTCTTGTCTGCAAAATGCCAATCTCTCAAAGGAAAGGAAAGGGGTTTCCTTGCTTAGCACAGAACCCCCATGCCTGGCCTAGTACCTGACAGGGGCTAGACTTTTAACAACTATTTTATGATGAATATTCATGAACAGACAAAAAGTTAAACCTTTGTTTTCTTTCGATCTCATGTTTTCAAACAAAAAACTAAAGTGAAACCACCCATTTTAAGACCCTGATACTAAAATACTATGAAATATTGACTAATTTCTATTTTTAGTTGCCAAAAGGAAAAGAAAGCATCCAAATGTTACTAATGTCATCTACTTTGGCTAAAATTTCTGAATGAATCACTACAAAGAAAATTATCCCCACAAATATATGTTATTAAAATCACTTCATTGATAATTTTTGGACTTTTAACAAAAAGCTTTGCTTCTAACTTAGATACATGATACCATTAAAAGAAAAATAAATCAAAATGTTTAGGTGTTCCTAAGCTTCCTCCGCCTGTACTCTGTTCAGAATCACTGAGTTTGCAGCTCACTTCCCCAGCTAACCACCAGTCAAACTTTTCAAAAGCTAAACCCAGATCTCTGTAATTTCCTCTCAGAGGATTGTGAGGTAGGAAGCAAATTACAACCTACGTTTTTCTTTGTACGTTGATCTTTTTTTTTTTTTTCTATTCCGGGTTGATGTGTTATTTTATGCACTTATCTGCTGAGAAACACAAGGTGTGAGATTGCACTTCAGGTGTGAAAACACTTCTCTGTCTCAGAAACAGGGCTCTCCACTCCCCAAACTGTTCCACAGAAAAGCTGTCAACAGACCCACAATGGGAATGAGCCTGGGCTTCCGCAGCTGTACAGCAGCAACAGGGACCCTGTATGCAAGCTCACCGCAGGCGTGGATCTGCTCAGGCGATTCCACCAGTTAGAGCAGCGGGGATGGAGTTAATCTTTCAAACAAAGACTTGTTCATTTTGCAAAGAAAATTCTGAACTTCAGTCTGTCTCAGGATAGATCTCTTTTCTTGTGATTACAAGAAAGGCCTCTTCCCACTAACATCACCACTGACTATGTGTCATTGGCACATGGTACTGAAAGAAGACCATTTTACAAGAATTCAACACAGGGACACCTGACCAAAGGAAGAGACACTGTCCAGTTCAAAAAGGGAAGCTTTAATCAAAGTGCCCAGGAATTCCTGCCTATGTGAAACTGGCAGCCACACAACTAGAATCTTCTGGGGTCCCACAACTGACTCCAACGAGCACCAGACCAGTAAGACTGGGTAGAGAAAGAGTCCAGTTAGCCAAATACCCAACTTAAATAAGTCCTATTTTATTCCTATTTTGTTTCTTTGGAAATTGATCACAGAAGCTATAAAACATTGAGCAAAACTTTATCTTATGAAGATTCAGAAATCTTTACAGTATCTTTAATAACTCAGACCCTTTATCAAAGGCTTAAGTGGGTCAGAATCCCTCAGCGCTTCAGTGACTTGTCTCATCATTCGTCTCATGGCTAAAGGACAATTATTAGCATTTTGGATGTTTAAAGAAAAGCATGCATCTACCCTAGAAACAGAAATTGTATTTAAAGGCTGAAAATGGTCAGTTAAGTGACTGACTCTGCTAGTATATTTTTTATTTTATTTATAATAGCTCACAATTCCAATTTATCAAGACACAAAAGTATGTCATTTAGAGCATAGAAGGCATTTACCCCAAAGAAAGAAAAAGTCACAGAAAGAGCCCATTCAAAATACTTGCCCATTCACAACCTACCAACTACTGCCATTGCCGAGTGAGCCTCCAAGGATGCTGTACCAACAACTAATGCACAGTGAGCCTCCAAGGATGCTGTACCAACAACTAATGCACAGTGAGCCTCCAAGGATGCTGTACCAACTACTATAAAGTGAACTTCCAGAACAGGGGAAGTCGGTGTGACTCAAATATCTGGGACACAGGTCAAGTGAAAGGAAGTTGACCATTTAACTCTGTTCCTTCTTAGTATATTAACACTTATAAAGCATTTTAAATACATATAAGAAATAGAAACTAATATCACGTGTCCCCATTTGGGATCTTCAGCATTTTTCACATTTGCTACTGATATTTTCTGGGTTTTGTTTGCTTTTTAAGACATAAGAAGTTGGGTATAATGGCTCACATCTGTAATTCCAGCACATAAGAGGCCAAGGAAGAAGGGTTGTTATGAGTTTGAAGCTAGCCTGGACTTACATAGCCTGGACTTACTAAGCTAGACAGTAAAACTGTCTCAAATCATATTGATAATTCTCAAGCAACCCTCTTTGGCACGTTCAACTTCTAAAGCTGTAGTTTATCATTTCCATGTGTGTTTATAGATCTTTACCACATGTAAACAAACGAAGTCAAAAACATATTTAATGGTTGTTTTTGTACATTAACGTATTTATCACTCTGGTGTATATCTTCCTAAATCATATTTTCTTCTTTTTTTGGTAGTCACGCAGCAGTTTAGAGATGAAAATATATCAATATTTTATTATACACCAGAAATACATTGTCAACCAAAAGCACACAAACATCTTCAAATGAAAACCTGTAAACGATTATCATGGCAAACAATTGCAGTGGAGAGCACTAGCTTAGCCAAGTGCTCTCCTGAGCGTGCATTTCCATATGCTACACTTTGAATATGTGTTATAATAGAACATACTTTTGAGAGATGGCTCATGTACTTGAAAAACATAAATATAATCAGCATATAACATAGCCAGTGACAACCAGCACCCAGCTAAATATACATTTTCCCTCAACTTTAAATTTTAAACAATATCTCTATATGTGTGAGACAGACAGACACATTTGTTTCCGTATGTACTGTATTAATGAACACTGGCTTGTCTACCCATTTTCATAAAGGGCATTTGTTTGTAATACAACACAAAGGTTTCAGCAAATGTTTTTCTCTATTTGTACCGTACTGGTAGTGAACAGTCTCTCCCAGAGATGTGGTGAATGTCTGTGTTCTTTAAAATTCTAGATATGAAATCTTTGCTACTTGTATTCACGGACAATATTTTCTCCCTGTCAGTGGCTTTCTTCTTGCTGTGTGTAAAGTAACTTTCATAGTATCTAAAAATTTATTTTGAAGTCTATAAATATCTTTTCTCAGAGAATTCTTTATTATTTATTTAGTTTTACAACTAAAACACCCTACTCAAAGTCCATACTCTCTTGTAGTTTCCTCTATGAATCCCAGTTTTTCTCCTTTGATATTTAACTGGCTAAAATTAATATTTTGGCAAGAGATAAGGAGCTAATAATTTTTTCCTATATGAGAAATAGTACTCAGTAAGTTATCCAACATATAACCTATGACCATGTCCAGCCAGTCTTTAGGTTTAATGCTTGATAATATTTATTATCATCATCTTAAAATATGTCTTTCTGTTTTGGGTAATCTCTATGTCATGTTTAAGCTTTATATAGATTGATCCTTATATCACCTTTAAATTGCACATGAATTTCAAAACCATCCTATCAAGTTTAGATAGATAGATAGATAGATAGATAGATAGATAGATAGATAGATAGAGGCCAGTGAGATGGCTCAGTAGATGCATGTGCTTGCTACCAAGCCTGACATTATGATTTTATTTCCCTAAAATCCACATGGTGGAGGAGGGAAAAAAAATCCCTCAAGTTATGCTCTATTCATGAGTTCTCTCTCTCTCTCTCTCCCTCTCTCTCATTCTCTCTCTCTCTCTCTCTCTCTCTCTCTCTCACAAACACACAAACACTACAACACACACACAATTAAAATATAATTTAAGAATTTTAAAAACTGTTGGAATTTGGACTGGAACTGTACTAGAAATATAAACTAATATAGAAAAAGCTGATGCTTACAACATATAGAGTATCTTTGTCAATGAACATAGTATATCTATCAACTTATTCACTTAGTTTCCTTCTGTTTTTTTTTCCAAAATGTTTTACAATTCCTTTTATAATTTTCCCACTTGCCATGATTAAAGTTATTTTCTGGTATCTTAGATGATGCATTGCCATTGTAATACTAGTATTTTTCAACTTTATTTGTTATTTTTTGCTGATGTATTTGAACACAACTGATTTAGTACAAGTATTACTCTAAATCTGTACAAATTTGTAGGTATCCTCGTGATTCAATGCAGGCAATCAGATTTTCTATATATAATGTTAGTTTCATTTCTTCCTTTCAAGTTTTACCTATTTTGTTGCTGTGTCTTATGCTATTAAGCTGCCTGGAATGTTACTGTCAAGAAAGTTCCCTCTGGACACATACTAGTAGGTGCACATCTTTCTAAGATCTCTCCTGGGTATATATCCAGAAGATGCTCTAACACATAACAAGGACATATGCTCCACTATGTTCATAGCAGCTTTATTCATAATAGCCAGAAGCTGGAAAGAACCCAGATGTCCTTCAACAGAGGAATGGATACAAAAAATGTGGTACATTTATACAATGGAATATTACTCAGCTATTAAAAACAATGAATTTGATAAATTCTTATATAAATGGATGGAACTAGAAAATATCATCCTGAGTGAAGTAACCCAATCACAAAAGAACATACATGGTATTCACTCACTGATTATTGGATTTTAGCCCAGAAGCCTGAAATACCCAAGATTCAACTCACAGACCACATAAAGCTCATGAAGAATGATGACCAAGTAGGGGGGGCTTCCGTCCTTCTTAGAAGGAGTAACAAAATACTCAAGGGTGCAAATATGGAGACACAGTGCAGGACCGAAACTGAAGGAGGGACCGTCTACAGACCATTCCACCTGGATTTCCATCCTATGTGCAGTCACCAAAGGTAGAGGTTGATGTAGATGTCAGGATGTACATGCTGACAGGAGCCTGATATAGCTGTCTCCTTAGAAGTCTGCAAGAGTCTGACATACTCAGAGGCAGATGCTCACAGCTAACCATTAAACTGATCATGGGGTTCCCAATGGAGAAGATAGAGTGAAGGCTGAAGGAGTTAAGAGGATTCGCGACACCATGAGGAAAGCAACAATCCCAACCAACCAGAGCCCCCAGGGTCTAAACCACCAGCCTGGGAGCGCTTAGGGAGGGACCCATGGCTCCAGCTATATATGCAAGGGAGCTATATATAAGTGGGAGAAGAGATCCTTGGTCCCATGAAGGCTGGATGTCGTGGGGGGGGATACTCGAGGGTGGGGAGGTACAGGGGAGGGTGGGTGGGGGTACACCAACGTGGAGGCAGGAGGAGGGGGGAAGGGATAGTGAGTTCCTGGGAGGGGGGGGGAATGGGGTAAGGAGAGAACATCTGAAATGTAAAAAAAAATTTCCAATAAAAAAAAAAAAAGAAATAAAGATTGAATGGTGACAGAAAAAAAAAAAAAAAAAAAAAAAAAGATCTCTCCTGTACCAAAAAGACATAAAGCCCTAAAACTAAATTCTCCTAAATATCTTGCCAGTCAAATCCCAGTTAGACTCCACTAATGAATGCTATCCACAAGAGATCATCAAGTAGAAGAAAAGGGAAGCTATAGGCATTTGTAGTTGGCACAGGAGAGTCTTGTCCATTGTGTTGAGAACTCCTGAGAAACAGTTTATATGTGCACACAGAACAGTCCCAGGATGTCTTACGTTTCAGATGACTAAAAACAATTTTCCTGATAATTATCCCCCAGCCTTCCAGTGCCTGATCTTAATAATAAGCATCCTCTGACATGCTGTACCTAGATAAGTCTCTATTTTCTAGACAAAAATCTGACTGACATGGGAATCAATCTTAATGGGAATGCTGCCTTCATAAAAAGCAAGCATGATAATAGGCTTAGAAGTCAGGGCCAATTCATGGAGAAGGTAGGATCGGAGTACAGAAAACTGGAGCATGGTAGTACATATCCTGAGGGGACAGCTGCCAGACTGTTGTATCTTAGAAGGGAAACACATGCCCACCCAACATGTGGCTCTAGGAAAGGAGATCCTGAAATCTCCAGAATTTAGAAGTGTGTGCTTTGGTGTGCTTGGCTTAATTTAGGGGATAAGAGGAAAAAGAGAGCCTTGGAAAAGAACAGATTCAAGTAGAACTGACTCATGTAGAACTGACCCATGTTAGAGGAAATAGAAAGCATAAAAATTCAGACCTCTCAGTATTTGAAAATCCAGTTGTTTTACATCTCCAAACAGTAAAAGGTAAATTTTTAAAATATTTGTAAAACAGGGGCCTATTAAAGGCTGACAGGTGACTACTAATCTATGGTGAATATCAAATTAAGGTTGTAGTCTTCCTGTCAGTTTGAAATGGCTGGGCCATGTGACATATGAGCAGCACTGTCCTCTTCAGTCACATCTACAGCCAGCCACTCCCATCCAAATACAATCTCTTTCACTGTCTCTCCCCCATGTCCAGAGAAATATGCATTTATGCCTCATTAAATTAAAAAAAAAAAAAGGCTATGGTCCTTAATCAGAGCGTAAAGGGAAATTATGTGACCCCATTTAGACTGTAGGGGAAAGATGCTGAGCATGCTAAGGTGCTGAGACCGTGGGTCCATCTGTTATAGCATCATAGGCTAATCTATATTAACATATCTTACACATCTCGTGGGTTATTTAATTCATTAATAAATTGTGCATTTCATCAAATGTTTATGTTAAAAACTATTGATATAACCATATTTTTAAAAACTCTGTCAAAAATCTATTTGCATCTGGTATAATCAGTCATGTTTTCTCATGAATGAGTTAATTTCCTCACCTTCCATATCATGAAGCTAGATGAGAAGAGAGTGAGAAAGGAGGAAGGGGATGGGAGGCACAGAGAGGCACAGAGAAATAAAAGCTTATGTCTTTTTATGTGCTAATCTTATTCTTATGTGTTTATTGTGATTGTTGATGCTTTATTTGTGTTTACTATTTTGTTTTGTGCTATTTACTTTATATTTCCTGGACCTGTAAAATTATTTATTTATTTTATATCCAATGAATTGAATTTTATTTATTCTCATAATTCTCTATATGGGGTTTTATCACATAGCATGATTTGTTACCTAAAATTAATAGTTCTCCTTTTCCATTTTCCTAAATTTCAAATTTTTAATAAGCTTTTAGAGAATATTTTTAGGTTTTTAAAAGCAAAATTTGTCAGAATGCTGAGAAGATCTCCGTATAGTCCCTGATTCCACACGCCTTGGCCTCCAAAGGTCTCCATGTTGATTGGTGTCCTTTAAAACATGACATCAGTTTAAACAGCCAACTCTTGTATGGCCTATTAATTTAGCTTTATAATACCCTCTGATATCTTTGTAACATATTTTCTCAGTATTTGGAACATTTAAAAAGCAATTCTGAGAAAATAAGAATAATTCTCACCATATGGGACATTGTTATGCTTTAAGAATCATAGTAAGAACCACAGTGGGCATGCAGAGCCAGGGGTGGAATAGAAGACCTGCTATAAACCCAAGTAGTTACAGCCACATGACTGCTGACAAAGATGCCAAACATATATTGTAGAAAACACATGCTTTCCTGACAGATAGTACTGGAGAAGCTGGAAAGCTCCATCTGTGGAAGAATGAAGCTAGATCCCTATCTTTCACTTTGTACAAAAATCAATTTGAAATGGATCAAAGACCTTAATGTAGGACTCTGCCCATGCTTGGGGAAAACATGGCAAGATATAGGTTCAGGTACAGACTTTCATCAAAAGGACTTTAATAGCCCAGGAACAAAAGCCAAGAGTTGACATATGAGATTCCATAAAATCACATCGCTTTTGTACAGCATAAGGCCCAGTCAGACAAAGAGGCAGCCTTCAGAATGGAAGAAAATCGTTGCTAGCTACATGTCTGATGGAGGAGTAACTAAAATACCCAAAGAACTCAATGAAATAGTGAGAAACCAAACAACCAAATCAATAAGTGAGCTAATGGAATGAGCAGGCAGTGCTCAAAAGACAAAGTACAAATGACGAATAGACACATTAAAAATGTTCAACATATCTAGCCATCAGGAAAATGCAAATTAAAACTATATTGAGACTCCATGTCACCTCATTCAGAATGGCTGTCATCGTGAAAACAAACAATAGATGCTGGAGAGACTGTGGGGAAAGAACCTCTATACACTGCTGGCAGGGATGCAAACTGGACCAGCCATTATGGGAATTAGTATGGACACTAAATATAGTCCATTCATACAACCCAAGCATATAACTGAAGGGGTTGGATCCAGTAAGCCACAGAAACAATATTACACCATGTTTACTGCAACTGTTCACAAGAGCCGAGCTAAGGAGAAAAATGTTATCTATAAATAATGGATTTTTATACTGCCATAAAGAATGAAATTATGCTGTTTGCAGTAAGAAACAAAATGAATGCAACTGGAAATCATCCTATTAGGCAAAACAAGCCAGACTCAGAAAGACAAATATTGCCTTCTCTTCATTTATGGATCTTAGATTTTCTGTAAACAAGAAAACATCTGTGTGTGTGTGTGTTGAAAGTAGAAGTGGAAAGGTCTAGTAAGAAGAGGTAGGGGGAGAAGACTGTGGACTCAGTTTGCCAAGGTACATGGCATACTTATATGCAAGTGTCTGTTATAATTGCAATGAATATACAATTAAAATAAGTCTACCATCTTAACCACTGCTCTGTGGGACTGAATAGGAGGGGTCATGAGACCATTACCACCACTGAACTCCAGAACTCTTCGACCTCTCAAAGGCTTGCATTCTAAGCACATTCAACACTAACCCATGCCCCTTTCGCCATCAACCCTGGCAATACATCCTACTGCATGTCTCTACAATTCTTACTACTCTATGTATCTCAGGTCAACAAAATCATTCAATAAGTTTTGTCTAGTTTATTTAAGAACTGCAATGTCCTCCAGGTTTAAGTAGAATTTCCTTTGGCACATGGTAAAAGTTCCTTCCTTGTACAGGGCTAAACGTGTTCTACTTTATGTATTGTCATGTTCCACTTATCTTTGAATCCAGCGGTGGACAAGTCTTTGCTTCCATATTTAACTATTGTGAATAACGTCAGTGTGAGCATGGTGGTAAAGTATCTCACGTTTCTGTTGTCAGCTCTTTTGTGTATGTTCACAAGAGGACTGGCTCAATCTAACAATCAGTCAATACATTTTTAACAGTCATCTTACTGTTTTCTACTCCAGCTAATCAATCAACAATTCAGAAGGACTCAACTTTTCCACAGTCTGACTCTTGTAACTTGGGAATTCTTGATTACAGCTATCCTAGCAGGAATTAAGTAATACCACACTCTATATTTGCATTTTCCTGTGACTGATGATGCTGACTGTATTTTTATACTCCTGATGGCCATTAGTATATCTTCTTTGGAATGATGAGTACTCAAGTCCTGTACCCATTTAAAATCATATTTTTGCTATTGAGTTATTGAGTTTTAGGCAATATATATAATATATATGTATATTATATATTAGCTATTAATATTTTTTAAAATACATGATTACTTCCCATATTTTGGTTACTTTATTATTCTACTGTTATATTTTATTTAATTTTCATGTATACATGGGTGAATGGGTGTATATGTGTGTGTGTATGTTCATATGTATGACTGTGTACACATGTGTACACATGTAGAAGTCGTAGGACAGTGTTCAGTGTTAGTCCCCACCTTCTACCTTGTTTTAAACAGAATCACCATAGTAACATTGGGATTAGATACTCATGCTTCCACATCTCAATTTACATCAGTTCGAGGATCCAAACTCAGTCCCCGTATTTGCACTGCAAGCATCTGCTCACGGAGCCATCTTGCCAGCTTTTTGCCTGCTGTTGCTTTTTGCTTCATGTTTGTGAATATTTTTCTGCCTGTGCAAAAAATACAAGAAATCATCGCCAAGTTCATCACTGGGATGATTTTGCTGTTTTCTTCAAAGATTTTCACATTTTAGGCCTTATGCTGAGTTCTTTGAGACTTTGCAAGTTGACTTTTGCCTATGATGTGAGGTATAGATTCAACTTCATTCTTTTGAAGAATGAAGTTTTCCCAGTCCCCTATTATATATATATATAATCTTTGTCAAAAAAATTGAGCATATCTGATCATCTCTTAAGCAAATCAAGATCTTAGAATTGTTTGATTTCCAGCTCTCCTTCCCATCCTTGATATTACATCTGCACAGGCTTAGACTTCCACGCTGTCTGAGTCCCAACACTGGTCATGTTTACTACTGCTCGCAACACAATCCAGCAGGTTTATACTCATTTACAGATTTATCAATTCCTTCCTGAATCCATTCCATCCTTCTAATTTCTTTTTCTTTCTTCCTGACATATACTATTTAGTATTCTTTCAATGATTAAACCCTTTCAACTTTCAAGACAAACATCCATTTCTTCCTCTGTTCAAAGAACAAGCTGCCACATTGAGTAGTGATCCTGTGAGGCTTCAGTATTGGCTCTGTGGTTGAGAAGTGCATCTCCTCAGTTAGTGTGCCCTCATCCTTCGATCAGTCACCAGGGGTTAAAATGTCTTCATTCAGATATAATGGACAAGCCATGTTGTCCTTTTCCCCTACTGCTTTTAAGATTTTTTTTTTCTTTAGACTAAGCTCATGTATCTCTGGCTGGTCTGAACTTGACATGTGTGTGACAAAGGATCATCTGTCATCCTCTACCCAAGTGTACATTCCACCACTCCTGAGAGAGGCTACCCGGAGGCTGAACTCTCTGCATGCTGGGCAAACATTCTGCCACCTTAATCCATCTCCCAGCCACTTTTAATAGTTTCTGACTTTGATTACTGTGATAACTAAGTGGATTTTCTAGAATAAGAAAAATTACACAAATGTGTGATGTGGTACATTAGCGCCATATCTCAGTCTTCATAAGAACTGACCATTAACTGGGTGGTGGTGCAGAAGCCTTCAGTCTCAGAACTCTGGAGTAGAAGCAAACGGATTTCTGAGTTCGAGGCCAGCCTGGTCTACAGAGTGAGTTCCAGGACAGCCAGGGCTACACACAGAAATCCTATCTTGAAAAACCAAAACCATAGATAGAGATAGATGACAGATAGATAGATAGATAGATAGATAGATAGATAGATAGATAGATAGGTAGAAATAAGATAGATAGATAGATAGATGATGGATAGATAGATGGACGGATGGGTGGGTAGATACATACATACATACATACATACACACATACATAAACAGATGATAGCTACATAGACAGACAGATAGATAAGTGAACAGATGAATGAATGAATGAATGAATGAATGAGTGACCATTATTACAAGTACACAGTGGCTACTAAAACACTGTTTAACTGAAATGGTTCTAAAAGAAGCCCCATGTCCCATGCCTGCCCATGTTTGTCAACTTCTTCTCCTGTGCTCCATTTGTATACTGTACTATCATCTTTTACTTACTCCTCAGAGCAAATAAGAGGTAGCTCTGATTTGCTTTTCTGTTTTTCTTTCCTCTCCTCTGCTATTGTGACTGCCTAACAAGGTTAACACACTGCTGCTGTTAAGCATTATCATTTAGGTGGTAATTATCACGTGTGAGTAATCACGAACATGCTGAGAAGCTGGGGAACTTGCTGGTTTTAACTGGAGGGGACATCTTAATGATAGCTTTTGACAAGCACCATTATATGTGTCTATACACACATATATACACAGTGCAGAAACACACTATCAATGAAGGCAAAGCAGAGATGGAGAAAGGGAAGTTGCAACAGAAGAGCTGACTTCTTCAAAAGATGTCAATGCTTGTGTGTCTGTGGAATTCCTTTGTTAATCTTGTTTAACAGAGACGGAAATAAAAGTCAGACATGTTCAATCAAATGTCAAGGCCAAGCAATAACTGGGTGACAGACCTAGGTTAACAACAACAGAGAACTGCTAAACTCAAGTGAGTTGCTTTTCCAAGAAGCCAAATTTAAGGGACAATCAAATGTTTCTGATTGGTACTGATGATGTAAGCAAAAGCATTTGTAAAGCACACAGGGATTTCAGAGAGCTACCACGTGCCAGATCCTACTGTCTCACCTGTTCTCAACTGGGAACCTGGAATCTTCCTTTCTCACTTGAAGAATTGTAGGCCAGCCTATACCACCTTAGTGACAATTACAATATTTATGAACAGTGAAATTATTGTACACACTTGACAATTTGGAGCGGTGGGCACTTAAGATTGAAGCTAAGAAAGGAACTGCCAAAATGTTAGAATATGCCAAATTAGATAAGGAACTTCCAAGAGGCCACCATGGCTGTTCCAGCCTACATCACTGTGATTGCTATTCTTAGTTGTCAACTTGACTATATCTGGAATTACCTAAAACCCAGATGGCTGGGCACACCTGTTAGAATTTTTTTTTTTTCATAATTAAATCTTTTGAAGTGGGAAGACCCACTTTTAATCTGGATCTTTGAGATAGGAAGATCTACCTTTAATCTGGGCCATATCTTCTGATGGCCTGCCTATGTGTGGGCCGTGGGAAAAATGAAGTTCTCTCTATTTGCCTGCTTGCTCTCATTCTGCTGACAAACCCATTGCTTCATTAGCATTAAAGCCTATGTCTGTAGGATTCTATAGTACAATGAAGAGATAACCAGTCTGATAGACTGATCAACTGATGGATTCTTGGATCCTTCCTTTTATAGGCAGTCATTGTTGAATTAGCTGGACGACAGCTTGTTAAGTCATTCTAATGAATCCCCTTTCTATTATAGAAAGATTCATTCTGTAAGTTCTGTTACTCTAGAGAACCTTGACCACCATGAACATATTCTCCATATCTGAGACCTTCTAGTTTCAGCCATTTGGTGGGGAAGGAAGGATGAGGAGACTCTGGTTGATATAGTTGGCATTTGTTGTGTCTCCTGCGCACCATTGTTTTCCTTGGCTGCTGAGTGCCCCCTCCCCAGGATTTGACTTAGATGTGGGGGGGGGGTGGATTATGTTTTGGCTGCTTAGTTCCTTTAAGGCTCTTATAAAAGAAAAGAATTCCATCCTTCCCCCACACCCTCTGCTTTTAAAGACAGGGTTTCTCTACCTAGCTCTGGCAGTCCTGTACCTCGATCTATAGACCAGACTGGCCTCAAACTCATAGAGATCCACCTGCCTCTGCCTCTGGACCTCTGGGATTCAAAGTGCTTGCCACCATTGCCGGGCTCATCTTTTCCTAAATTGCTTATTTTGCTTAGGGAGTAATACTTAAGACACCACAGCAATTTTCTGATTGGGTTGAACTGTCAAGTTCAAAGTTCATTTGCTTTAGGATACATCACAAGGCAAGAGAGTCTCACTTCTAAATCTCACTCTTTGTCTTCTCTGGCAAGCCGTAAAACCTTAGCAATATTCCAGAAGAGAAAAGCCTCCAGTGTTTTCCTCTCCTTCATACTTGCCCAGGCACCACAGTGCCACAATCACCTGCAAGGCAGGGCTGATGTGCCCTTTGGACAGAATAGGTGGCGACACCTGAGCTGAGAGCCTCACGTACAGTATTTGTGACTCTGGCTCCTGTCATTTCTCAGACATGCCTCTCCCCGAGTAGACAGTCCCTCGGGTGTCCACTAACACAGGCTAGGAATCACTGGCTGTCCTCTCTAGCAACGTACCCAGCACCCTTCCTGCCCTGCTCTCACCAACAGCTAATGAGACTGGCTCGACGGACTCCCATCCTTCTCCTCCACTTGTTCCAACTCTGCTAAGCTATCTGATAACACCAAAACTATACCCTGCACTTGCCTGGTAGCTGTCAATGCAGCATTCATGCCATAATGCAGAGCTAACAGTTTCAGCTTCCTGGACCCTTCAAAGTTCCAGGAGATCCTTTGCAGAGCTCTACAAAGGAGCTTTCTACTTTCTCACCCTTCCTAATTGGCTTCTCCTCAACTACCAGCTTTTCACATAGACCAAAAAAGTGTTTGTTCCCACTGCTTGGTCTCAGTTTTAATTAAGAGCCTCACAAAAGCATTGCTAATACTTTTGTTTCAGAGATGAAGTATGCCAGCCACAGTCAAGGTTAAGTCATAATCCTATGTCTAAGATAAACACTCATGTATGCAGACTTAAACTTATGACTTAAATCCATTTTCAAGTTAAGACTTACCCTTTTGTCTTATGCAGGTTTAAATTATTATTACAATAATTTCTTCTTTGGGCACATTTTTAAAAAATGGAATTATATAAAGATACAATGATATAACTTTCAATATCATAGTTCTATATGTATTATCCCTACCTACAAAACATATTATTTGCAGATGAGGAAACAGACTCAGGATAGCTTAATAACTCACAGCTAGTAAGTAGGAGAACATGAATTTATAGTGTGGCTTACTCTAGATGATTCTTTCTCAATCACCCTCCCTGCTGTACACTTCCCCTGCACTATCCAGCACACAAAGGTGAGCTTCCTCACTTGGACTCAACTGGGGCATATCTGTGGCTCACAGCTTTACTCTCTTTTGCATCTCCATCAGGTGCCCCAAATATTGTTCAGATATTATCAAACATCAACAACAGAGGAAAGGACATTGGCAGACACTCTGGGGAAGGAGTCTTAAAGCAGGATCTTAACAAGTACTGGGCTGCTACAGAAAGAAAAGCTGGATCTCTGGATCTATCAAAGAGCCTCTAACTGTGCGATTAATAATCAATGCCTATGGTACATTCTAAAGAGCTCTCACCTGCCTGAGTGGTGACATTGAATGTGGATTATGCACCTCCTAGTCTAATTGATTACCCAGAGTTCTGGGGCTTTCTCTGCTGGCTTTAATTCAGTTTTGTTAATGCATTGTGTTGAGGGGCATATGCTTATTTGGATGTGCTCAAGTGCACTTGTATGTGTGTGTAGATTAATGTGGAGGGTGGGGTGTCATCCTCAGAAATATCATCTACCTCTTTTTTAGACAGCATCTCTCATTGGCCTGGAACTCACCAATTAAGCTAGACTTGCTGTCCAGCAAGGTCGACAGATCCTCCTGTACCCTCATCCCCAGTGCTGAGGGTGTCCCACCATTTCACATGGGTTATGAGGGATTGCACTCAGGGGTTCATACTTGTGAAGCAAATGCTTTAGTAACTGAGCCCACTCCTTAGTTCTCTTTAAAATTTTAGCTAGCAAGATAGTCACGTACAACATGCTTGGTAGTCTGCAGCACAGTGACGGGGGGGGGGGGGGTAGAATGAAAGTCTCAGATTTTCAGATTCGGATGTAGGGTTGACCCTCATCTGGTCCCTTAGCTGGCTCTTCTATGTGAGGTGAGAGATCATTGACTCTCGGCATTTGTATTGATTTCACCATTCTTTTAGTGAGATTCTAGTTCCCCTGGTAAGCAGATTCTTTTTTCTCCGTTTCCCCACCTTCAAGTTTACCTTTTGTTCAGGAAAGGCTAGAAATAATTCTATAGCATGTTTCTGACTCTCTTGCAGCTAGCATTTCAGATACAAAATCTGTTTCTCTAATTAGTTGTATTTACACAAGGTCCAAAAAGCAGAAGTGCATCTTCTAAAGCTTCCTTTTGTAGGTAACTTACATCATTAAAAATATGACATGATTTTGTTAACACTATTATTTCAATATTCAGTATTCAACTGCTTAGGCTGAAGGGCTGTTGAGGCAACTGGCAGCAGCAGTTATTTAACTTTTCCTGAACTTTGCCCTTTAGTCAAAGGGAACGAGTTGTCCTGAGCATTTCTTTCTAACAGTGACCTCAGAAGTAGTCATTCTCCTGAGGAGACGGTTGCATTGCCCCAGATCTACTCTCTTCAGTGCTACACAATTACTAACATTTCTGTGTGCTCAGTGTGTATGTTAGATGCTATGCTAAAGCCCTTCGTGCAAATGTAGTTATTTAAATCTCTCAACACTCCCATCAGGAAGGTATTGGCTAATATTACTTCCAGGTAGGTCAAATAGGGTTTGGGGAAGAGATTGGTTGCACAAGATCAGAGCAAATTGGATGGGGAATAACAGAGCTGGAATTCAGTCCCAGCTCTGCCTCCCTCCAGAGGCAGAGTTCTGCCTCTTTACTGTTAAGGGCCTGTAAATATTGGCATATTTCAATCCCTATGCATGCTACATTTCTGGAAAGACTTCAGTCTTTTTTTCCTTAAATAGTTTAAACATACCAATCATTCTAAAACATGTTGATGTATATTTAGATACTTTAGAAGCCTTCTTCCAATTAAATAGAAGCCATGAAAAAAGCCAGGGCTATTGCTTCATGAAAACATGCCCAAACCATACCAAGTTTATCTTTTACCACAAAAATGAAGAACTGAGATGAAATAGACAGGACCTTTCTCTTGCTCCTGGAGATTCCAGAGCTAGAGCAGCAGACACATACTCACCGGGAGCTCGGTTAGCAGCGAGGTTGCGGAAATGGCTGCCTTTGATCATTTCCACAGATAATCGGCCTGTTGTGGCATTGTAGGACAGTCCCACCAATAGCTCTGGCACCCCTCCATGAGACAGTGACTGTGTGGATGAAGCACTGTCACTGTGAGACACCACAGATGGGCTGAGCGGAGACTCTCCACTCTGGAGGGGAAGAACACAAAGAATTCATTGGCCCATACCGCATCCCTCTCTTTGAGAGAAAGCTGATATTATGTTTGGTGAAATTGTGACCCAGTCGCAATGCTTGCCAAAGATTACTAAGGGGCACTCAGTGTGAATTACAATGGGCCGGGGAGCGCAGCCATGTGTGAGATGGCCCATGGTACTAGCCGACATATTTATTCCAAGAGTAGACTCTATTCAATATTTCCTCTCTAAAGACAAAACAGACAAAGATGTTATTGCTAGTATAAATCAAACCTTCTAAGATACATGGAGTGTGAATAATACATTTAATACAGGCCAAGATTCCCTCCTGTGTAATTTGTTTCTGAATGTTTCTGTGAACCTACCCACTCCAGGCCTAGTTTTGTCCCTGTTCTCTGCACTCTTGATGAATAAGGCAACACAGAAGATGTTCTGTCTCAAAGATAAAAGAAATGACCACTAGGCACTGGTCAGTACATAAAACACCTAGTGTCTGCTTCTGTTGCTTAAGAGAGTAGTTCAGATTGGAAATGTTAACTCCTGTGAAAAAAAAGATTGCACAGAAGTGAGCACTTTCACTATTTGATATTTGATAGAGGATCAGATATGAAAACTGTGGATCTTGGTTATCCCGGGGGCGGCAGGTGAGCCAAGGAGAATGCCCAGGCCTTTTCTCATGTCTATTCATTTGCACACTTCGGAGGGATACTGTGATGCATCAGGTACATTCAGAAGAGGACAGAGGAGAAGACACTGATCCTCACTAAGGGGCCTGAGTGGGCATCGTCAGCCTGGCTGGAACAGGCCAGCAGTCCCTCCAGCACACTACTTCCTCTGGTGGACACCAGTACATGGGACTTCCCTTAAATCCCTCTTGACTGTATTCGAAATTATTTTCTAAACCTTCTTGCCAATATCCCAATAACAAAAATAATAAAAGGAATCAAATGCTGTGCATGTCAAAAGATGTATCCTTTTAACCAAACCATGTGTGTTTTGGAGAGCCCCCAAGCTTTCATGGATGTGTGACTTGTACGAAAATAGCCTTCCAGGCATTAATACCCAGAAGTTAGAAACACACCAATGAAAAATTTGCATCCTTGGGAGAAAGGCCATACATCCTTGTGTTTCTATAGAAACTTCTACTGTGGTCCCTCTCACAGTACTGTTACCTACCCCTACCAAGTTCTTAATCTGTATCTATCACTTAGTCCATAACACGTAGATATATATCTGGTATGCAATCATACTCAGCAGTAGCTGATAAATGAGACATTTCCCTCCATCAAAATTCCTTCACGCTGACTTCTCCCCATTCAGCCTGTGCTCTCAGTACAGAGCCCAGGGCCTGGCACTGACAAGAGTGGGTATGGCCACACTGGCTCCTGTGCTTCACACTACGGGGCCTCTTTTTGACTCTTCTCTAAATTCTGTTCTTTATGATTTCATGATTTTATGGGGAAAAAAAAAAAATTTACGTGAGACGCAAGCGGGCTTGTGCCTTCTTGAGCTCATTCTAACCCTTGTGTCAGAAAACAGTAGAAGCTTAGAGGCCACCAGCAGGGGACTATTCCACTAACCCACCGGAGAGCTTTGCTTCTATCTAAAGAGAATTCACAGCTTTCAGCTGGAAAAGAGAGGTCACGGGTGAGTTCTACAATTTTGGAGCTAGCGACTGGGGAGATGAGCTTGCCAGCAGGCAGGTCTGGGAAGACAGCAGGTGGCATCGATTTAGAGAGGCAAAAATCAAGATTTCCAGTATGAAGATGTTCAGGCAGAATTAGAACTTCAGATGGATAGACCTTTTTGGAACATGTCTTTGTCCTCCTCCATGGTGTGTATGCCCTCCCTTTGTCTTGACTATCCACCCACACACGTCACCAAGTCTTGTTCTCTCCATTACTTGAGCTATCTGGGTTTTTTTTTTCCTTTGTCATCTCAAAAAAGCCTTCTCCTGGTCACTCTAAGCAAGCTGTAGTCTCTGGAGCTTTACCAAGGGCTGCCTATCAACACCCTCCATCACTAGTCTATGGAATAATGGCTGTCTGTTTGCTTCTGTAGACATTTGGCCTCCAGAGCCCATGACATGATACATCTCCAATGAATGACTGATTGGTTGACTAAACCATAGCTGTCTGATCTTTTGACATATTTTTATAAAAGGAGATCTTCATGTTACATGATAGATGATCTACAGCAGCGGTGAGGCTAGCCACCTCTTAGACCTCCAAGCTCTGCAAGCCCTGGACCAGGAAGAGGAGTATGATGCATGGTAAGAAAACAGCCATAAAACTGGAAGGTCTCAGATGTGGCAGGCATTCAGGGTTGCTAACACAGGATGTTTCTGAATCCTCCTTGCTTAGAGCCTTGCCTTGAAAGTTCAGAAATACCCACCTGCAATTCCTGCACTTAGGAAGCAGAGGCTAGGGGATTATGTGTTGGAGGGTATCCTGGGTTACAGAAAGAGCTTGAGGCCAGCCTGGGCTGTGTAGTAAGAGTCTTGTTTCAAGAAAACAACAAGAAAGGTACCATGTCTAAGAATCATCATAATGCATACTGGGAGGGGATTGGGAGGCATTTGGATGATTATCCACTAACTCAAAAGCCCAGCCACCTCCCCAGGTCTTGCCAGGCCTTTCCCCACGTTGCCACTGTCATTTCCAAAATGGGTGGAAAACACATCCATCAACTTATCAGGATGACAGGCTTGAAAGAACCACTGTCCATGAAGTGCAAACTATGGCTTATAAGGATGAGGACAGCCAAATGGAAAATTAAATTAACATCTATGAATTCTCAAGCTGAATGTTGTAAATCAAGGGCTGACAACCCCAGGTCTTTGAACACACCGCATCATTAGCAGTGCCGTTTAATATACTCACGCTCAGATTACTTCTTGGCTCCAGAACGAGAGTCACTTTCATTTCCCCTTCTGGGTGCAAGTGGCTGAGACAGAACAGCTTCTCTCCCATCATTCTCTCTCGGGTCATCTTACGGGCAGCATACAGGCGGAAGCGGACAGCACAGGCAGTCACATCTCTGGGCTCCAGCTTGGTGAAGGTGACCTTTTCCTTGAAGACAGGGTTGGGCCCTCTCTGTATGTTCGTCTTACCCCTCTGTTTCTTACTGGGCAGCAGCACTAGGTGAACCTGCCAGGAGTTGACACCGCTTCGGTCTTTATCTGGGAGACCCTGTGCTCTCACAATGGTCACGGTGAGCTTCTGGGCTACAGCTCTATATTCAAATATGACATCAAGGTCACCGCATTTGGAGATAGGCTCTGAAAGCCTGGGTGGTACCTGAAGACTGGTCCCATCCTGCTCCTGTTACAAGCAGAGGGGGAAAGTGAGGGCTGGAAATGACAGTGACTTATTACACAATGACAGGTTGCTGCCCCTTGGTGCTTTCTTGGCTCCCAAGCTTCCTGATTGCCAACTTATGACCTGTGTTAAGAAGTTCTGTTTACTACATGCTCTCCAACAGACTGTGAATTCTTGGACAGCACAGTACGGATACAGAGCAAGCCTTTGAGAATGTTTTTCAAGTGAATAAATGAAGCACTTACATCTTTCAAAATGCAGTAATTTGTACTGTCTCTTGAAAGTACAATTGCCTACTATGGTTGAAACCAACTGAGACATGAAGTCTCTAACTAAGCCAACTATGAACTATGTACATGCCAACAGGCAACTTTTGAGTCTCCAGGAGTAATTGCTGAGCCTGGACTGTTGTCTACAAATCAGAACTTTCCTAAAGGCAAAAGTCCCAAATTTCCTGGGAGAAAAGACTAACGGCTGAGCTTCTCACCTAATGCCACCTGAGTCACTCAAGGATTCTCATTAAGTCAAGGGTTGGGGCAGAGACTCTGCAGTTCTTTGATGCTTGCCAGAGATGTTGGCTACAGAAAGCCAAGGCTCAGGAGATCATTCAAAGTGAAGTCTAAAGAGATCATTCACAGCAGCCAATTAGCAAAAAGCACCACTGCAGCCAGATTACCTGGATTAAAATAGGTCTGCCACTGGCTTGTGTTTTGAGCCCTGGCCAAACTGGAAAGTGCACATTAGGTTGCAAAGCTACAGAAATGTAGCCAAGCAGCAAAATGAACTTCTCCATGCTCTAGGTAGATTGCCAGTTTTACTGTTTTCTTTGTGTCTTAATCTCTGCATATGCATACATGACATATATGTACATGTACACATGTGTGTATGTATTGGCTGAATCAGTGAAATAAATGTGAAACCCTGGTTTTGAAAAGAGACAGAGAGAGTAGGGTTGTGAGGTTTTAGTCAAGATGAAAATCTGTCTTCAACCAGACTCCTTAATTATTCCTAACACTGGTATGGGCTGCCTCCTTTCAAGTATGCCTCTCTCTTTATGGAATACACCCTTGGCCAACAATTTACTTATAGCTAGTCAGGTCTGACGTTCTTACTGGAAAAACTAAACTGCACATCATTTACTATAATGACCACCACACCAACAAATTACTAATAATGTCAATATAATTTTTAACTTTTCCCTGAAGGCCTGAGTCTTTCCTATAACTAAAAGAATGTCCCAGTGAACCCTTTCTTAATATAAATTCATTCTTTATCTATGGAACTGAGCTCTAGTTCAGAGATTACTTCAAAATTAGAACAACATACTTCAATATGTGCATTCATCAATGAGACTTTTCCACGGAGTCATAGGGGACATACATGGTGCTGCGGAATCAAATGTTCTTTAGAAGCCATGTCTGCTACTTCTTATCAGCTCCGTAACACTGGGAACATTATTTCATACTTTTCATTATCTTTCCTCAATAGTAAAATAAAGACGATACCCACTCCACAGGGACGCTGTGCAAAGTAGAAGACTTGACATATAGGAGACATCTAATAAATGCCCTTCCCTTTTAAGATTCAAATTAACCTGCCAAGAAAATTCAGCTTTTTTATAACATAAGGGAAGCTTCTTCTCTGCTTTTCCCTGTGCATGCAATCATGCACGAGCATTTCTATTCAGAGGTACTTAGTTTCAAGTGATAGAAGTGGTTGCTATAGAGACTCCTGAATACAACTGACTAGTGTATATATAATATTAGAAACAAGTCTCCAAGGAATTCAGCTACGAAAAACCAAGGCAGAATCTTTTCTTAAGCTCCTGTCTCCCCTGAAAACTCCCATCTATTTCAGCCTGCTCTTGATCATCTACATGATTTGCCTAGATGTAAGTAGTAATAGCTAGCAGCTTTTAATTTGTTCTTAATGTCAGGTACCATATCAAGTCTGCACTCGTCCGGTCTTATCCCTTGTTTCATTTCCTCTAAAGGAATCTCTTACCTGCTGCTCACAAAATATAAAGCTCAGCTCTCATCATTGATCGATTGGTACCAAAGCTTCAGAAATATTCTTCTACCATCATGTTTGGGAAGGTCGGAATGAGCGTCATTGTTAATACCCTATGCAATAAGCTTTCTCCCTTTGCCAAGATGAACTTAGAGCAAGTAATAACTTCCTGGAGTATGAGGTACAGGATAAAGCAATTGGTCGTACTGGGTGGTGGCCAACTCAAGGGCAGATTCTCATCCAGGACCTCTCTTCTTCCCTCCCTTGTTCCCTCATCCTTCATTGAGAACATGCTCATTGGCAAAGTAGGAAACAAAAGCTTTAGCTCTTACTAGGGAGCCCACCTAAAAAATCCTGTGCTTTGTAATACTTATATCTGCCTAATAAGCTAGTATTTTTTAACATCTTTATTTCATGGGAAGGGAAACTAAAGCTAAAATGAGCTATGTAACTAATACCCTTCCAATAGGAGGGTCCAGATGCCAGGCCAGGATCATTCAAGATTCTTATTCCAGTAGCCTAAGAGCAGACATTAAATAGTCAAAATCCCAAACTTTGTGTTAAATCACATGACCTCCTTCTTTCTGCCAACCCTTCCTTCTGCCGGAGATGCTTCTATGCTTACTGGGCATGTGAGAGGAAGACGGGAGGCAATGGAAGTTGGATGGCAGTACTGTAAATTCATTCCCTTTCAGGTCTCTGCTTTTAAAAATTAGGTAGGAGTCAGTAGCTTTATCATCTACTTCAATGCCAAGGCTAAAAAACACAGTGCTTGATAATTAGGCTCTCCCACACGTCCATCAGCTATGTGTTCAGGTAAGTGCTTGCTGCACCCGCAGGCTTCTGGGAAGTACCGGGCAGAGCTACCAGCAATTGCTATGAGAATGCTGGGCCAAGCACAGCTCTGGGCAGTAGCTGGGCTCCTGAGGGTTCAATCCCAGCTGTTGTTCATGAAAACTGGGCTTTGCAGCCTCGACCTGGGTTGATTTGAGACAGGGATTTGTGAAGGTTTGTGTTTTCATAGCAATTAATTATTTCAACACGTTACCTATCACCAGGCCTCCAAAGGGGCTCCTTGTACAGGTACTGTTAATACTGCTAATCTGTTTGACCTTCCTGCAAGGTAAAACTGTCTTCCTTCTTATCCCCATTTGGCAGATTTTAATTAACTTCTCAAGGCCAACCAATTAATCAGTGGAAAGCAGAGAGGAAAAGTGGGGCATCTGTCTCTCAGTGTGTTTGAAATTTCCAGCCACCTTCCCATTGTTTCCCACCAAGCCCCAGGTCTGCGGGAGAAAGTCAATGGTCCTTGCCAGCTGAGGGTAAACTGGAAAATCCATGATCATAGCAGGTAGTCAGTCTGCATGAGTCCTTTTCCTTCAGAGACAAAATAAATGATTCCTTGAGCTCTCCTGTCCTGATTTTTCCCCTTTAACGTGGAAATGCTTGCATCAAACTGTCAAAACCCACGTTAAGTTTAAAGATTTTCTGTCAAACTAAAAGCCTTTCTGTTTTAGTAAGATAGTGTTGATGTCATCTTGTGGCCCAAAGTAAATGGATCCACAATACGTTCTGGATGCCAGATACACCAGGGAAGACAAGGTTCTTAACACGGCTAAGAGACAAATAAATCAACGCTTAAGGCAAGCTGCAGTTACGGGAACTGCCTGAGCTCCATCTGAAGGTCTACAGTAGGAGCACCAAATTACAGTTTTTGTCTCAAAATAGATAGGAGGTTGAATGGTGCACATGGAGCTGTCTGGGTATTTTTGGAGTCTGAGAACATTCAGTACCCTTAGCATAAGTCATCTATTAAAGCACCAGGAGGCAGGGAAATGGGAGATTACATGGAGAAGGCAAGCCCAAACCTAATGGCACAATTATCAGGGAGAGAGAGTTATCAACAGGCAGGTAAATAGTTGTGTTTTGTTTTTTGCAGTGAGGGAGACAAAGGGAACATTTTTAAACATTGTGTGGGATTTGATTTGCCTCTTAGCACTGACACCGTGGCAATGCAGACCTGTATTTTGTTTCTGTGTCTCCTTTTTTTTTTATTTTTCTTTTTAACAAAACTGGTGACAGTTAGCAGCTTTGGATGCCTATGTGGGAAGGACTGACTGACTAGCAAACCATAAACCAGGTATCTCAGTTTCTATTTCTGGTTCTCAGCAAAACACCATCATAGAGGCACCTGCACATACACAAAAACGTGTGTGCATAGGGCTTCTTACACATGCCCTATATCTCCCCATTAACTTGAAAACAGCAAGGCTTTGGAACATGAATTTCTACAGTTTTCTTTTGCATTTCTACAAACATTTAGCACATGTGACCTCTGGGTCCTTCTGAAGAGATTCACCCCACTTATTTCCTCTGGTTGGAATAATCAACTTGTTCTCTTGTTCCATCTCTACATATTATATTGAAGTCATACAAATATTGAGTATTTATTCGATAATTTCAACTAAGTTGATTTCCAGTTAGCATCTCTTAATGTTGGGGCATCATTATAGAAGGGTGGAACTCACAAAGAAAAACAAAGATGCCTGTGAGATAAAGCAATGCTTGCAAAACCCTAGACTACAGTAGCTGGTGTCCCTCTCCATTGTGACTGCCATCATTATCACAGATAGCATTATATATTAAGGACAAGCTTTAATTGAAATACCGATCTATAAGCTGCATCTTTCATCAAATGTTTATTATAAAAAGCAGCATCAATGACCAGAATATTGTTATTCTCAGCGCTGCCTCCCACACCTTCAACTCAATTCAAAGCTGACACCTACAAACCCTTATCATGTCTTTACTTTAGTTAAATTCTTCAATAATTCTTATTTTAGCAATCATAGTGTGGGATTTGGGGTGAAACAAAATAGAATTCATTTTTTCAAGAAGGAAAGCAACCAAACTCTCCAAAAGTCTAGAAATCCTTTTGTATGAGAATATCCCTGATAGCTCTTCACTCCTCTCACCGCATGCTTCTGCTGCTTCCATTTTGAAAGAATATATTTGTGATTCTTTTATTGCTACTCATACAAGGTTGTGTGTGTGTGTGTATGTGTGTGTGTGTGCGGTTGTTGTTGTTGTTTTTAGAACAGGCAGTACTTCCTTTCTGGAGAAATCAGGTAGGGGAAGCAGAGAAGATGAATGAGTAAGTGGTACTAAAATGCAGAAAAGAAAACAACTTGCCTCTGGACTCCACATAGAGGAGCTGTGGGTGGCATAGGAATCTTCAAAGCCCCGACTAATAAAAGCTGTCTCCATCTCCAGGACGCCATCTGCACAAGGACGACTGAGGCTTCGGACCACGCCAGTCTCTGGATGACAAGGGCCATGGTGCCTCGTGTTCCTACTCTCACAGGGAGATTGTGAGAGAATGGAAATGGGGCGGTCTTCATAAGACAGAATCTCAGAATAACTGAGGTGGCTGGTTCCGTCCAAATCTAAATTTGCAATTAAAAAAACTATTTCAAATGTATTATATTTTCATACCTTTTAGTCTAGAGAAATTGAACAATTGCAGACACAACAATTAAGATCACAGGAAAACACATAACAATAGCGTCTTCAAAAACAATATCACCCACATGACAGATAAACTTTGCCCCTATAGTCAAAAAGAGTACTAGTTCATTATGTGTGATAAGGTAGACAAGGATCATGTCTTGAGCCTACCTGGCTACGGAGGAAAAAAAAGGGTAAAAAAACAACCCAAAAAACAAACAAACAACCAAAAAACCTGAAATCCTGATAAAAGCAAAAGCTTCTGTATTTGAGCCACAGAAAATTTGATGTGTGAACCATGATCCTGAACAATGTTCATATCTTCTGAACACCTTCTTTCTTACATAAAAATATGTTTTAAAAGCCATCAGTGGGTCATTATGGATATTAAAATGTGTATCAGGAGACATCAGCAGGACTTTCCCAGAAATGTTAGATTCTCACTTGCCTGGCCCAGACTTGATTCTTCCACCTCACTAGACCCCAGTCCCCACAGTATCCTAGCTCACCGTCCACATCTACTTCTGGTCTCACTGGCTGTTTCTCTCCTCTATGTCTTGTCTACTCCAAGGACCAATCAAATCCTGAACTATCCCTGACTCCTTCTGGCTCAGTGGTTTTCTCTCACTCTCTCTCCCCTTTTCCCCATTCTGAAGCTTTATGAGCAGAGGGTGATCTGGTCACCATAGAGACAAAAGAGCACAGATGAGCAGGGTGATGGTCACCATAGAGCTAGCCGAGAATGAAGCAACCAGGTCCTCTTCACATAACTGTTTGCTTTCTCAAGCCATCTCTGGCTTATCTGCTCTAATGCAGATAACCTTTTAACAGAAATATCCTTCCTTATACTTATCCTTATACTCATATTGTTAAGAAGTAAGTTGTGTTAAAGCAGGGCTGGAAATGTCTGAGCTGGTAAAACACTGGCTTTGTAAGCACAGGGATCTAGGACCAATGTCCACTACCAATATACAACCCTTAGAGTTTTTCTTTTGCATTCCCTCTGTTTGCCTCCACTCCGCTACCTCTCCTCTCTTCTCTTCTCTTCTCCTCTCTTCCTCTCCTCTCCTCTCCTCTCCTCTCCTCCTCCTCCTCCTCTCCTACCCTCTCCTCCCCTCTCCCTTCCCCTCCCAAGCCCACTACTTACCCCATTCATTCACCTTAATGTCAGCAGATAAAACAAACCTGACAAGTTCTCCTAATCAACAGCTCCAGCCCTTACTTCAGCCCACCCCAGCTAAGTTGTTCCATCTCATTAGCTTCAGTCCCTTTCAATATTCCCCAACCTAGGATGAAAGAAAATGAGAGGCAGAGACAGGAGTGAGTGGGACATCAAAGGGACATCCCTAGTTCAGCTCTTATGCACCCTAGCAGTTCCTCGGCTGAGACTAGGAACTTCAACTACAGCCTAGGCTACCAGAAGGCATAAACACACATCGTCTGGATCTGCTGCTACATCTTCACTCACCCTTTGAGTAGCCTTCCAACATACTCACATAGCAAATAGCAGAAGCATCCAGTGTGGGAACTGAAGCAGGACCTTGGTGATTAGGATATATAGGACTAATGTGCTGAGTCAAGCTTAAATATATAATGTGGGGCTTGGAAATGGCTCAGGGGTTAAAGTACTTGCCATGCAAGCCTGAGTGCTGGAGTTTGGATGCCCAGAAGCCACACAAATGTTAAATGGGCATGATGACCCATCTGGAATTTCAATGTCCAGGTGGAAAAGACTAGGGATTCCTAAAACAAGCTGGCTGGTTAGATCTTATTAAGAAGCTTTGAGTTTGAGAGATCCTGCCTCGATGACTAGATATCTGTTGTGAATATTCTTAAATATTCAGGTCAGGTTCCTTAGAAACACTTTCACAGGATACCACAAAAAAATGTTACATTCATACTTTTAGATGTTTGGCAAACACACTTTTTTTTTTTTTTAAAGACATAGAAAACGACAGAATGTCGGAAACTCCTCATGCGAAAACCTACAACAAAGCAGGATTTTCTTCTAATCTCTAATTAGCACACCCATTCCTCACATACATGAACAGTGAGATGGTCTATTAAACAGTGGGCCATCTATCAATGTGTGCAGCACCCAGCAGGACTTCAGTGCAAAATCTAAGTTTGCCAAGAAATTATCCCCATAAAATTGTCTCATGACTTTGACTCCTACGGCGATAATACCTAGATCAGTAATGTAGGGACTTTCAACAACTACATTAAGCCTTGAAACATTATTCATAGCTGAAAAATAGAACTATATTAATGTAACAATGCATTTTCCATAACAGACAAGCAAAGGATGAATTAGAAAGATCAAGTCTGGGCTATAAGTAGTAAGAAGAAGGAATCTGAAACAATGGGTCACCTTTCTGTATAACAGTGTCCCCTTGTCTGTAAATGACAGAGAGTCACCTCACCTTGAACACACATGTAAAAGTAATGGCCTATTTTCAGAGAAATAGATCCTGGCTTCTTAAAGCCATAACTATATCGCATCAAATATATTTATATGGCCAGAGAAAGTATTCAATTTGTTTGGTTTATTAGCCACTTTAAAGAAAAATTCTATTATCTAATTGCTTTCTTTCATACTTTCTATCTGCCTATATAAAAAGATTGCTACTTACTATTCATAATGGTCTACCTGCATGATATCTTAACTGGATTATGGGTGCCAATTATTCCAATTCTAATATGAATTAATGTGATGTTATTTTGCAGGTGTGGCTGAGTTCACAATCAGTTGACTTCAAGCAAAGGAGATAAGCCTGTACAGTTAGTTGAAAGGCTGGAAGAGAGCTGAGGCTTCCCAGGAGGAGAAGAAAATGCATCTATGGATGGAAGTTCTAGCTCAGACCTGAGAGTTTCTATCTATAACCTCACAACCTGCTCCAGGGAGGTTAGAGATAGGGATTTCTGTGACTACCAGCATGATCAAATCAGCTAATTCTTTGCAATAAGTCAGAAATTCATACACATATGTATACAGCACACACACGCAATGTGTGTGTGTGGTGTGTGTGTGTGTGTGTGTGTGTGTGTGTATTTTCCTAGTCCTATTTCTCTGGTTGGTACATCATTCTATACAAAACTGACTAGAGACATTGGGGATATAAGTTGTTTTTAATGATATGAAGAGTATGATATCTGTCTTTTATAAACCATCTTAGTGGGAATACCCAACCTTTTGACATTGTTGTCATCTACGAAGTTCACACTCAAAAAGTCCACAATGGCATTATGAATTTTTAAGTCTCATCATGTTTTAAATAAGTTTATTATTTTGCATCTGGGCCACATCATAGCTCTCCTGGGCCACAGGCAGCCTCCTTGCTACAGTTGGACAAACTAACAAAGAGCAGCTATTCTTATTGAGCTTTAAGGTTACTGCTCAAAACAAAACAAAAGAACAGCCCAGCAAGTCAACAATTCTGTGATAGACTTATATTCTGTATGGAAATCAAACTTTCCATGACAGGAAAAATGAAATCATGAATTTTACAGGCAAATGGATGGAACTAGAAAAGATACCATTGAGTGAGGTAACCCAGACCCAGAAGGACAAACATTACACTTCTCTTTTACTGGAGGCTCTCCAAATCTTCAGATGTGAGCACATAGCCTGTGGTTACTACAGAAAGCAGGATATAAAAATGGAACCACTGCCAGGCTATGGAGTGTGCTGAGTAATAGCAGGGAGATGGATAGCAGAATATAGGTGATCTGACTGGGAAAGGGGAAAGGGGGCTTGGGAAAGGAAGGGGTAGATACAGGAGACCGTGGGAGGAGGGTAAGGGGAAGTAGCAGGATACAAATGATACCACAGGAGAAATGGGGGAAATGGGGCTCTGTATGGAAGGGGAGGGCGGTAAATACAGGAGAAAGTCAATGAAACTGCAAGAGAGCCAGAACTTCTGAAACAGGGAGGAGTGCTGGGCAAGGCCATCTTCTGGTCATAACATGGCCATTGTAATCAGACTCTCACAGCATCTGACAAGATCTGGACAAGATCAAGCCAGTCAGCACTGTTGCATGGATAGGGAGGGATTTAGAAGGCCCTATTCATAGTCAAGGAGCTGTTGTAGATGATAGCTGATGGTGGATGGGAGGCTCATTGCTCACTAAGGCTGTAGCCACTGGTAGATTGTCTATGCCCCAGTGAATGGTCTTATCACCACGGTCATGCGTGCATCACTGATGAAATCAACTGGATTCTGTTAGTTTGTATGGGGGCAGGGTAGAATAATGAAGCTAGGGGAGTAGTTGGAACAGAGGAGATGGGATAGATTTGATCAAAATACCTTGTACACGTGCATGAAATTCTCAAAGAGTAAATTAATTATTTAATAAAGGAATGCATTAATGACAATATGAATCAATACTAAATTAAATGCCTAAGGAGGAAAAGCATGGTTTGGAATACATTGCTGATGACTTCATAAGGAATCCATCATGACTTCACTTAAGGGAAGCATAGGATACAATAAGCTACCTGCAGCTCATTTCAAATTAAGACCTCAAGTTGATTTTTGAACATTTAATTTCACTGTCCAACATTTTAATGCATTTTTTAAACATGAAGAATTGTCTACAATTAAACTGAATCTAAGTAAAATAAATTAGCTAAATGGAAAGTAGACAAAATATAAAGACAAAAATTTATTCTTTATCATTAAATAATTCCACTGTTATAACGATGGATAAAGAAATAAGAAATAGTAGAAAAAAATAAACAATACAAACATTAATCTTTCCACAGTTTTGATGACCTCAAATTTAGCATGTAGCTATTTCTCTAAAAATCCTTTGGATTTTCTTCAGAATTTACAGTAATTCATTCAATGTGGCAGACTTTGTCCCCTATCCAATAGATGAAATTTCATCTTTTCTATCACTACCTGTCAAAATTTCAGAATTACTAGTTCTGACAAGGATAAGTTTTCATGTATTACAGGAAGGTAAGTCAGAGTGGCTGTCTCCATTCTCAGAGCTTGGCCATTTCTATAAATCAGAATCCAGACACTAAGGCTTCTGAGAAATGGAGCCATTAGCTTTAGAATTAAACAAGTGACTCCCAGGGAATCAACTACTATTAACTTTCATTAGACTGCATTTGCCTGCTTGGTGGAGAGAAAGGAATGCAGAGTAGAACACTAGGGAACAAAAGGGAATGGGGGAGGGAAGGCAGAGGGTCTGCAGCCATTGATGTTGTGGTTTGTTAAAATAGGTCATGTTGGCTTGTGTCAATACGTCTAACTGCATGACAAGTAGTGAGCTTTTCCTGCCCTGCAAACAGGGTCCTGTTGGCTAATTGAGCCTTTGTCCTTTTTTATTTGTTCTACTCTCATTGCCAAATCATAATCTCTTTTATTGTCTTTCAGTTCCTCTGTTCTTCTTTTCCTCCATCTCAAATTAACATGGAAGATGTACTGAGATAACTCCCTTGGCTACCATACACCCAGTGAGAGAGGCGGCTGTCATACACCCAGTGAGAGAGAAGGAAGACTATAAAGCTTAGATCAATGTGAGCAGAGATGAAGTTGGATGGAGCACACTCTCTCTAGCCTTTTACCAATTACATTTCCCTGGTCCAGGATCCCTCACCCTTTCCCTCTTTCTCTCCCTCTCCCCATCCCCCTCCCCCTCCCCCTCTCCCTCTCCCTTACCCTCTCTTTCTCTCTTGGGACTCTGAGCATGAAGATTCTGGGAAGCACTGAGAAAGCCTGAACTATTCTGAACACTTTCCCCAGTTCCATGGTTTATTCTCTTCCTTCTATGGACTCTTAGATAAATACCTCAATTATTCACCAGTACTCTTCCCATTGACCTGCTCTTGCCTGCAATGCAATGTGCTGCAATGACTACCTTCACAAGCAGACCCTTCAGCGCTGTCTTCTTGGTGGGTACACAGCAAACGTTTGCACTTTGTTTTCTGCTCCAACTCTGTTGTCTTTCCCTTATCAGGGTCTCCTGTACGAAAACTCTGGGATCGGGACACCGAGATCTCGAACTGCTTAATCACATCTTCGTCGCTCTCAGAAGATGTGGATGGCTCTTCATCATCCCCAAAGCTGTTAACTGGAAGCAAACAAGAGTCATGAGTCTCCTGTGAAGCTCCATGATCCAATACAGAGACAGACAAACCAGGAAAAAGAGAAGAGAGCATGGATGGTTAGCCTGATGGAACAAGTTCAAACTGGATAGAAAGGATTTAAAGCACTCTTGAAACAGAAATCTGGGCCAACGGGATAGCACATGGAGTAATTAGAGATAGATGGCTAGCACCCAGGAGAAAACAGTAGAATATCCATCATTGGTGTAATGACCATCTTGAGACAAAGCACTAGCCAACGGCCCTGCTGATTGGTGATGGTGCACGTAACTGTAACTGGAAAAGCAGGGCTGTTATGGGCACATTTGCCCAATGTGCAGTTCTTTGGGAAAGGTACACTTTGTCTTGTCACATTTATTAAAGCACTCAGAGTCAAGCCCTACTTCAGAGGAGAGATATTTGCAGCTAGGATTTTCCAAAGCTCCCTAGCTTTGAAGAGAGATCACTGTGTGTAAAGACTTCTACTCATTTGAATCACAAATGTTCTAAATGTTTCTCAAGGCAACCCAGATAACTCTTGGAACGGCTGTTTTTAATGTATTTTACTGGGGCAGGGAAATTGCTTGAGGGCTAATGTGTTTGCCGAGCTGAAGACCTAAGTTTGAATCCCCAGCACTGATGTAAAAAGCTGAGGCTGCCAGCATGCACTTCTAACCTCAGTGCTATGCTGGGGTGGACACAGGCAGATACCTGGAGCTTACTAGTCACTCAATCTAGCCAAGACATGAGCTTCAAGCTCAGTAAAAGGCCCCGCTTTAAAAAAAATAATAAGGCAGAGAGTAATAAAGAAAGGAACCTGATATGAACCTCAGGTCTCCACATGGGCACGCACAGGCAGGCACGAGAGCAACTGCACTATATATTGAACAAATGTATGTGTGTGCATGAAATGAAATATATGTGTGTGTACACAGACACCTGCATATGTATCATTGGGTATATTTGAGGTTTATCTGATACTATGGAGAAAAGAGAGAGAAGTGGCAAATGTATGAGAAAAACTGATCTATCTTCTCAAATCCCTACCGGTTTAATACGTGACAAGAGAGACTACAATCTATGTTATTTAGTAAAAATATCCAATACCATAATACGACATATTAACTAGAAGCTCAGGCTGTGCTTTAGCACTTTAAACCTTTGACCTTCATATCCGCTATATCATATCCTTTGAACTACATCTCCTCATTCCCTCCCCTAACCAACTCTAGAAAGCCTGATTATTTCTGCTTTTGTAATCTGAACTCCTTTTTAAATTTTTCTAAGTGGAATCGCGTAACATTTTTCTCCTTGTGCCTCTCTTTTCTCACTTGCTGTGATGTCTTATGGGTCCATCCACCTTGTGCCAACTGGGAACTCCAGTCCATTCTAAGGCTAAGCAATACACTTTACACACATGCATATACACACATACGTACACACAACACTTAGGTTGTTTTCATATTGTACACTGTAATGAACATGAGGCATGGCTATCTTTATATGAGAGGGTAGCTTTTACCTCCTGTGAGTGTGTTCTCAGAAAAGAGGCGGCTAGGTCATACAGCAGCTCCACTTTGAATTTCTGTAAGACCGTCCAGATTGTCTGTCCCAATGGCTTCACAAGCCCATCTTCCTACCAACAGCAAACTATGCTGTCTCTCTTGTTCTTTGGCCTTTCTGATCACAGTCATGTTAATGAGACACTATTTAAATTTCTTGAGCATTTTCCCACCAGTACACTTGTAGTCTCTTAGTCTCTCTAACTATTGCTTGTGATATTGTGTTCTTTGCCTTTCATATTCCTTCAGCCTCTCAGGGACTTTCATAATGCCGGCTCCTTCCTAGCTGGGTCTCTGACTGACTGTCCTTGCATTCTGAAAGCATCCCTGATCATCTGCCCTTGACTAGCTTTCATCTGCATCTCATCTTCTCCTCTAGAACATCTATAAAAATAAACCTATCCCGTCTTTCATTAACTAGTGTCTTCCTATTACATAAAACAAGGCTGGTTTCATAGTAAGTGCAAATGCTTGTTAAATATTGAGCATTTTGTGAATACCCAGGGTTGTCATAACCCAGAGCACACACATACACCCTCGAGCACTGTTCCCTATGACTGACTACTCATACCCAGCCTCCCATCTAGACTAGTTACAAATGTCTTGAGGTTTCTGTTCAGATATTGTATCCTTTCGGAACATCCTTCCTTTACCCTTAAGTCTGGCTAGGGATTCCTTTTATGTGCTAGAAAATCATTCCTGTATTTTACCTTATCAATGGCATTCCTACAATGTAGAATTACTGCTTCTTGAGACCCTGTCTTGGAAAAAAGAGGAAGAGAGACTAGAGCGAAAGAGACAAGAGAATAGGAAGCAGGGGAGAGGGAAGGAAAAGAGTGAGTCAGACAGAAGTCCGACTGTGGTAACTACAGATAAAATGTAGGTCCATACTTGAATCAAAGCAGGTTGACCTGGAGTCCTCTAGCCTGGAGTTGCAGAGTACTTGGCATGGGAGAGGTCCTTATAATGCTTGCTTGTGTTAGCTGCTATGTGACTAATTCCCTTAACCTCTTGGGTCCTCTATCCTTTGTTTTGGGTCATTTTGATGTCTCCATCTTTTTTTTTTTTTCAGTTTTTGCAAGTTCTCCAAGTCCATCACTGTTGACTGATGGCCATCAATATTCAATTTATTTCTTGCTGATCTCCATAGAGCATCTGATGAACAAGAGAACTTACTTATTTTACCTCAATGTTACTAGTTCTTTCCAGCACCATGGTAGTAGAAAAATGTCCAAAGAAACTAGATCTCATTAATACTTCAATAATCTTCACAGGAAGCATCCCACCAGAAAACCCCAACAATGAATAGTTTCCAATATTTGTGTTGGGCTTAGTATTCTGGTATGGGATGGACCATCACATGAAGGAGAGAACCGAAGGCCAGCAGGAATACAGTTAAATTCCCTCTACTTTAGAGAGCAGAATCAGCTAAGCTCCTAGGAGGTGGCCAAGGAAACTAATGGGAGGGGCGATTGACTTTCATCAGCAGTCTTCCCAACTCTGTGGCTCCATTTGTACATTTAGGACAGCATTTACATTTTATACAGCCACAAGTCACTCATTTCAGCTATACTTGTCAATGTAGAATATTTCTATACCTAGAAAATTATTAATTATAACTAAAACACACACAATTTTCTCCAATGAGCCGCATAGGAAGGCTTCTCCTTACTTATTATGCTAATAATATAGTAACTATAATATCTACCATATCCTCAACATTCAATCTTATTGGAACTTTGTATATCCCATTTAGCCATGACAGACTAATATTTTTCCCATTGTACAATGATGAAAGACAATAAATTGTATAAGAAAACAAAGAAAAGTAACAAAGCTGGAACTTGAACACAGAACCTATATTCCAAAACATTTTACATATCACCAAATATCACATTAGGAAATAGAGCCATGTCTAGACTACTCTTTGGGTGAAGAGAAAAGGGGCTTTGCCATTTAGCCTTCAGTCGCCAAAAGGCTGTTTCCTATTTGCAAGATGTAAGAGCAATACAGCAGAAGGGCAGCTGGTCCACACGAGTTGGGCAGGCTGCAGGATAACTGCCTATCACTCTGCATCTGATTCAAATATAACCGCAGCTGCTATTCTAAGCCTTGCTTCCCAAGGATCTCAGAGCATTCTCTGTCTAAAAGGGATATCTGAAATCTCTCCTGAATGCCACTGAGCAGTGACAGCAATGCTATCCAAGTGACAGAAACAATCCAATACTTAGCCTCCAGCAGGATTGTGGTTTGAATAGGAATGGCCCCCAGATGTGTGGCCTTTCTGGAGCAGGTGTGGCCTTGTTGGAGGAAGTATGTCACTGTGGGCGGGTGGGCTTTGATGTTTCAAATGCTCAAGCCAAGCCCAGCCCAGTCTCTTCCTCTCCCTCTCCTCTCCCTCTCTCCCTCTCCCTCTCTCCCTCTCCCTCTCCCTCTCCCTCTCTCCGCTCTCCCTCTCGCTCTCCCTCTCCTCTCCCTCTCCCCCTCCCCCTCCCCCTCTCCCTCTCCCTCTCCCCCTCTCCTTTTCCCTCTCCCCCTCTCCCCTCTCCCCCCTCTCCCCCTCTCCTCCCTCCCTCTCCCTTCTACCCCTCTCCCCCTCTCCACCTCTCCTCCCCTCCCCTCTCCCCTCTCCTCCCTCTCCCCTTCTTCCTCTCTTTCCCTCTCCTCTCTCCCCTGCCTGCTGAGATATAGAACTCTAGGCTAGCTCTCTAGCATCATGTCTGTCTGCATGCCGCCTTGCTTCCTTCCATTACAATAATGAACTAATGCTCTAATGTAAACAAGCCACAAATAAATTCCCATCTCATCCCAGCAACGGAACTTTGACCATGACAAGGATCCAGGCATTCCCTAGGACTTGACAAATATTCACTTGTTTCTCCATACGAGGACTCAGTGAAGTGTTAGCATGCCCATTTGGGGAATGAAGACCTAAGGCTTATTGTCAGTCATTAACAGTGCTAAGTACAGACTCAAGATTCAAGCCCAGAGGGTCTTGCTCCAAATACTTCCTCAAGGAAAAATCAGATTTCTTAAATCCTGTGCAAACTGTGCTCCTTTACTAAGAAAATGAGATCACAGTATTTTGACTCTTAAGAGCATCTAGTCTCCTATTTAAAGAGGGAAAAATCTTTGCCTGTGGTCAGCTCAAGAAAGGACCAATTCCAGTTCTCCTGTGTTGGCAATGAACTGGGTGGCCATGCAACTCTACAGAGTCTCTCTTCCTAATGATCTTCTCCCACGATTCAAATTTTGATTCTTATTTGCTTGAATGGTCCAGCTACCTGCCTGGAAATGAAACATCAACAACTAAATAGCTGATCTGGGTTTCATTTCATTTAATCTCTGAAAAAAATCAGTCTCCACTAAATTATGACACTTATTTCAAACAAAAGGCAGTGTTTAATGGAGTACCATGTGAATATCAAGTTCAAATTCCTTTCAAGATAAATGTCTGAAAATAGTACAGAGATAGGTTTCTACTAAAATCTTGATGTCTTTAGCAATTAACTTGTCAATATGACAGAAAAAATATTTCATAGTTATCTTGGGTGTAGTTAAAGTACCTTGATATGTATTCATCTTCAGACTGAGGTTCTGTTTGTTTCATTCAATCAGAATAGAGATAGATAGATCTTTGGTAATTGCCACAGAGGACTGTCCTCTAAGCCAAACTACCACCATCTTCAGAAGCTCAGCTAGACCCCTTCACAAAAGATCCTTACAACAGTGTTTGTCAAATCTTGACCTTCCCTCATAGAAAGGGGGCACAGAAAGAGTCACAGGACCCTTGCCTGAATAGTCAGATACCCATCTCAACAAGGTGTATGAAATTCTGCCTTAATTGCAGGGGGCGTCAGGGAGGGTTCATACACATGGTCTTGGTTTGTCTTTGGGACCATGGAAAGAGGTGTACAAGTTTAGATCACCCCTCGGGAAGGAATTTTAATAGCAGCCTGCAAACATCTTCCACAAAAAGAGAAGTCAGAGTCTTTTGCCTTCCTTTGGATGCATGGCCATCTAGTTTTATTCTCTTTATTTAGACACTACCTGGCTACAACTGAGGACTTCTCATACTGCAGGAGTTCCTGACTTCACAGACTTAGCAAGTCTTACTGACAAAGGCCCATCAGTGCTTGGTCCCTATTTCAATAGACACAAAAATACCCCTCACTCTAATTTTAATTGAGTTGTTTGTTTGTGGAAAAGCAAAGGAAAATCTGATTTCATCTTCCAGGTGGGAGAGACAAAAAGGAAAGTGTTCAGTACAACATAAATTGTTGGATGCAGCACAGCTAAGGTGAGAACATTCAGGAAGAACATGAAAGAGGTCGCCAAAATTTGACCCTGAGATCTTCCATCGAGAAATGTGTGGTCTTCCCATCGGGAACTTCAGTGTCCTCCTACTGGCATGCCTTACTTCTAAAACAGTGTTGAGAGAACTAAATGAGATAAACCACGGCATTCACACTCAGCCCGTGCTTGGCCAGTGCATGATCAAATATTAATTATGATTCCAACGCTATCATGCCATTGCCCTGTGTGTAAGGCCCTTGACACAGAATTGTGCTTACATGCAAAGGAACCAACATGCCTGTTCTTCCTCAGGGTTCGATGTGAAAGTTCCCCATCAGGCTTGTCAGAGGGAAAGAGAAGAAACGAGGGCTAGGATTGGCTGAGACGAGGCTGAGGCTGATCGTGTGGGCTGTCTCTCACCTTACTTTGCGATCCTTTCTGTAAGCCTGGAGGTGGAGTGTTCTGTGGGAATTAGCAACTCTGTCTGGAAGTGGGCAGTGCCCAACACCTGCTCATTTTGTTGCTTCTTTCAGGGAAAAGAAAATTTGGGGGTGGGGAGGAACTACCAACTGGCAACGCAAAGAAAGGGTTTCTTGAGCTTTTCTGCTCTATTTTGCAGATGGAGAAAAAAAGTCACTGCAAAAAAAGATCACTGCAGCTCTGCTCTAAGCTTATTAATTCCGTCCACCCACACAAGAGCAATTAGGTGGGGGCAAGTATTGCTCACATCTAATGGGCTGAGAGGAGAGACAGGTGGGCGTGGGCTGCACAGAGCAGTACCTGTGCCACCTGTAACTACAACTGTGGGAAATCCTTTGGATAGACAATTTCTCAAATATCCACAGCAACTATAGTCCCACAGTGACAAAAATGAGGACAAGAAGGTAGTTAAGATGAAAGAGCAGAAAGGAGGTCAGATGTGACAACAACTGATGTCACAGCCTATGGGCAAAAAGAAGCTTTCTAAGAGCCCCCTGGACTCATGCCAGGAAAGGGCTTATAAACCATCCAGTCTTGATGCTTTTCAGTTTTGATATGGTTTGTCTTTTCTATATCTCCATGGGAAAGCCGAAGAATTTCAAGAACTTTGCAAAGCACTGATACCAAATTCAGGCCTTTGATTGTGCAAAGCAGAACCCCTGCGGTATGAAAGTTCCTTGGAGGGTTAAACAACATGTTAGCTTCGGCAAGAGAGGGAGCCAGTGGCTGACTCTCCTCTGTGTGCCTGCTTTGTAGCCCAGACCTTCCATGAGGTGTTTTGACAACTGTATTTCATATAGAAACAAAGAAATGATACTTAAAATACTTACATGGGAAGAAGAAAAGTAAAAAAAAAAAAAAGAAAATATCTCTCACTAAAATTAGTAACACAGAAAGTACTACACACACACACACAAACACACACACACACACACACGTATGCACATATAAAACCATTTAAGCTATAATGTAATTTCAGTTCTGATAATACCATAGTGACTCCTACAAATAAAAGGTAAGTTTATGGGAAAAAAACAAATTTAAACAAATTAGTTGCAAATATACAGTAAAAGTGAATAAAAATTGGATGAGATTTGGTTGTTTTGTTTCCTTATAAGAAGGCAGCTTTGCTGTGTGAAACACATAGCTACAGTTTTGGAGGGGTTGTTTTTTGCTGAGTGCTCATGCATCTGAGAAGCACAGGGTACTAAGAACTAGACAGAGGCCTTAATGACTTGAGGTATTAGAGGACAGAGTTCAAGGCAATCAGAGCAGTTGGAAAAAAGCAGGGTGGATCCCCCAAATGGAGGAAGCCAAGGAAAAGGAACTCCAATAGCTATATCAGAACTCAGCTTAACCTTTGACTATAACCTGAACTATTTCTGATGAGGATAATCTAAGCAACCTAAAACTAGAGGCTGGATAAGGTGGACACATATACCAGATGCTCTCCACTTTAATGGAAACTGAGGTGGGAGTTAAAATCAGGTCAAGTTAGAGGAGTTGACAAATACCTCAGTCTTGTCACCAAACTCTAGAGCGTCAGTCCTAGAAGTGACCAAGGGTCAGAATGAAACAGCCTGTGAAACAAGACACAAAACTAACACTTCAGAAGACAGAGGAGGCAGCTGTCATTTGACCTGGATAGAGCAGTGCTGCCCTCGAGGAAGGCAAAGGATTCTAGTGGTTTCACATTTCCACCCACAGTGCCAGTTCCAGTTCACAGCCAGAGTGACCAGAGTTACAGAGAAACAAGAAACGAATGCATCTCAAGGAACTGACCTCAGGCTAACTCAGAAGTGGATGTCAAAGACAGACTCAGTCAAGGGGGAAAATGATCACAAAGAATTCTGAACTGTGAAATTCAACTTAAAGAACCAGATAACAACAACAACAAAAATATCTAAATGTTCTAAAATTGAAAAAACCGAAGTGAAAACTTAAGGGTTCTTTGGAAAGTCTGTTGGAAGGTGTTTTGCTGGGACAAACATTCAAAGGAGTGTTTTCCTGAAGTACATACAGGTGAAAGGCTAAGGCAGACTTGTGAAGTAGCATTTCATTGAAGCAGACACAAGAGAGGATGTTCTGCTAAAGCAAGCTCATGAAAGGACATGTTATGAAGGATTCTTTGTTAACAATATGCATGTTTTTGGTCTGCCTTGCATTGTGTAGTTGAGGTGCATTTTTGGGGACTCCAAAGAAAAAATGGCATCAAAAAACTTGTGGTGGTGTGTTTGCGGCTTCTTGCTACTTCCATGACCTTGGCCTGATTGGCAGAGTGATGTCATCTGAGACAGACACAGGTGCTGAGGCAAGACACATGGAGGACATGTGATGTTTGGAGGGAGTATATAAAGGACTCAATGAACAGTGATGGAGGCTGAGCTTGGCTTGCTTATAGAGCTAGCTGTGCAATGCTTGTGGATCTCATGCCTTCACTGGTCTTCGCTTTGCTGAGAAAGCATAGCCAAGAACTTCTCCTGGCATTCCTTCAGGTCCCTTCTGCTGACTTGTGCTGATTCAGCTGAGGCCTGGCTGTCTCTGCTAGGTCATGCTACTGCTGCTGCTATCCCGACACTACTAAATTAGACTACAGGTATATCCATAAAGTTGTTTACAAGTGAATCGAGCTGCCACTACTGACGTATGAACTAAACTACTGATTTCCTGATAACACAGATAGGATTTGCTCCAAAGAACCATTTCTAAACAGGTCCACTTCCTCCATATCCTTTCTTTTCCACTACCTCCTGTGGGTGGTAGGCTAGAAGGGAAGTTAAAGCATTTAAGAACTATCATTAAAATAGATATTAAAAAAAAATAAGTTATAGAAAACCATCTCTGAGGTTGTCTTGAAATGCCACTGGATCAGTCTTTCAGCCAATCAAAAGTGATAAGAATGTAAAAACCATAACCAGAATTAACCAGTCTGCAGGACACAAAGATCTGAAGAATATAAACAAGTCCCCAGTACACCAAACAGGCCAACACGTGTTTATCTAGGGTCAAAATAAATGAATAATAAATAGATAAATAAATGACAAAAATATGAAAGAAAAGTATTTGAAAATGATAGTTTAGGGTCTCTCAAATTTACTAGGAAAGAAATAAACATACAGATTATGAATATCAATAGTCTCCTTCAAAAGTCAGTATTATAGTCAACTAAATAAAAAACAATGAAGACAGATGATTGAGAATTAAAAGATAATTTTAAAAAAACCTAACGCATTAAGTGCAACAAAACAACAGTATAAATATAAATATGGCTGTAGTGGTTTGAGTATGTTTGGCCCAGGGAGTGGCACTGTTGGAGGTATAGCCTTGGAGTAGGTATGTAAGATGCTGCCATGTTCCCACCTTGATGATACTGGACTGAACCTCTGAGCCTGTAAGCCAGCCCCAATTAAATGTTGTTTTTATAAGAGTTGCCTTGGTCATGATGTCTCTTCACAGAAATGGAAACCCTAACTAAAATAATGGCAAAGAGAGAAGCAACTCTTACAAGTTTTCATCTGACCACTCCATGCATGCTATGGCATATAGTCACACACACACACACACACACACACACACACACACGCACGCACGCACGCACGCATGCACGCACGCACGCACACTACAAAAAGGAAATAATTGAATTTCAAAGCTGATAGAAAGAATGCATAACAATAGAAATTGCACCTATGTGGGCAAATAGGGGAAGAGATGTTTTCCAGTTTTAGTTTCTCTAAAATTTAACCAACCAAAGAGCAGGTGTAATATTGCATCATGGGGTTAATAAAGTGTGAAAACCAAATCCTGAGGCAATAGCACAAAGAAGAAAGGAAGGATGGGTGCAGGCTGAGCCACAGCATACACTGTATAGCACTATCATTTATGATTGCAAGCAAAGCACACAGGCTATGAAGTGGTACAAGTCTGACTCACAAGCGACCATGCAAACACAAGCATATGTGGTCTCTAGAGCAACCACCCACAGAGTAAAATAAACAGAAACGGCTAAAAATTTTAATAAAGGGGCTAAAATAGAGTGTTAAGAGGACAGGTGATGGGTGCAACCATTAAGCAAGGAGAGAAACTGGAGACCACAAATCGTAACAGAAAATAAGCAGAGAAACTAGATAGTGAAGCCAGTTGATGTCCATACACTCAATGGAAATGAGTATGTACTCCATGGGTGCCTACAGTTTGCCAAGCTAAACGAAGGAGTGAGATTAACTACCCAATGGTTACTGGGAACATACCATAAGGGCAAATATGGATAAGTTGTATATAAATAACTAATAAATATATATATATATATATTTGTAAGCTATAAACACAAGAAATTTAGTGCTGTGGCATTCACATCAGAGACAGAATCCTTCAAGGTAAGAAGTATTATGTTAGATTAAAGTGCTTTCTACAAGTGCTTTCTAAAATGGTCGATTTATCAGGAAGATGGAAAATAAAGACATGGACACCTTTATTAACAGGGCTTCAAACTCAGTGAGGAACACAGACGTAAACTGAAAAGAGAAAATTGGAATAAAAGTTAGAGGGATGGCGAGATGGCTCAGCAGATAACAGGAGTCTGCCACCAAGCCAAATGACCTGAGTTCAAACCCCAGAGTCAATGTGATAAAAGACGAAAACCAACTTCTTCTGCAAGATCTCCTCTGGCTTCCATATGTGTGATATGTCACATGCATTCATGCACACAATAACTACAGAGAGGAATAATAAATACCATGTTTAAGTTAGAGATTTTAACACACTCTTTTTTCTCTTCTTAGAGAGCAACTTACAACAGAAACTATCTAGCTTTGAGTTACGATGCCACGCATAGATGACCATGATGGTGTGCATTTGAAAAGCTCATGCTGCAATTGTTTGATGAATGCCAGAGGATATCGGTCGCTGCACAACTCTTGCAGAAGCAGAGAAAGAAAAGATATTTCTCCAGCCGTCATACAAGGTCAACACAATCCTAACACAAGCACTGGTGCACAGATACACTCCAGCTCATACATGCACAGGTATGTGCATGTATGTATGGGGCTGGGAGTACATGGGGAAGCCAGAGAACAAGCCCAGCTGCCCTTCCTTTTTATTATTATTATTATTATTATTATTATTATTATTATTATTTTGAGACAAGCTCTCTCACCAGCCTAGATCTCATCAAGCAGGTGAAGATGGCTATACAGGGAACCCAGGAAACTCAGTGAATCCTGTCTCTCATGTATGCCACTATAACTGGTTTTGTTAACATAGGTTCAACAAATCTAACTCAGGTCCCCACACTCACAAAGCACACATTTAAGATGGAGACATCTTCTCAGGCCATACATATCTCTTAACAATGATATCACTGGTACAGAAAATTATGTGTCAATATTCCATATGATCATGACAGCAAGATATCCTTAGCAAAATATGAAATGCCATCCAACAACACCCTTAGGTAATCATGTGTTATGCTCACATGAGGCATATCTTACAAACAAATACAAGCTTTAAGATACTAAAATCAACAAATGTAACCCAGCAAATTAGCACAAGGAAAGAGGAAAAATGAAATAACCATGGCAACACAAGCAGAAAAAAAAATGCTAACAGAGATTCATATTGATTTCTGACCAAACCAAACAGCAAAGAAATGAGCACATTGGGGTACACTCCCTAATACAACAGGGGAACAAGAATCTACTAGAACATTGCAGCTCTTATCAACTAAGGCAACTAATTGGGGAAATTAGCAGAAAAGTCTATACAAGTCAGTTAGTCTCTAGCAAAAAATTAAAATGAAAAATTTAAAACTGTTCAGAACAGCACCCAAATGTACCAATCCTTGGAAATAAATTTAACAACAGGCATTCAGAACTCTCACATTAATCAATAAAATATTACTCAGAGAAAACAGAACGAAACCAATAGTAAGAATTCATTCCCCAAATTAGTCTAGTGATTTAATGCAACCCAAACTAAAGTCCAAATAGACTTTTCCATCACACTTGACAAGTATACAATTTTTAAAAAACAAACAGACATATATTTTAAAGTATAAGGAAATGTAACAGGCCTAGAATAATCACAACAATCTTAAGACAGTGTGGGAAGGCCAGCTTCTGTGACTTGATGGCTTGTTGCATGGCTATGTTATTTTTTAAAAAGATTCAAATCAAACATTACCAAACCAAAGTCCAGAAACAGCAGGACATGAGTGTGGTCATGTATCTGCACCGTAGTAACAAGAGGGTTCCATAGGAGAAAGAAAAATCTTCCACAAATATCATGGTTGGAGACATGTGTAAAGGGATGCTAAACATCAGGTCACACTGTGCATACATACATACATACATACATACATGTTTGCAAACATACTTACACACACAACTATAGCTCTAATTACAAACTATAAAACAAAACTCATAAAAAAAGTAGGAGGACTGTGCATTGTCAAACACAGCTGTAACCGCAACATTCAGATTAATAAAGCACTGAGATGTGAGTTCAAGACCAACCTGTGCAACACAGCAGGACACTGTCTACAAATAAACAAGAATAAAAAAAAGTGTAAGCCTTGCTACATGATGAAATTTTTTAAAAAACTGGTGTTAGACGGCATCAATAGTTAAACATTTTGTGTATTTGTGACTCTAATCATCTGTTGGATCACTTCACCTGCTCTGTGGACTGCCAACTCACAGGTTCCCTTGCTAATCAGAAACTCTCGTTTCTTGAGAGCACATGACCTCACAATGTGTTGATTGTTGCTTGAATTTCCTATGTTGCTATAGTCTATTTCAGAAAATCCTTGACTGAAACTATAGTTCAAGTATACTCCTTGCTTTTTCCTCTAGCAGTTTCAGAGTAACAGGTCTTATGTTGAGATCCTCGATCTACTCAGGGTTGGGTTTTGTGCAAGCTGAAAGGTAAGAATCGAGTGTCATTACCAAAGGTTGAATCCAGTTTTCTCAGCATTATTTACTAAAGATGCTCATTTCTGCATTGAATATCTTTGGTGACTTTGTCAAACAATCAGGTAACTGTAGTTGTTGTGTTCTTTTCTGTTGACCCATGTTCTTTTTTGTGTCAATACTATGCAGTTTTTATTACTGTGCCTTTTTGCAGTATCATTTAAATCACATATATTGTTACCTCCTACATTGTTGCTTTTGTTCAGGAGTGAGCTGGCTATTCTCAGTCTTTTGTATCTTATATAAATTATTTTCTTTATCTGTGAAAAATAAGAAATGAAACTCCTACTATAATTGCTATAAATCTATAGGCTATTTTTGTTAGGATTGTCACAGTTAGGTAATTCTTCTGATCCATGAGTGTGGGCTGTCTCAATTTCCTTCTTCAGTGTTTTAAAATTTCCATTGGAAAGGTCTTTTGTTTTCTCAGTTAGATTTGTTCTTAGGTGTTTTATTTTTTTGTGTAGCTATTGTGAATGGGACTGTTCTTTTCAGTCTGCTTTGTCATGGGTATAGAGAAAGGGTACTGATTTCCATATGTTGACTTGCATCCTACCACTTTTCTGAATGTGTGTATCACCTTTGAGAGGTCTGTAGAGTCTGTAGTCTGTAGATTCTATATATGATTCTCATAATATAGAATCACATCAGCTGGAAAACTATACATTTATTCTTTTCCTACATTAATCCTTTCTCATTCTTTCTCTTATCTTACTGTTCTAAGACTTCAAGCACTATATTGAATAGAAATTGGAAGAGTGGGTGTCCATGTCTTGTCCCATATCTTAGTGGAAACATTTGGAGGTTTTTTTTTCCACTCAATCTGATATTGGCTACAGGTCTGTCATGTACAGCCTTTCTTATATAGAGGCATGTTCCCTCCATCCCTACTATTTTTCACAAAAGGGCATGATAAATTTTGTTGCAGCCTTTTAATGTACCTCTTAGAATGATCATGTGATTTTCATCTTTTAGGATATGTTAATTAGAATTACTATTGCTGTAACAAAACGCCACGATCAGAAGCAACATGCTGAAGAAAGGACGTGTTCCACTTATATTCCCCATCACTGTGACTGTTCACCATCAGAGAGTCAGGGCAGGAGCTGAGGCAGAGGCCATGGAGGGGTGCTGCTTACTGACTTGGTCCTCAAAGCTTGCTCAGCCTGCTTTCTTATACAATCCATGGGTGGTAATGCCCATAGTGACTTGAGCCCTTCCACATCAACTACTAAATAATACAGTAGAGACTGCCTCCATCCCTGTATCTTATGGATGCGCTTTGTCAATTGAGGTTCTCTCATCTAACGTGGCTCAGCTTGTGTCAGGTAGACAGAAGAAGAAAGAAAGAAGAAAGAAAGAAAGAAAGAAAGAAAGAAAGAAAGAAAGAAAGAAAGAAAGAAAGAAAAGAAAGAAAGAAGAGGAGAGAAAAAAGGAGAGAAAGAGGGAGAGAAAGAAAGAAGAAGAAAGAAAGAAAGAAAGAAAGAAAGAAAGAAAGAAGAGAAGAGGGGAAAAGAGAGGAGAAAGAAAGAGAGAAAGAGAGGAGAAAAGAAAGAAAGAAAGAAAGAAAGAAAGAAAGAAAGAAAGAAAGAAGAAAGAAGAGAAAGAAAGAAGAAAGAGAGAGAAAAAGAAGAAAGAAAGAAGAAAAGAAAGAAAGAAAGAAAGAAGAAAGAAGAGAGAAGAAAGAGAGAGAGGAAGAGGGAGGGAGGGAGGGAGGGAGGGAGGGAGGGAAGGAGGGAGGAAGGAAGGAAGGAAGGAAGGAAGGAAGGAAGGAAGGAAGGAAGGAAGGAAGGAAGAGCAAGCTACCATATAGTCTAATAATAATCTAATAATCTTAAGCATTAAGAAACAACCCAATTTTTAAAATGGGTATTGTAACTGAACAAACTCCTCAAAAGAATCAAATGGACAGGAAGAACTTGAAAAGAGTGTTAGATACTGTTTTATCATCACCAGTCAGAATGGCTTTCAGTAGGAACACAAATGTAACCAATGTGATGTGGACAAAGGTGAACTCTTTTTTCCTTCCTCCCCCCCCCCAAAAAAAAAAAAAGAGAAAAAGAGAAGAGACACACCAAGTCCAGTTTGTGTTGCCTATACACTCACTGCAGCATGGTCAAATTCCCTTAAAGCAAACTGAGTCCTTGCCCCCGGCCTCCACCAAAAGCCATCAACTGTGAAGAACAACACTTTGGCATCCCTATCACAGTGTTTAAGAGCCCTCTTCAATAGCTTCAGTCTAGACTGTTTCTTGGGGAGGGGTCTGGCGCAGAAGCCTTCAGTGTCCCTCATTCTCAACTGAAGCCTGCAGTCATTGCTATCACTATAAAAGAAACTTCCTTGCTCATTACAGTGGCAGCATGGATCATGTACCTCCACATGGCTTCTGGTGGTAACACAGACCACAGATATCTCCATGGTCTCTGGGGCAGCACAGACCACCAACACCATCGTGCCTTCAGTGGTACCACGGCCCATGGAAAGGAGAGCTTTTATAACACTACTGGTGAGGTATAAATAAATGCACTCGTTTTGAAAATAAGTCTGAAAGTTTCTCAAAAAAAAAGAAAGAAAAGAAAAAGAAAGAAATAGAACTACCATATATCCTAGCTGTACATCGGAACATATACTCAATGGACTTTATACCCTATGATGAGATACTTGTACATCCATGTTCATTGCTGTTTGATTCACAATCATTATGGAATGGAGTCAAACTAGATGCCCATCAACAAATGGATACATAAGAAATGTGGTAATACACAAAATGGAATATCAGCTCTAAAGGAAATCAAGTCATGAAAATTACAAATAAATGGAAGGGACTGGAAAATTATGAGTGGGGTGATACAGGGCTAGAAAGACAACTGTACACTTCTCTTGCTCTCCGCTCTCTCGCTCTCTCAGAACCTGGCTTCAAATCTTTCATTTCGCATGTCAACTTGACTTGGAGCAGAGGTAGAATCCAGGACACTAAAAGGGACCTTTGGAAGGGATGTGTTTAGGGGAAGGAGGATACTAGATGAGACATAAAGTGAAAGTAGAGACCTAGAATCCTGGGGGTGGAGAGGCTGAGCCAGGGAGCAGCACAGGATATGTGGTGAAGGAGGTGAAGGAGAGGTCTAACCCAAAGGAAGGGTGTAGGAAAGCCTACATGGAAGCAAACTGTCTCATAACCCAACTAAAGCCACACTTGTAGGGATGTAGAATGCAAGTGAAATGGAAGAAGAAAGGAGATACTGAAAGCTGAGGAATTAAGTAGGTGGAATAAAGAGGCTATGCAAACAGACGGGGTGATTGGGATATCCAAAACTAAGGATTATGAAGAGCCCTTTAAAAATCAAATGCTAATGGAATTCCCCTGTATAGTGGACAACGTCAGTTCCAGATTACATGGATTAAGTGGAAACCATAACGGCCTGGGATAACTCATCAGTTATTGGTCGAGACACCCCCAGAAAGCTCCAAAACAACATACATTATTGCTATTGTGATTGCTCTTGATTATGTACCATAACTACCAAGTAAGACCTTATTGCTAAAGGTATACTTTGGTTGTAGGGCGAAATCGGTTTCAGAAGGTGGTACACAGACTTCTGGGGAGAAGAGACAGCAGTGGTCTTACCCAGCCCTAGATCTTTCATGCTGCAGTACCAACTCACCAAACAAGAGAAGCTAAGTGGTTCAACAGCCACACACTGTTAGGAGGTGACTGACTGTTTTCTGATTTTATTTGAGACCTGTTCCCCAGGATGAGATGTTATGCTTGGTACTGTAATCCTGCCCAAGAGCCTGTGACTGGGCTCTACCCCAAAAAAAGAAAAAGAAAAAGTCACATCTACACAAGTGCTCAGAAAAATTTAATACTAGGTACTGTCAGAAAGTAACACAAAACCCAGTAACAGGCAAACAGGCAAATTGTGCTATATCAATACAAGACAGAAACACCCAGCAATCAAACAGAACAATCATGCTATATATGCTACAGTAAAGCAAAGAGACAGAGTGCACATTATGCTATTGACATATACCGTTACATATTATATACTATACATATATTATACTGCTTTATTATATACTATTTTATATTTTAGTACATTATATATTTATATGCTATTTAATATTTATATACACTATTGCATTGTTTTATATGATATGCTATTATATATTTTATATGATATGCTATTATATAGTCTATGTAATTAAAATAAAGTGTAGTGAGGGAAACAGACCACCCTATTGTAGGACTAGAGGGGGAGATAGATAGATAGATAGATAGATAAGATAGAATAGATAGATAGATAGAATAGAGATTGTCCTCAATACAGTTTTTTAAAAGTCAATTGACACAAAACTATCTGCTCCACACATTACCTATGGCCCATATTAAAAAAAACAAGGACTCTTCCAGCTGTCTCTGATCTCAGCCTCAAGCCATTTCTGTTAGTGGAAAAGGCTCAAGTCATAGTTTGAGGACTAGACCCATCTCTGCTCTTAACCTGGGTCCTGAGTACGATCAGTTGCTCCATCTTTCTTCCTAGTTATATCCCTCTCTGTACACCAGGAAAATTCTGCCTTCCCTATTTACATGCTCAGTTCTAGAGAAGCCTTGAACTTATGCCCATCCTGTTATTTCCTGGAACCCCTGCCTGTGTGAACAAGCACAAATCGAGGGAACCACAAGTGAATACAGGCAGCACTGGCACACCAGGTGCTCCTTGTACACGTTAGCCTATAACAAAAAAAATAATGTTTGACTGGATAGACTCCAAGTGCCCTTGCATATCTGGGCAGGAATTTGTGTTGCTAATGATACAGCTAAGGAGTCAGACCTGCACCAAGGACCCTGTAGTCTCTTTGGAGGTTATTTCTCTTCTATACCAAGCTAGACTCATCCAAGACGCAGATGAGGTGTGGTAGAAGTACTGATGGTGGAATAGTTGATTGGGACCCAAAGGATCACTAAAAGCTACAGACAGTGCTGAGTAGATTTGTACCTGGCTGGCTTCACTGAGTCCTCTTTCTCACTGTCAAGACTGGCTCAAGTAGTGATGGTTTCTGAACATTCAGCTTTGACAAGCACACAGAGTTGCTACATATCTGCATCAGGGCTCTCCTGGACAAAACAAAGGGCTGTCAACTTTTCTGAGTATTTTCAGCTCTGCTTTCTAATTTGCATGCCTCCTCCAAGGGAAACTGTTGATAGGACCCAAGTGTTGTACTGTCCCTACTACGATGGCATTTTACATATAAATTAATGACCAAGACTGTAATTTCCTTGGCTGAGAGCTGAGGTGGCTTGATAATCACGTCTCTGCACATGCGGAGAAAGCACAGAACTAGAAAGGCTCGCTTTCCTCCCCACCCCCACATTTCCCTATTACTCCAACAAACGCTTATAAGCAAACCTGAGTCAATGAGTTACAAATTCTTGAATTAGAAAGATTCTCCCTCTCAGTTCTTTCAAATTATTTTTTTTTTCAGCTAGCATACAAAAACACTGGGTTTCATTATGACATTTTCATATACGCATTCTGATATGTGTGTGGATATGTACATACCTGGGTATACATGGAGGGCAGAGGAGGACAGTGGCTGTCCATGCTACCATGTCCACCTCTGCTGTGACCTGTGCTGTTGAACAGCAAGCTTCAGGGATCCTCCTGTGTTCACCCTCCACAGCCCAGCTGTTATGTGGCTACAGGGATCCGAACTTAGGTCCTGCTGCTTGCTCAACAAGCATTCTCACCTACTGAGCCATCTCTCCAGCCCCCAAACCCATGAGCATAACTCATTATTCCCTAATGCCTGCCTCTGGTGTCAAGCTTAGGACTAGGAATAAAGTAAATACATCAAGAGTAAATGAACAAAGAACAAAGGAAGTTAAATTTAATACAGAACTGTTTTAGAATTTTCTAGAAAAAACAGAATAGAATATAAAGTTGTCCTGAAGCACCTACAAAAGGCTAAATCCAGAACTCTACTTGAATACCAAAATCTATGAATATTTTTTGTCCCTTATATCCAATGTTATAATGCTTGCATATAAGCTATGTCCATCTTCCCTTTAAAATATCTTTTCATTGCTTATAATATCAAACAAAAAAAAATGCTATGTAAATAGCTATACAGTACTGCTTAGAAGAGAATGTCGAGAAATAAGTCTGTGTATGTTCAGTCTAAACATCCATCCTGAGCCCAAGCTACCGAGTGCACAATGGGATTCAAGGCAAATAATACTCACATATTGAGCGTTAGAAAGATTGACAGTCTGGGAAACCGCAGGAGGCTACAGCAGGGTGTGCCTACACATCACTTCATCTGTGTGGATTCCACACAGAGTGCGGCATGTGGCAAGCTCAAATTTTTCCATCAGGATCTTATAAAATTTTGTTTTCTAGTTACATTTCGATGAGTCCTTAGATGCATATACATGGAGAGTCAACTACAGATATATTATTATAAGGAATTAGCTTATATAATTATGAAGCTGAGTGTCTCCAAGAACTGCAATCCACAAACTACCTGCCCAAGAGAGTTAGTAGTGTGGGTCCCAATAGAGTCTAAAGGTCCCAGAACCGGGAGAATTGATGGTGTAATTTCCAATCTGAGGACAGAAAACTAACACCCAGCTCAAGACTTTGTGTTGAAGTCAGGTTTCAGCTGATTGGATGAATCCCCCTGACATTAGGAAAGATATTCTGAAAAACTGTCCACTTCCTATATGCCTGATTCTGCATTTTACTGCAAGACAAAAGGAACCAAGCTATCCTTCAACACTTTGCTTAGGAACTATTTAAACCACACAAAAATGCTTCAAAAATACAGTGAGACTACATTCTAGATTCAATACCATTAGATTTAAAAACTAAAGATTGAAAAAAACACACACTTTGTGAAACCAGAAACCATTTTCTATAATAGTTGATGAGTAAAAAAGACCTTAATTAGAATTCTAAAATATTTACAACTGAAAAATAATGAAGCTATCACATATCCCTGTAGGGGTAAATCTTCAACCCAAATAGGACAGATCAAAGAAAACACAAATTATGAATACAAACTGCATGCCTAGACTGGGCAGATTTACCACTACCCTATTTTATTCCCCATCTATGAGACCCCTTATAACTTGCAGTTTTTCCAGGCCACTTCCTTCTCCTCCATTGTCCTTCTATCTCTCCCTCCTCTGGTCGTCCTCCAACCCCTTCCTCTCTTTCTCTCCCAGCTCACTTCCTCTCCTACTGCCTAATCACCAAGCTCCACTGTGAATACAATGTAGCAGAATAAATATCCTGCTACATATCACTACACTTAGATACACAGATATATATATATTATATATATATATATATATATATATAATATATAAATGTATCATATATATCTCTAATATATCTCCATATATATACACACACACATATATGACACCCAATATCAACCTCTGTTCTTTAACACATACACACAAATACACACACACATTTCCTACACACACTCATAAGAGGAATAAAAATATCAATATAAAGAAAACAGATACTAAAGATCTGGGTCAGTGTAAAACACATAGACTAGAAGTTATGTCAGACTGGAAAGATACAGAAGAAAGACTAGTGAGATGAAAACATACTAAAATTAAAACTATGTGAAATGGTACCCAGGGCAATGGTCCTTGTTAGAAAGCATGAAGAGGGCAGGCATAAGTAAACATAGCCAGAACAAAACAACGCAAAAGAATTAACACTGATGTAAACCATGGGCCCAGGCTAATAACAGAACACCAACACTTGCTCATCAAGTGTCAAGAATATACTACAGTGATCCAGCATTTTACTAAAGCAGGAAATAGGAGAAGGGAAGATGACAGAAGATGTGAAAATCTTTGTATTCTCTGCTCCTTGTTTCTGTAAACACAAAACACTTAAGAAATAGTCTTATTTAAGTAGCAGAAGAGGGGGATAGCCTTCATGTAAAAAATCTTGACTGGAATGACTGGTCCCTCACTGGGAAACCCCACAGGGAAGCAAATGAAGGCAGGGCAGAAAGTCTTCACAGGAAGAATGCATCACTGGCATGCCTCTGAGACAACTGTGCAGGAAGTCCTCCAAGCTGAACAAGAGCACACGAGCAGCTGGATGCTCTAGAGAAACAAGCACCTGAAATCCCAATGTAGCTAACTGTGGGATCTTATCAGTTGCTTCAAGACGGTCTGAAGGGCCTTCCGGTCTGGGGCCAAGCACTGAGCACATCCCTGGTGGTAACTCTGCACCCAATCTCACAGAACCTAGAGGAAGTGGGCCTCCCAGGAGCTCTAACCTGGGCAACATATTAGGTAAGGAGACAGCAACACCCGGCCCAAACAGGGAGTAACTGGGACCCACTAGGACTCATGAATTCACTCCTGGCCCAGAGCACTGGTTCCTTCCGGTCTGAGTCCGAACACTGAGCAGATCTTGGGCCCCAGCTCTAACCCCAGTAGTAACACCCACCCCACACAGTTTTGAAACAACCAAGATAATGGGAAAGACAGGCTCCAGTAAGACACAGGGCAGGAAGCACTAAGGAGATCCAGATGGCGAAAGGCAAGCACAAGAACATAAGCATCAGCAACCCAGGGTACTTGGCATCATTAGAACCTAGTTCTCCAACAATAGAAAGTCTGGAATTCCCCATATCACCAGGAAAGCAAGATACAGATTTAAAATCATGTCTAATGATGATGATAGAAGACTTTAAGAAGGACATAAATAACACTCTCAAAGAATTTGAGAACATAGGTAAACAGGTAGAAGCCCTTAAAGAGGAAACACAAAAATCCCTTAAAGAATTACAAGAGAAGACTGTCTGAAGGCTCATATACAACTTGGATCACACATTTAACTTTGATTTTACAGTTTCTTTCTCTCTTTCATGACAGCACCCTCATTCCTACAGGAAAACGCTTCTAGCTGAATCTTCAAGAGACATATGAATGGTTACTGTCAAAGTGACTGGATTTGGAATTACCAAGAAAGTACACCTCTGGGTACCGTCTGCAAGGACACTTCCAGGAAGGTTTAATCAAGGAAGGACAGCGCAGCCTCAAATAGTGTGACAGGAGCAGGAAGATGTCTCCACAGGTAAACCATTTTATAAGTCTAACCAAGTTTAATCCCTGGAACCTATGTAAAGGTAGGATCAAAGAACCACCTGCACAAACTTGTCCTCTGACCACATATACACCGTGACATGAATGTACCCTAAAAACATCATACCAAGTCTCATCAAAAAGACTGGCAAGAAGGCTCAGCAGGTAAAGGTACATGCTGCTAGGCCTGATGACTGGAGTTCACTCCCTGGAAACTACATAGAAGGAGGAGAGAAACAATTCCTGCAAGTTGCCTCTGATCTCTACACTCAAGCCATGGCACACTCATCTCTGTACATCCCAACACAACACACACATATATACATATATACATATATACATATATACATATATATATATACATATACGTATATATACACACATGAGAGGGCTAGAAATAAATCAGTGATTCTCAACCTGTGTCATGACCCCTTTGGCAAACTTCTGTCTCCAAAAATATTCACATTATGATTCATAACTATCAAAATTACAGTTAAGAAGTAGCAAAAAATAATTTTATGGTTGGAGGGGAGTCACTGCAACATGAGGAGCTTTATTAAAGGGTTCCAGCATTAGGAAGGTTGAGAACCACTGAAACAGGGCTCAAGAGATGGCTCAGCTGTTAAAGGCTAGGCTCACAACCAAAAAATATAAGAA
>JAJTUV010002009.1:0-205177 GCA_021653895.1 Mastomys natalensis | reverse complement strand
GTTCCTGTTTCCATTCTTCTGCTGGCCCTCAGGCTTCAGTCCTGTTCTCCCACCCAATACCTGACCATGTTCCCTCTTCCCCTCTCTATTCCCTTTCCTACCCAGGTCCCTCCCTCCCTTCCCCGTCCTGTGATTGCTTCTTTTCCCTCCCAAGTGGGACTGAGGCAATAAGACCATGTTTTAACCACAGAGAGGAATACAAAGTGATGGAATGTCATGGCTATATTCCACCAAGTGTTGCAGAAGAAGATTATCTAGTTAGCTCCATGGTGATGTAGAAGGTCAGTCACCCATCTAGAGGAGTTGCAATGACATCCTGAAGACCTTCTGTAAATTGCAAATAGAAAACCCAGTTTGGACACCACTTTTGACACACTTTCCCAGCAACAGAAAAGATCCAGGGTCTGTTCTGTCTCCACACAACAAAAGTAATTGTCCTGTATCTAAGAAACAGTGGGAGTGAGGTTTGAGTTCCTGTACCTATAGCCTAATCATAAACATCTGTTGGGATGTGTATTAACCTAGTGGGCCTTATCTCAGTTCTTAAGAAATAGACCTTCCTACCATCTTAAACCAAGGTGCTTGTTTACATGTTTCTCTTGTCAGCTGATGCGTGAAGTTAGAATAATACATTTAGTAATACATCTTTACCACATCTCTGTAATGATCAATAGATCTCAATACCAAGGACTTCAAGGAGGAAAAAGGGTTTTTAAAAAAAAAATCTTACACTGTGATTTTTATAACTTGCTGCTTCTCCCTTGATCTGGCTGCTGGAAAGCTCAACAGGACAGTCCACTTCAGCCAACTGGTTATATCTATTTATTTTACTCCGTCATATTCTTTGGAGATTGTCTCAATCCTGTTTTTGAACAATGGTATACATATAAACAGATTCTTTATTTTCTGGCATTCTGTCAAAGACATTTAGAAACTGTTTGTATTTCCTGCCTAGGCTGTCATTGATTTCCACAAATACCTCACTAACTTTTACTGATGATTATGTTACATATTCAACCTGATTCATTCATCTGGAAAGAAACGTGTTTTGTAAAGAAGAAACCTCACACATTAAACAGGTCAGAGCATCTTGCCACTGAGACCAGAAGCCAGAAGAACCACTTCCTGGATATAATCTGGTAAATCATAACTTCTTTCTGAGTAGTTAACTTAATTGCCAAAATTGCAGGGGTGTTCATGTTCATGAAGCCATGAAGGAACAGTAAGGCCAGACTCACACCCTGGCTATAGACTGAATGCCACCTCTGGGCCCCGTTGAGTCCATCTCATACCTTAGAAAGATGACAGCAGTGTCAACCCAGCTTGCTCAGAAAGGAGAAAGGGCAAGCCACTTGTGTTCAGTACTAGAAAAGCCCTTCTCCCCATCACTCTGAGAGTCAAAGCTGGGTAGGTAGAGTGGATAAAGTATTTTGTGAGTTCTGGTGCTCAGTGACAGACAAGATTCATGGATTAGGAAACTAGGAAACCCGCAGTGGAAGGAACAGCTGAGTAGTTTGTGTTATCCAAAGCCTCCACCTCCACCTGAATGCACTCCAAGTACAAATGGACGTCTGTCTTCATTTTGTATTAATGTTCACCTAGATGTCTTCTTGGAAGCTTGTGTGTAAAATGTCTACAATAAATGGCTACCTTTGGTTTGCTATAATTTGAAGGATGTCTTTATTTAGAAAACTGAACATTTAAGAAGTTCAAAGCCAATCCTTGTAACTAGTAGAAAGAACTTGAGTTTCACACCAGTTCAGAGCTGCCCTGCATAGCCAGCAGAAGGGGACATGTGTATCCACAACAGTCTCTGTACAGCAGTCCTCTGAACTGCCAGTATCATTAGCCCAAATAATGGTTTGCTTTACTTCCAAGGTAAAATTAATGTTGGCCATACATACTATTTGTTTTTGTTTTGTTTTTGTAAGACTTGCAAGCCAGCCTAATTGGAAGAAATCCTAGCTGTTTCCTTCACACTACAGTTGTAGGAAGTGATTTGATTCTCTTAGGGTCTCCTGCTGGGCCTGAGGCACAGATTAACATAAAGCAGACAGCAGGAGGAGAGCACACAGAGCCTTGTGTGTATGTGGGAGGGTCTTCCAGATAAAGGCCCAAAAAACAAACTCTGAGTGCTTGTCTACCAAGCAGCAAAAACAAATGATGATGGAACATCTCTAGATGAGAGAACTAAAGGGAGACACATGGTTTTAACAAGATCTGTATAAAATTCTCAACCCCAGTTCCCCACCTCTCATCATAACTGTTTCTTCTTGGTAAGGGGAGCATCTTTTACATAGGTAGCCCCTGCTTCTAGAAGAGTCAAAACACCACCTCTTGTATTGGCTATTTTCCAAGTGCTTTTAACCCAAAATATCCTATACCAAAAAGGGCACCTTCCTTAGAGGTGGCAAATTATTTGGGGGATCTGTCTAACCTAATATGAGGTATGTCTAACCTAAGTTTGCCCCAAACTCTTAATTCTCCCATCTCAGCCTAGTGTTAAAACAACAGATGTATGCCATTAACCCCGTGACATTGTTGCTCTTGACCACTGCTTTAATAGAAGGAAAAGTTCTGTGGTCTCCATACAGCCCCCACCATAACAATCATGTTCATTGGCCTTCGAAACAATGTAGACGGTCATCTGCTCTCTGGGTATATACTCTCACCTATACTTGCAGAAACCACAGGAAGACCAGTAAAGATAGTTGAGTCCACTCACTGAACACAGAGTGTATTCCACATGAAGGATTTTATAAGCGCTGTTTTGTGTGGCAAACTTTAATACCACCCAAATGCTTCAAGAATTTTAATTGCGGAGTCACTACAGAGTGCCAATATCTACATGTATCTCTGTAGTAGATAATTAAAGATAAAAGTCATATTCAAGTGTAGCACACTATGGCAAGTCACTCCCTTTCATTACAGAGCTAAGTCTGGTGGCTTGGGTCTGGCAATTGACCAGGAGAGTTCAAGTGTCTAGATATGGTACTTTCTGAGACCCTCCTATAGAGCAAACACTAAACACATAATGTGGCATTAAAAGGATGAATTCATATCCATCTTGGGGGGTTGCAGGTGAAAATTTTTAAATGAAAGCTGGATTTTGGAACTCATTTGTTATGATGTTATGACATGTCTTTCTGTCCCTGTTTTAGTGTGGGACAAATGGACAAGAGCCAAGGCAAAAGACATAATATTATCGCTTACTCAGGAACAGAAATGACCTTGCAGTCGAACAAAGCTCATCTTAGCAAGTTAATCTGTCTGAATACTGTAACCTTGAGTAGCTCCAATGTCCATTAATGCCACTGGAAGATGAGGAAGAGTGCCCACATGCATTTGTTTCCTGGGGCTCGTGTAATAAATTTCCACAAACTTTGTAACTTAAAATGACAAATTTATCCTCTCACTCTCACCATTCTAGAAGCTAAGAGACATAAAGCTGAGGTATCCGCAAGGATGTGTCCCCTCCAAAGGCATTAGAGAAAAGAATTCCTGCTTTCTCCTACACCTTCTGTCTCTGCATTTTCCTGTGGTGTGCTCAGTAACTGCATCCCATGTGTGTCATTTTCTGTCTCTTACAATAACTCTCTGAATTTAGCACCCAATGCCAACATAGTTTCATCTTGATAGTTCCCTTAGTTGAATCTACAAAGACTGTATTTCCAAATAAGGTCATATTCTGAGGTTCCATGTAGACAGAAACTCTGCCAGCCAATTGTGATAGAGTCTTTTCCCCAGTAAGGAGCATCCTTCACTTTTACCCTGGGTGCTTTGCTTATGGCATAGAAATGTCAAGTGTCTTAGTTTAGGCTTTGTTGTTGCAAAGAGACACCATGACCAAAGCAACTTTTATAAAGGAAAACATTTCATTGTAGCTAGCTTACAGTTTCAGAGATTCAGTCCATTAACATGGCAGGAAGCATGGCAGCATTCAGGCATACATGGTGTTGGAGAAGGAGCTGAGAGTTCTGAATCTTGGTTCGACTGCAGCCAGGAGAGACTGTCCACCAGGCAGCTAGGAGAGGGTCTCAAAGCCCACCCCTGCAGTGAACACTTCCTCTAAAAAGGCCACACTCCTAACAGTACCATTCCCTGGGCCAAGCATATTCAAACTGCCACCGTAAGTTTGGTTTTTCCCTGGAGCTACTTTACAGTATTAAAATTATATTCTTTCATAAATAGCCCATGATTTTTTAATTTTCTCCTTCATTATTTTTCATGCTTTTTTTCTCCCTCAACTCTCCAAGATCCTCCACAACCTACCCAACTTTATGCCCTTTCTTTCTTTCTTTTTTCTTTCTTTCTTTTTCTTTCTTTTTCTTCTTTTTTCTTTCTTTCTTTTGAAATCAAACAGGGAAAAAAAACTTACAGAAAAAAAAAACTAAATCAGAAACCATAATATACAAGGAAAAGACCAATAAGAAAAAAAATACCCAAACAAAACAATAGGAGATAAAATATCTATAAAATTGCCACTGAGTTACTTCTGTATTGACCATCTCCTGCTAGGCATGGGGCCTGCCCTGAAGTGTGGTTAACATACCCAGTGAGATTCTGTTGGAGAAAACTAATTTTAACTTTGCAAGTTGATATCAGTTGTAGAGACCTTCTTTGTTTAGGAGTGAGAGCCATGTCCACTTTCCCACCTCAGAACCAGGACCTCATCTGGCTTGAACCTGTACAGACCCTTTGCAATCTGGCACCATCTCTATATATGCATCAGTCCTCTTGTGTCTGCAAAGTACTTTTTCTTTGGAGTCCTTCGTCCCCTCTGGTTCTTAACAATGTTTCTAACTCTTCTTCAACATAGATCCCTGTGCCCTAAGGTCAGGAGTTTGATGAAGATATCCTATTTAGGACTGAGTGTTCCAAAATCTCTTATTCCCTGCATACTGTCCAGTTGTGGGTCTCTTTGTTAGTTTCTATCTGCTACAAGAGGAATCTTCTCTGATGAGGGTTGAGCAAGGCACTGATCTGTGGGTACGGCAGAACATCATAGAAGCCATATTACTGCTATGTTCCCTTAGCAGAACAACAGCCTTCTGTTTTTCCATAGGCCAACGGCCTATCCAGTTTCAGACTCTTGGCCACCCGAGCAGTGTCAGACATGGGTTCCATCTCATGGACTGGACCTTAAATCCAATCAGAAAGTGAGTGGTTACTCCTACAACATTGTGCCACTAGTGCACCAGCATTTCTTGCAAGCAAGTCACTGTTGTAGATCACAGGGTTTATATCTAGGTTGGTGGTCACCCTTCTCCTCTGGTACCTTCTAGTACTGTGAACACTAGTCAGTATGGGTGAAGCCTCTAGTTAGACACCAGCTCAGCTTCTCTGTGTTTGGTTAGTTATGTAAGTGTGGTTGTTTGAATGAAAATGGCCCTCTAGGCTCATAGGAAGTAACATTTTTTTTTAAAGACATATTTATTTTATGTATATGAGTACACTGTAGCTGTCTTCAAACACACCAGAAGAGGGCATCAGATCCCATTACAGATGGTTGTGAGCCACCATGTGGTTGCTGGGAATTGAACTCAGGACCTCTGGAAGAGTAGTAGGTGCTTTTAACTACTGAGCCATCTCTCCAGTCTAGGAAGTAACATTTTTTGGGATGTGTGACCTTCTTGGAGTAGGTGTGGCCTTGTTGGAGGAAGTGTCTCCAGAGGTGGACTTCAGGGTTTCAGAAGCCCAAGCCAGAGCAGGGAAGTGTTGGTGCATGCCTTTAATCCCAGCACTTGGGAGGCAGAGGCAGGAGGATTTCTGAGTTCAAGGCCAGCCTGGCCTACAAAATGAGTTCCAGGACAGCCAGGGCTACACAGAGAAACCCTGTCTCGAAAAAACAAAAACAAAACAGAAGCCCAAGCCAGGCCCAGTGGCACTCTCTCTTCCTGCTGCCTAGATCTAGATGTAGCACTCTCAGCTACCTCTCCAGCACCATGTCTGCTTGCATGCTGCCATGTTTACTGCCATGATGATGGACTAAACCTCTGAACTGTAAGCAAACCCAATCAAATGTTTTCCTTTATAAGAGTTTCTATGGTCATGGTGTCTTCATACAACAGAAACCCTAACTAAGACAGTTTTGTCTTCAGCAATAGAGACTTACCATTAGTTTGCAGAAAGCAAGCAATAGCTTTGGGCAATGGTCAGAGATATTTACAAGCATCCCTGGGGCTCCATTGGCCAATACTCAACCCATTCCTGGAACTTGATGTTTCACTTGGTGATGAAAGATATCTAGTTAGGGCTTTGTCTTCCTGTTATTTGCCAACCCCATTTAGACTTCTTTCATATATGTATATATTTTAGGAAGCTTCTACAATAGTAGGTTCCCATATGGTCCTCAAATGGCCATTAAAGTTAGTTATCCCTTACCATATCCTCTTCTTACCCCTCTCCTCCATCCCTTCACCATTTAATCCTTCCACTACATTTTTCTCCCTGTTTCTCCATAACTATATATTCTATTACCCCTTCCTTGGAGGTCCATCTCTTTCCCCTAGTCCCTTACTTGATACCTAACCTCTGTAGTATTTGGATTGTAGCATGCATACCAAAGGCTTAAAAACCAATATCCACATATAAGGGAAACCATATATTTGTCTTTTGGTGTCTGAGACAGCTCACTTGGGATGGTCTTTTTTTCTAGTTCCATTTATCACTTTGATACTTTCACAATTTCATTTTTTAACAGCTGAGTAATATTCCATGTGTAAATGTACCACACTTTCAATATTCATTCATGGACATCTAGACTGTTTCCAATCCCTGGCTATCATAAATAGAGCAGCAATGAACACGGATAAGCAAGAGTCTCTATAGTAGGGTGTAGAGCCCTTTGGGTATATGCCAAAGAATAGTATATCTGAATCTTGAGATAAATCTATTTCCAGCTTCCTAAGCACTAACACACTGATTTCCGTAATGGTTGTATGAGTTTGCACTGCCATCAGCAATGGATGACTGTTCCCTTTCTCCACATCCTAGCCAGCATGTACTATCATCTGTTTTATTGATCTGGGCTGTTCTGACTCGTGTAATATAAAAATCTCAAAGTAGTTTTGATTTGCATTTCCCTGATGACTAAAGATGTTGGCCACCTCTTAAGGTGTTTCTCAGCCATTTGTATTTCATCTTCTGAGGACACTTTGCTTAGTCTTGCCAATACCATGCAATTTTTATTACAATAGTTCTATAGTACAACTTGAAATCTGGGATGGTGACGCTTCCCACAGTTCTTTTATCATTGGGGATTGTTTTAGCTATCTTGGATTTTTTGTGTGTGTGTGTTTTCATAAAGCTTAAACCTTTTTCCAATTTGTGTGAAGAATTATGTTGGAATTTTGATGGGATTGCATTGACCCAGTAGACTGCTTTTGGTAGGATGACTATGTTCACTGTATTAACCCTACTCATCCATGAGCGCAGGAGATCTTTTGATCTTCTGATATCTTCTTCAATTCCCTCCTTCAATTCTTCAGTTTTTATTATACAAGTCCTTCACTTTCTTGGTCAGACTCATCCCAAGGGGAAAAATTTTAGCTTATTGTAAGATAGTGCTGTTTTGCTGATTTCTTTCACAGTCTGTTGTTTGTATACAGGGAGAGTACTGATTGTTTGTATACAGGGATACTACGGATGGTTTGTATATAAGAAGAGACTACTGATTTTTGTCTGTTAATTTTGTACCCTCCCACTTTTCTGAGTGTGCTATCAGCTGTACAAATTTCCTGGCAGAGTTATTTGTATCCTTTTGATCTCCTCCATTGTCTTATTCTCTAGCTAAGAGTCCAAGCACTATATTGAATAGGTATGGTAAGAGTGGACAACCTTGTCTCGTTTCTGATCTCAATTTAGGTTTCTCCCTATTTAGGTTAATATTGGCTGTGAGCTTGTTGTAAATCACCTTTATTAGGTTAAGGTATGTCCCTTGTATCCCTAATCTCTCCAGGACATTTATCATGAGAGTATTTTGTATTTTGTTAAGGTTTTTTTTTTTTTTCTGAATTTAATGAGATGATCACATGGGGTTTTTATTTCAGTCTATTTATGTAATGGATTATATTTATCTATTTTTGTATCTTGAACCAACCCTGAGTCTCTAGCATGAAGCCAACTTGACCATGGTGGATGATCTTTTTGATGTGTTCTTGGATTATGTGTGTGAGTGTTTTGGCTGTATTTAGGTCTGTGCACCATCTGTATGCCATACCCAGGAGGCCAGAGTGGAGAGCCAGATACCCCTGAGACTGGAGTTAAAGACAGTCATGAGCCACCATGTGGGTGCTGGGAATCAAATCCATGCCCCTCGGTTTATTAAAGAAGATACATGCTCTACTTGGAAGATGTGTTACTACTGTGTCTCCTTATCCCTTCTTCATTCTATTTATGTCTCTCACCCACATGCCACTGGCTCATCAGTCTATGCTGTCAGTTGCTGTTCTTCTTCCATGAAGAATCCCTGCATCTTTGCCCCATCCCCACCTCATCCCCAGCTGGAGTGCAATGAATGGATTGGTTCATATCCAGATATACTGGACATTCATCAAGGCCCTGGGCTTTACATTCCATTTTCAGCAGGTTCTTCTGACTAGAATGTAAGTAAATGAACACTGAGCTCCAGGCTGAACACCACAGTGGGTCCGTCTGAGTGCAGACAGACTATGAGAGGGACCATATAAGTACCTACATTGGCTCTGGAAGCCAGCCTCTCCACCCAGACTTACATGTCCTCCCCATCAGAGCCCATGTCTTAAACAAAAGACAAGTCAACAGACACCTGGAAGGAAAAGGTGATTTATTACAAAGATTGGCAGCTGGAGAAGCAAGGAGATCTTTGGGCTCCTGAAAGCCCTTCTGTAACAGTGTCATCAAGAGAAAAGAGGGTGGGGAGAGCAGGGGCTCAGTAGCAAAGTGCTCACCTCGTATGCATGAATTGGGTTCCAAACCCAACACAGTGAAAAAGAAAGAGGGCTTGAGAAATGAACAGTGTGATTAGCAACTGCATTCTCCACTTGCTCACCCCTCCAATGTCCTGCTCTTTCTCAGGAAAAAAGACCTTCCCTTTTTTTTCTACATGGTCTCTACCTGTTTTTAGGCTGGACCCCAGGCCCAGTCCATGAACACAAAGGAATTCCGGGTTCCAGGAACATGCTTAGGACAAAGCAGCAGCTACCTGCCTGCCTGCCTGAGAGCCATGCCAAGGTCAGCTGCTGCCGTGGTGGCTCCTCTGAGCTCAGGTCTTGTAAGAAATAATGGAATTGTCTGGTCCTCAACTCAGGACAAGCAGCTGAGGACTCCAGGCAGTGGGGACACCACCAGCAGTTCTTCACCTCGACTTTAGAATTAGGCGGGTCTTCTCGTCTCCAATGAAGAGCCTAAAAATAAATTGTTCTGTGAGGTCTCCATTCCCCTGGAAGAAAGACCCAGCTTTCCGTTACAAATCTCCAAGCCCAGAACTCTCTAGACCAGTGGCTTCCTGGTCCCCTCAGACAATGAGGGACAGTTTCCTCTCTGGTCCCACACATACCTTGTGTATGGTGGCCATTCAGAAATCAGCAACAGAGTGATTAGTGGTGTTTCACACCAGGCTCTGGGCATTGCCTGAAGCCTGTAGACTGCAGTGGGTAATGATATAAGAAGGCTACACATTCAGCCTAGACACAGCTGAGGGAAAATGGGGAGGGTCTGGGAGGCATTGGTGCCTCAAGGAGAAAGAATATGATCTAAATATATTGTACAAAAAAATTTAGATAAAAAATATTTTAAAGCCAATCTAAACATGAAGCCCACCCATAGCAATATCCCAAGTCCTTAGGAACACATTTGAGTACTACTTGGAGCCAGTGCCACCCGCGAATACTTCAGTCCTAAGAGCCAGTTAGTCCCCCTTGTAAGTGGATTTCTGTCACTTGGAGCAAAAGGCCTTAGGCAGAGGCAGCATAGTTCCCTCTAAAGATCCCCGTTCTCCTCCAAGTCCAAGTGAATGCAATCTAGTAGCTGTAGGACTCCCCTGTCATCCTCCTACCTAATGAGCAGTCCTACAAAGAGGCCAGCCACAAGGGGGCCCAGCCAGTAGATCCAATGGAAGTTCCAGTAGCCGGCCATCACAGCAGGTCCAAAGGCACGAGCAGGGTTCATGCAGGCTCCAGAGATCCCACCTCTGCAGACACATAGGTACCCAGTTCACCAGCATCTCAAAAGGTCCTACCTCAAATCCACATCCCTAATCAGGCCTACAGCCAGTCCCAAACAGACATGCTCTAAACTTCCATACCAGGGCTCCTGGGTGGATCCCAGAGGTTGTAAACGGCCTTAGCTCTAGGCAGACAAAGGATGATTGCTACATGACTATCATCTCTCTATCTAATCTATCTATCTATCTATCTATCTATCTATCTATCATCTTTCTATCTCTCTCTCTCTCTCTCTCTCTCTCTCCTCTCTCTCTCTCTCTCTTCTAGAACAAGAGGTCAGCAAAAGCACTTGCTTAGTGGTGATAGGAGGGGAAAATGGAGCACGTTCCTTTCCAAAGTCTATAAAGCAAAGTCCAAGGAATGCCACCCATTTTGGAGTCCAGTTGACCTACATTCAAAGTCCAACCCAGGCAGTTCTACTCTGTGACCTTTGTCTACCCTCTCTGCATATCCACTGAGATGAAAGTCTCCACCCCATAGGCTGTCGCCAGGAACGAATGACAAAATGTGCACATCATGATGGTTACTGTAGTGTGTCAGGCCACTAAGGTCCTCATGCCACAGACCTGGACCCTACCTCCAGAGGCAGTCTGTTTCCCAGGCGCACCAAAAAAGACATAGAAGCATGTTCCCTGGGCTCGCCAGAGAGAGCTTGTTTCCAAGACATACCTCAAGCTCTGGGTTCTGTCTCCAGACCCAGTCAGTGCCTTTAGGCTGAGTCCTATAGCCTTCAGTAGGTTCTGTATCCAGAAGCCCATCCAGGTAGGGGAGCACATGTGTAAGTGAAGTAAGTGCCACTAGAGGGCAGCAAAGCACCACTACTACTGAGCTACCACATTCTCAGACCATCCAAGGGGACAGAGCCCTGAGCCCTGAGAAAGGTTTGGTTCTGTGTCCAAATGGAATGAAGGAACTGAACTTTTGGAAGTGACATTCCAGCAGATGTGGGTAATTGTCCCAGATTTGTCACTTTAGACTCCCAATGACCCTAACTCATTTCTTGTCTTCTGAACCACAGTTTGACCACCTGTACAAGGGAGAAATAGTTCCTGAGCAAATGTTGTCTCCTTAATGCTTTCCCAAAACTAACAAGAAGCTCAAAATAAAAGAGACCAGGGGTAGAGATAATTTTTTGTATGACAGAGGCAACACCCCGAGGAATGCTTTATTTATACTACAGAAAATTGGGAATTTTCATCCAGACCACTGACTTAGCCCTAAAATAAAGTAGAAGGGTGACCATATTCTCTGAACAAAAAATCACCTAGCACTGCCTGTTACCACCTATCCACCATTGCCTGCCCAAAGCCAGCCCACTATCTCCGTTTGCCACAGGGCAGGGCCACCACACTTCTGAGGGATACTTACCCTGCCAGGATATCCACAATGACAGAGAAGCCAATAGAGAATGGGGGCCAGGGGGCCCATTGTCTTCTCATTGACGGCACCCATACACACGGCCAGTACCAACAGCATCGTCAGAATGATCTCTACCCCCAGGGCTTCTGCCACCTGCTCCTGCTCCTGGACTATCCCAAAGGCTGCCCCAGATGCATTCCGGAACCTTTCCTCTGGACTCACCACCTGTGGAGGAAAAGCCACTCAGCCTAGGAAAGAGAAGCTAGAAGCAGGACACAGGTCTGTGCTCCGACCCATCTGCACTTGGACATATCTGTGTTCGTTTCCCAATTTCTCTCCTTTTCACATGTAACCAAAGAAGCTACAAGACTTCCCTGAACCTTGCTTTCCACACCTGAAACTGAGGATAATGGATGTTGGTCCCTATGCCGCTTAAATAACCCTCGCTGAGAAAAAGAACACAAACCCAGCTTGCCTCAAACTCTAGAAGGTGAAGACATTGCAGGACCTGCAGGCCGTGAGGAAACAGAGTGAGGGGTTGAAACTGCATCAGCCTCAGGGGAGTCGAAAGAGGGGAGAAGGGAAGAATACAAAGGAGGGGGAACAAGGAGGGATGGTGGGAAGGAGCCCATGGAATTATATATAGAGCTATGAAATCTTTGGCCCAGCCTGGGGATGAAGTTCTATGGTAGACCATTTCTCTAGAATGCTGAAGTCCCTCGGTTCTACCACCAGTGCTGGTGGAAGGGAACCTGCATCTAAGAAGAACTAGCATATATATATTTTATTGTTTATATATATGAGTGGTTTGTGTTCATGTATGCCTGTGCACCACGAGCATGCCTTGTAACCACAGAGGCTAGAAAAGAGTGTTAGATCCCTCGGACTGGAGTTACAGATGGTTGTGAGCTGCCACATGGGTACTAGGAATTGAACCCAGGTCCTCTGGAGGAGCAGCCAGTGCTCTTAACTGCTTGGGCATCTCCTTGGCCTGGGAAGTAGCTTTTTTGATTGATGAAAAGATTTGAAAGATTTCAAGCATGGAGTATCAACTCAAAGGAAAGAGAGGGGGAAGGGGACTCCATCAGTACCAAGCCACTAGCCCAGTCCTAGCAGGGATCACTCACCTTAGCCAAGGCAGCCCCAATCAGCCCCCCAAACAGCTGGGAGATCCAATAGGGAATTAGCAGCATGGTTTTAAGGCCTCCGATCAGTGTGACTGCCAGCGACACAGCAGGGTTGAAGTGTCCACCACTACAACCAAGAAGAGAGGAAGCCGTGAGGCCATGGTCCAAGGCTCACCACAGGGATGTCCCTTGAGAATATGTACTCCAGCCTGTCCCGCAAGCTGAGCCTGCAGGCTGGAGTCAGCCCAGTGCCTTCCATAAGCAGAATTGTGCAAATCACTCCCATTTTTTCATGAAGAGTTTTGTGTTGGGGTGAGAGGCACTGGGGATAGGTGGAGCGGGCCCTAAACCCAGGCCCTAGGTGGCCTTGGAGACAAACACATAAGGAGAGCATCCATGGTTCACCTCAGAGCTTTTGCTGGCCCTTCAGAAATGTGGCCAAAGTGTCGTACCTACAATCCACACACCATACTGAAAACCTAAGATCTCTCCCTGCTGGTCACACTCTGGCTTCACTGACACCCAGATGCTGCCCTCTTCTACATCACACAACTAAACACAAGCTCAGAGGCTAGTCTTGGTCACCCAGCCAGGAAGCCACCAGCCTATCTAGATAGGTCACGTGCCTTTCATCCCACTCACGCCCCCCTTGGCCATTTACAGAGATAATAAATTATCCATTGTTTCTTTCCAGAGAACAATAAGCCAATGTCCTCACTAAGATCTGATTTTGAGTGAGATAGAGAACAGCCCTATCCTAGTTCCCCGAGTCAGATGCCCCAAGTGGGTTATCCACCATTACAGCCATGTGGCAATAGGCACATGACTCTTCTAGGAAACAGCCCACCTCCCCTCAACCCATTCTACTGAGCTCCTACCCAGATAAAAAACTAAGGGAGGGTCATTTTCTGCCTCTGTAAAAAAACAACAAAACAAAAAACAACTTAACTCTTGTCAGGATAAAGCCCCGGCACTTTCTGTGTACCACAGTACTGAGTACGAGAGTACTGAGCACCCACGATCCCATCTCCCCGAGACACTCGGCTTTGGGCACTATAGTCAGACAGCTTGAATTTGACTTCTGGCTCCACCACCTTCTAGCAAATTCCTCATATCAGCAATGTGGACTTTTCTCTTTTGCAAATATAAAACTGAGGAAATAACAGAACCTATTTCTTAAGTTTGTCACTAGAATAGAATATCTGAAGGGTGCTCAGTATAGAGCAGAGGCATAGCTAGCAATGGGTGTATGTTGGCTTGAAAACTAACTTTAAAATATAGCAACAGTATGACTCCTATTTAATAGGCGGCACAGGCTGCAAAGCTAGATGACCCCGCCCCCCACACTTGTAAGACCATAAGTGGGTACCCAAGAGTTCCCAGATTGACACTAGGCTAAATGCTGAGATCTGGTCTCACCTGATGTTCCCCAAGGTAGCAATGATGAGCCCCAAGGCTAGCCCGTGAGCCAGGGCAGGCTGCAGGAGCCCAGTATTCGGACTGTTCTCAATGACCGATAGACATCCGATGAAGATGAAGAGAGCGGAGCCCAAAGTTCCACTATACACGGTTGTACGTATTGCTCATACCAGGACACGCGGTATCTGCCAGTCGTACTGGTCTCCTTCACCTTGACCTCGGGTAGGTCCATACTACACATCGGTGTCTGCCGTAGGGGGAAAGAGAGGAAACACGGGTGGCAGAGGCCCCCAAACAGAAACCCCCATCCCCAGCTATGAACACATCCTTAGTGCCCTTGCCCAGGCAACAGACTCACCTCCCCAGACATCTGTTCCAGAAGGTCCAAGCCAGAGCTACCAGGAGCTGTATCAGCTGCCCTAGATTGTGCTCACTTATCTCCAGGACACAGACTGGTCCGCTAGACTCTGCGCTTTTAAAGGACTGGGGACGTTCACCAAAGGTGTCCAGAAAGCAATAAAGCCTGGATGGGAGGTGGCCCAGAAGAGTAAACTTTTTTTTTCTAATCTCAACAGGGCAAGGGCCACGTGGGATCAATGATTGCTGGGCTTAGCGCCAGCGACAAGAAAGGCGTGGTCTGCTTGCATCACGAGCAGAGCATACGCCAGGCCCCTCATCTTTCCAGGGTCCAAAGGTGGCCAGCATGTGTGCTCAGGCATAAGGAGGGCCCCAGCAGAAGAGACTGCACACTCAGTAACAGTCAGCTCTTCTGCCGCTGACATCCCACAATCCTCGAGGGCCTCCTTCCCACCTAGGACCTTTTCCACACGCACCCTGATCACCTGATCCAGGGAGCGGGTGAGCAGATGATGGCTGCTGGTTGCCTGTGGCAGTAGGGACAATATGGCACTGTTGTGTATGGTAAAGCTGGTGGACTTTGGAAACCTGGGATGGGTGGAACCTACAGCCTCATCGACCCAAAGCCAGGGAACCACCAGTGAGATGCACCCCTCGGCTCACACTGCCGGCACTGACACCCCAGCTCAGCTTGTACAAGCCAGGAGCTAACCACATAACTGAGTGCCACTGGCTTCATTCACATTCACTGTTTCATGTGCAAATGACAGCGACTGAGCTAATGTCATGTCATCCTTACAAAGCTTCAGTGAGTGAAAAAATGAAAAGAGCTCAAGACAGCTCCAGATACAGTACAAAAGTGCCAGCGTTCATTAGTTCAGAATATACCTGTAAGCCCCTCACAACATGCGTGTGGCCAGGCCCTGGCCCTGAGGATCTCCAACTGCTGTCATCACCACTAAGGTGGCCTAGCTCCGCCCTACAGAGTAAAAAGTCCAAGACCAGGATTTGAAGTCCCAGTAATCCCCACCTGGAAAGTTCTAGCCTGGAAAGTTCTGCCCACCCCAGCCCCTCAAAGCCCAAAATAAACCCTTTCTTCTGCTCAGTTCTCTAACCCCTTCTTGTCTGAGCAGAGGCAGCCACCCTCCTGGGTTTTTCCCTCCCAGTAAATCTGTAGTATGAAATTTGTTACGCAGTATGGCTTTGTGGTATTCCTTGGCTCCCGGCTGCCAGGAAACCTTTCTCTTCAGAGTTGTAACACTTGTGGTGGGGAAAACCCTCCCCTCTGAGCTCTACCACTTCCCCTCAGACCTGTATACCCATATAGACACCCATGTGCATATGTACTAATGCCCACCAACCTTAGAGTACACACTTGGTGTTACAGTGCACACTCATTTGTGTGAGCAGCTGGCTAAGAGCCTTGTGTACATGCCTCATGTTCACCCGGAGAACACTCCTTGAGGCAGGTATAATCTTTACTGCATGCCACAGAAGAGAAAGCACTTTTCATGATGACAAAGCCTAAGACCATAAAAACAGTGAAATGTCACAAAAGGGTGATGTAATTAGACTTATATAAGGTACCCAGACAGTCGGGTTTATAAATACAAAAGGAAAGATGGGGCCAGGATGGGGCTCAGTTGGTGGGGTGCATGTTTCGCACACTGAACCCCAGGTTCAATCCTCTCCTTAGCACCACACGAACCTGACGTGGTGATACACACCTGTAATCCCAGCACATGGGAGGTAAGTGCAGGTGTGGGGGGGGGGGCAAGGTCATCCTTAGCTACACAGAAAGTTTGATGCCAGCCTGGATATATGAGATCTTGTCTTTAAAAAAAAAAAAAAAAAGTAGGAATGGGGGAGGGGGTGATGCAGCAAGATGACCTACTGAGTAAAAGTAGGTTTTTTCCAAGCTTGATAACTGAATTTGGTCTCCAAGAGCTACCTATATGGTAGAAGGGAAAATCCAACCTCTGCAAGTTGTCCTCTGACCTCCAGACACACACACACATTCTCTCTCTCTCTCTCTCTCTCTCTCTCTCTCTCTCTCTCTCTCTTTCTCTCTTTAAATAAACAAACAAACAAACAGATATGTTTGTTATTTTTTTTAATTAATGGTTTCCAGAACCTGAGGGAGATGAAACATTCTAGAGATGAATGGTAGAGATAGATAACAAATAGCTGAGAATATTTAACACCACTAAACTGTACACTTAAAATTGTTAAAGTGGTCAATTTTCTGTTACACACACTTTGCCACTATTAGAAGAAAAGATTCTATAAGCTCAACCATACTCCATTAGCTTTCAAGAGACTATCAGAAGGACAGGACAGACTGAGGGAGATGGGGGTGTGTGGAGGAGGGAGGGAGGGAAGGAGGGAAGAGGGAGATACAATTCCCCTTCTTCTTTGTCTTACAAATATTTAAATAGTTGCTGTGAGTCCATCACTATTGTAACCGTTGAGTTTCAGGATTCTGCTAGGCTGAGAGTTCTGGTCTGTGTGTATGGAGATAAAGAACTAATATTAAAGGCTTGGAGTTTAGTGGCATTTCTAGCATTTACCAATAGTGCACAACATATGCATCCAGTCCCACCCTCACACTGAATCTCTTCCCAACAACCCTGAGATTAGTCCTGTTAGTCATTGTCCTTACTTTCAGATGATTAAAAGAGACACAAAGAGACTAAAGACCTTGAACACGCTGGTGCAGATTAAAAGTATCCACTCCAGGACAGAGGTAGATACACCCAGACAATTGACTGCCTTGTAAACCAGGGCAGGGACACAGGCCTCCCCTACTCATCTTTGTATGGCCAAAGGTTTAGGCCCTGCTTTCACGCTGTTTATCTTCTGTCCTGTTTCCTGCCTCCTTCTACCCCAACATCATGGCGCACACTATGCTTCTCTGGTCCCTGTGAGAGTAAGATAAGATAGTCACCACGAATCCTCCCAACAGAGCTTCCGGAACAATTCTCTTGTTTCTGCCCAGATCAGCACACTTCCTGTTTTAAAAAAGTCAAATTAGAAGTGGGGAGATGGCTCAGTAGGTAAAGTCCTTGCCCCATTAGCATGAAACTTGAGTTTGAATCCCCAGAATTCACATAAAACCTGAAGTGGTCCAGTGAGTCATAATTCCAGAGTTCCTACCGCACAGAGATGGAGAGGCGGGGCAGGAGGCAGAGGCAAGAGAATCCCCAAATACTAGTGGACTGGTTAGCCTAGTATGTACAGCATCCAGTAAGCAAGGACTCTGTCTCAAAAGAACAAAGTGGAAGAAGAAGAATAACACACAAAGAATAATAACAAGATGAGGCTGTCCACACAAAAAGCTGTCACACACACATACACACACATCTGTACACATGCATAGATAGATAGACAGACAGATAGATAATAGATAGATGATATGTAGATCGATGATAGATAGATAGATAGATAGATAGATAGATAGATAGATAGAGAGAGAGAGAGAGAGAGAGAGAGAGAGAGAGAGAGAGAGAGAGAGAGATGATAAAGCCGCCATTTACTATACAGTTGCCATTAGGCCTGTCCTCACTGATCCCCTCAGTCTCCCTCTCAATCAGCATGGACAAGATCCTGTTTCCCCCATCTCCCAGGCTATCTGCTAATAACACTGCAGTAACTCCTCATGAGGTCTTCTTGCCTACCTAGTTTTCACCTATTTCTTTCCCACTGGAAGCCAGTACAGCATACTTTAGGATCTGCATTTTGGGAGCAGAATACTCTGTTTTTTACCTGCTACCAGCATGGCTCCCATTTCCTCTGTTAATATGTGGAAGGAGCCTACTCCATAGGCTTGTTGAGTGAACAGACTAAAGTAAGGCCCAGTAAATAGTAGCCATTACAATGGCATCCATGAGAGTAGGTTAAGTGCCATCATAAACGTGTCCCCCCAACACATCAGTGTCATAACATAATAAAAGTAGGTTCATTGCTCACAGAACTGTCCACACAGCATTTTCCACTAAGTGATCACTGGGGCTACCAGGATATTTCCATCTTTGAGCTCCCCACGTTGTGTTCCTTGGGTATCTTCCAGCAGACATAGAAAGAAACTATAAAGGGACATGTAAGAGTTTGCTATGGGCGGGCCTGGAAATAAGTCTGTCTTCCAGGCATTCTTGATGGGCTAAAAATTGGTTAAATGGCTTCACCTGATTGCAGAAGAATCTGAGAAACACAGTCCAGCTACGGGCACAGGAATACAAAGACAGGCAGTGTATGAGCACCAGGTGATTCAGACCACAGGATGGTTGTTCTCTGCGTAGTCAATCCAATTGACCATATCTTCAACAAGGGATCAACTTAAGGGAGGAAGGGCCTATCTTAGTGGACAGTTTGAGAACACCATCTATCTTGGTGCAGAAGGCATTGCTGAAGATTGTTAGTGGGTGGTCACACTGCATCTGCCATCAAGAAGCAGAGAGAACAGGTCAGAAGTGGGGCCAGAGGCTTAAGTCTCAAGACACCATCTCACATAGATTCCACAACCTTCCAAAACAGCCCCACCATCTGGGGACCAAGTGTTCAAACACAGGAGAGCATTAGAAGCATTTCACATTCAAACTTGGCCAGCCACACGGGCCTTCTGTCCTATGCCCTGATTCACCACACACCACAGGGCTCCGCAGAGTTGAGCAGATATATATTCTCATGCCTGTCTCTGATATATTACTTAGACTCCTCAGACCCACTTCAGCTTCTTCAAATACCAAACTAGATCCTCCCTGACTCCTGGGTCAACTAGCTGTTAGTCCTCTAGGTGAGCCCCTCCCCCACTCAGGGTAATCTTGAATTCCACAGATCCAAAACAAAGGGCAAGTCTCTCTAATCAAATCAGCACATTGCCACCCTGAGAACTTCCAAGGGTCTGGATGACCCCAAGCACTAGTGTGGTTTCTCAAATCACAAAGATCCCACTAGGCTAGGATGAAGGAATGTTCCTTGTGCGTCACAGCTTTCCCACCCCTGGTTGATATAACCAAAGCCTTTGTTTTATTCCTATTTGGATGTTGATACCTTATGATGTCTCTGTGGCCACTATCAGCTCCTGACGGAGTTCAAAGGCAGTTTTCATTTGATAGTACATTGCCCCTCCCATCTCCTTTTTGCATGGATAGCTCTTCTGATCTTGCAAGAATGTGGTGTTGGTGCTACAGACATTCATCTAGAGACTATGAGCTGCAGTTTCCCAGAGGCAGATCTGAGATGATATCATGACCACGATACCAGATCAAACCCTGAACATTAACTCCGGACTTAGTAAATGACCCTGCAGTCACCAGATTGTGTGCCAGCTCTTGTGGCCCATCTGTGGCGGGAGCTCTTGCAAGTACACAGAGAGGCTGTGAACATTTTAAGTTTCCAGAGAAAACAGTGATCCCCAGAGTCTCTCAGAAACCACTGCAAGACAGGCTCAGGACAGCTCCAACTCAACAGCTCGCTCATTCTATCTTCCCTTTTAATGGCAATGAATCTTCTTTCTTCATGAAGTTGATTTTACAGCAGTCACCATGATGAAAATCTAAATGTTCGGGGCTGGAGAAATGGCTCGGTGGCTCACTTCAGCCTGTAATCCAGCAGGAGGCCAGAGGTGGGGACCCCACTCCCTCCTCTGGCATCCACCTCCACATATACATTGAATACACTCATAGGACACATACACATGGCTGGGTAAATAATTAAAATGAGAGTTAAAAGATTATGTCTTTTAAAATGAGAACAGCGGTGCCTGATCTGATTACAGTCTGAGAAATTAGCTGGGCATCGTTTGAGCACACCTTTAATGTCAGCACTTGAGAAGCAGAGGCAGGAGGATTTCTGTGAGCTCACGGCCATCCTGATCTATAGCATGGGCTACATATGGAGTTCCAAGACAGCAAACACTAATGTAGTGAGACCCTGTCTTAAATAAATAAATAAAAATAATGTTGTGGACTGTGGAGGTGGTCAGAGGATTAAGCACTTCCATACAGTTGAAAGGACTCCAGGAGTTTTGGATCCCAAGAACACAACTATGTCCACACCAAGTGGTGGCTTGCCTATAACCCTAACACTTGGGAGTCAGGGACAAGAGGGTCCCTGGGCAAGCCACCCTACTACACTAGTCTCACAGGTGAGCTCTGTTTGGCAAGAGACCCACCATGCCTTAATGAAGTGGAGCATAGTCAAGAAAGATCCAGAATATCCATCTCTGGCCTCCACACGCATCTATACATGCACATACCTACAAATAGGTATGCCCACACACATGCATATACAGCACACACATATACATGCAAAAGATGCTATTTTAGAACACAAATTAATTTCTTAGTCATAATTATATATATAAAAATAAAATATGAGTGGGAATATTTTCAATATATACGTATTGTAAGTTCGTAAGTATGTATGTAGAATTTTATATTTTAACTTTTCATTATATGTTTAATTTTTCAATATACATGCATTTTTTTCCCCAAATGGCTAAGTAAGTTCTCAGCACATAAACAAGACTTTTGGAGCCAGCTATTTTGAGGCTAGGCACTGAGTGAACCATGAAAGTTGAGAGACCACTTTAGGAACCATATATGTCTTTCTAGCTATGGGCGCCTGGGAAAGAAGATTCCCTATGGAGCCCCCATCCCCCTTCACAGGAGACACAATCTGTTCTTGAAGCAGGACTCCATTTACAAAGTGACACATGCTAGTTTCAGGCCTGTGCTGAGTTATATATTCCATGGAAAATTCCAGAAACTAAAGTGGATGTCTGTGTTCTAAAACCCAGGCTACATCTCTGTGATTGTCCAGCCCATGTGGTGGCTTGGAGCCTGGGGCAACCTGACTGCAGGAAATAAACCTTCTTTTCAGCATCCAATGTCAGGATATGTTTGAACCTGAGCAACCCACTTTCTCATAGAAGCCACCAGGACCCATGTCACAATAACCTATAATTATCTGAGTCATCGATGACTAGACACATTGGCTATTTCACAACTCCTTTCAGTCAGGAATCTGCTGGACATTCCATAGGTTACTTAGACATAGTGACAATGGGCCATGTTCCTATCATCTTCTTCATCTTTCCAACAATAGTAAAGCAATAAAAATGGCAGCCATTGCTGAGGGCCTAATCCATGGCAGCCATTGCTGAGGGCCTAATCGGAGTACCAACTTGTCTTAGAATTATATGTATGATTATGAAGCTCCACTTTTCCTTTTTCATTCTTGTTTTTCCTGTGTCCTCTTACTCAAGTTAGATAATGACTACAAAGGGAGAACTCAGGGCTTGAGGTAATAGCTCAGTGACTGAAAGCATGCCAAGGTTCAGTCATTAGCACAGGAAAAAAGAAAAGGAAAAGAGAAACCGAAGGGTCAGTAAACACAAAGATGCAATATTTTCATGGGGGAAAAAAGTCAAATACAGCAATATAACTAATCTTTTCAATGTTAGATTGGTAGACTCTAGCAAGAATCAACCAATACTAAAACTGGGAAAATGGGCATAGGCAGAGTTTGAAACACAACCTTGCAATATTTGTTAGCTATGTGCATATAACATATGCACAGGCCCAACAAATGTCAGATTTGGAAAGCTACAGAAATAAGACCCCCATGAGTTGGGGTAACAGCTAGTGGCTAAGCGCTTAACCCGTGAGTGAGAGGGTCACAGTTCAGATCTCCAGAACCCTTATACATGCTGACTAGCCACCTGCAATTCCAGTGCTCAGAAGACATAGTCATCCCTAGAGTAAGCTGACCAGCAAAATGGATGCACTGGCCAGCTCTGGCTCCAACTGAGAGACCCCGCCTCAGTGAGTGTGTGGGGAGTGATGGAGGAAGGCTCCCAGTGTCAAGCTAGGACCTCTACATTTGCCTGCACACACACGCACCCACATTCTTTCCAGGATACACATACATTTATGCATGCAACCAAAACCTCCTGTATGTAGGAGGATATTCACTTGGACAGTGATGACATTGTTACTTGTTTAATCTATGTTCATAGGAAATTATAGAGCACAGCTGGGGTGTGACAATTCTGAAAATGGTTGGACATGGCTATCTACTCCAGAAACCTGGCTACTGTCAGTTCCTCAAAGCCTCTGAGTTCCACTCGCCCTTTGAGTCTTTAGACAGACTGTTTCTTCCACCTACATTGCTCCCTGACTCTGGAAAAAGCCTGTTCATTCTCCACGTCTCAACTAGACTTAATAAATATTAACAGCTTTATTGAGCCTTCATGAGATACTACACGTAACTATGATAATGTTTTGATGAGAGAAGCATGAGGAGAGGTGTGGATCCTACATGTTAATGAGAAAACAAATCTCAAAAAGAAGAAAAAGAAGGTAGACACAAGAAAAATCCACCCCAAATGCTGCAGGGCTCACCAATGAGCAAGGCCAACCATCCTGTTAGCTCTGGGAGGTCACCAGGCTAAAAAGTGCAGATACTGTGTCACAGTGTAGATGCTGCCACGGGTGTGTTCAGTGGGTGATAACCGATGGTGCTGAGGCAGCAGGGTTTCTGTGTACGTTACACTTTAGTAAAAAGTTAAAAATAAACCAAGTCTGAATTTAGATATGTATTGTTTCTATTTTGGCCATGTTGCTCTGGACATAAAGAGGGAATCCAGAGGTGAATTTATAGCCCTAAAGAATACAATACAGAATTCAGTCTTGAAGCCATTGAGGGCAATATTTTTTATCACTGTAAATAAGGAAATATGCACAGTGAAAAAACTATCTTTTAAGATCAGAAACCTTAAGCCAGGCGTGGTGGCTCACGCCTGCATTTCCAACAGTCAAGAGGCTAATACAGGAGAATCACCAAAAATGTCATCCTGGTATTGAGTGTTCATTCCCCGCCACCCTCAAAAATAAAAAAGTAGAAAACCAGAAACCTTTGCTATGCTTTGTTATTGCAACCATCAGACTGTTATCAATAATAATGCCAGTTAATAGTCAGTAACCCAATCCAGACTGGGCACTGAGTGGTTGGCAAACACCGACCTATTTACTCTTCATGCCTGTCCTGTGAGATAAGCCAAAGTTCAAAGACTGCAACTCACTGAAGATCAGATGCAAACTCCAGGTCCGAGTAGCGTTACTGCCCCTGAACACTTACTTTGAAGCGCTCACTCTGCAGCCCCTGGATGGCCTTGAACTCATGACCTTCCTGCCTCGGTCTCGAAAGTGCTGGGATTACAAGTATGAGCCACTCTGCCAGCTTCTAAATTTATTTTGTTCTCTTCCTTCTCCAAAATCTCCAAGTTCTGTAGAAAACAGATGTAATAAGAAAAATCTACTTTTTATCAAAAGCACTGTTTATTGTTTTATCCCAGCAATAGAAGAAAAGGTTAGTTAGTGAGCTAAGGGATAAGAAAAGATACCATACAGGAAAAAAAAATGTTAAGTTTTAAAGCTTTTTTTCAAAGAGTAATTAATTTAAAAAAATTTTTTTCTCTCAAATATTATATCCTGACTGCAAGACATCCTGTCCTCCCAGTTCCTCCCAACACCCCCACCCCCATCCACTCCTCCTCCATTTCCCTTCAGAAGAGCCCAGATCTCCCAGGGATATCAACCAAACATGGCATATCAAGTTGCAATAAGACTAGGCACCTCCCCTTGTGTTAAGGCTGGATGAGGTAACCCAGTGGGAGGATCCCAAAAGCAAGCAACAGAGTCAGAGACAGCCCACACTCACTATTAGAAGTCCCACAAGAAGACCAAGCTACACAACTATAGCATATATACAGAGGGCCTAGCTCAGGCTCCCTGTGAGCCTCCATGAACCCAGGTTAGTTGATTCTGTGGGTTTTCTGGTGGTGTCCTTGACCCCTCTGACTCCTCCAATCCTTCCTTCCCCTCTTTCACAGGATTCTCCTAACGCCCCTAATGTTTAGCTGTGGGTCTCTGCATCTGCATCTGTTTCCATCATCTGCTGGATGGAGCCTCTCTAACAATGATTATGCTAGGCTCCTGTCTATGAATATAGCAGAGTATCATTAGGAATCATTTATTGACTTTTTTTTTTCTGGTCATGTTTGGTTCTATCCTAGGTGTCTGGTTTATCTAGCCTCCGTTTCTGACCCTCTAGGCAGTGTCATGGTGGGCTTGCTCTCATGGTATGGGTCTCAAGCTAGACAGTTATTGGTTGACCATTCCCCAGTTTTTACGCCACCTTACCATAGCACATCTTATAGGCAGGACAACTCTAGTCAAAGATTTTGAGTCTAGGTTGGTGTTTTGGACTTTTTTGTTTAAAAATAGTAGACGAAGGGCCCATAAATTTGTGAATAATGCATAGACAACATTTCTGGTGTGTCTACTCTGTGAACCATAGACCACAAGCATTCCAAGCAGCTACAAATGTGACCCAACAAGATGTTGAAACTAGCTTAAAGCATTGCAAGTTTTTGTTTTCAATTTCTTGAATAACTTTGTTGTGCAGTTTTGAGTATGGGTTTTGTAGATAACAACACAGGCAGACTCTCACTGTCAAAGGTTAACACAGGCTGGGGTGTGTTGTGGAAGGTCTTGTTGCTGCTGCTGTTCGTCTTATTTTGTTTGGTTTTCTGATATAAAGTCTTGCGTGAGTTCAGGCTAGATTAAACTCATTGTGTAGCACAGGATGATCTTGAACTCCTGATCCTTCTGCCTCTACCTCCCAAATGTAGGGATTATAGACAAGTGTTACTAAGCACAGCTTTTTGGTTTTCTTTCCCTTAGTGTGTATGTGTAAGTGCATGCATGTGTGTGTGTTTGCTTGCTTGCATGCTTTGTGTGTGTGTGTGTATGTGTATCTCTGTCTCTCTTTGTCTCTGTGTGTGTGTCTGTATGTGTGTGTGTGTGTGTGTGTGTGTGTGTGAGAGAGAGAGAGAGAGAGAGAGAGAGAGAGAGAGAGAGAGAGAGGTACCAAAGTTAACATTGGCTGTCTTCCTCCATCACTCTCACTTCGTTTAATGAGGTGAAGTCTCTCAGCTGAGCACAAAATTTGCAGATTGGTTAGTCTATCTATTCAGCTTGCCCAGGGTACTCCCTGTCTCTGTCTCCACACTGCTGGGGTTACAGGTGGCTGCCACGCCTTTCTGACTTCATATGCTTGTTCAGGAGATCTGAACTCTGGTAAGCACTTTACCCATTGAACCCATCTTCCCAGTCCTAGACTTGTTTTTAAACTGAAAGGTAAAAAGGCTCCCTGAATTTAAGAATCATTGCTGGATATAAAGGCTGGGTGAGGTGGTGGTTGCCTATAGGCCCAGCACTTAGGAGGCAGAAACAGGACTATAACAGCAGGGTCATTCTGAGCTACAAAGTTCAAAGCCAGCCTGGGCTACATGAGACCGTGCTGCAACAATAAACAAACAAACAGATAGTTAAAATTGAGCTAGGAATAGTGGCACATGCCTTTAATCTTGGCACTTAGAAGACAGAGGCAGGTGGATCTCTTTGACTTCCAGGCTAGCCTGGTCTACATAGCAAGTTCCAGGCCAATTAGAGCTACATAGTGAGACCGTGTCTCAAAAAATTTTAAATTGAGCCAGGTCCTATAGCACATGGCTATAAGTCCAGCTCTTGGGAAGTAGAAACAGGATGATCATAAGTTTAATGCCAGCCTTGACTGCACAACAATTTCAATGCCAACCTGAGCTATAGGAAAGAAAGCCTAGAAGGAAAATGTCACAAAACCCAAACCAGGGCTGGTGAGAGGACTCATTAGATAAAGGCATTGGCCAACAAGCTTGACAGCTTGGCCTCAGTGCCTCACGGTAGATGGAGAAAACTGACCCCTACAAGTTACCCTTTGACCTCTGCATACATGCAGAGCGCCTGCCCACACACAACCTTTAAGAGTAAGTGTGAACCACACACATACAAGGGAAGCTGAGGACCTGAGCTTGACTCATCCACCCAGAAGTTGGCTAGGGAAAAGCACTTCATCGAAGCACAGAGAGCTGGTGTAGAGAAGCACCGGCCATCCCTGCACTGATGCAGAAGGGGGAGGCTCCAGCGTGCACTCATGTCTCAAAAACATAAAACAAAAATGGAGGAGGAGCATAAATAGAATAAAACAATTACACTTTTCTGGTTTTGTTTCTTTTTTTCTGATTTTTTAAAAAAATATTTTGGACAGAGAATCATGGACAATTAAATGGAAATTTGAATTTCTGACAAATGTGTCTAATTGGAGCATCTTCAAGTGGTGTTGCTTTTCCAGAAACACAGAAATATCAAGTATAATGTCAAATATTTGATTGGTCATTTCAAAACCATATCATATTCAACACTCTCCCTACGCCCTGACCCCTGCCATAAGCCTTCCTTTCCTTACACCAAATGCTCCCTACAATCTCCAGAAAGTCTGTTGTGTGTCACACTCGGCAAATCTACATCTGCATCTTGAAGAGGAAATGGTCACAGGTGCCTCCTGGTGCCCCTCCTTCCTTCCTCCACCTCCCAGGGCCCTGAGCAGAGCCCCAGTGCAGAACCGCATACACAGCACACTGATTGCCTGGCCCTTAGCCTTAAAGGGCATTATGCAACAGGCTAATTTCAGGAGTGTGTTTTTATGCTATAAACGTCCCATGATTCATTGAAAATTAACAAAGACCAGGAAGGCACCTAGGAGGGTAGAGGTGAGGGCGTGAGTGTCTGTGGGTGTGTGGACATGTCCTAATCACATTTAGGAAGAGACCTCTTCATCGTGGGAGGCCTGCCTGTGTATGGTAGGACGTTCAGCTGCCACTCTCGGGTTTTTCAACAAGATTCCAGCAGTATCTCCCAGTTATAAAAGCTTAAAAAAAAGTCAATCAAAAGAGTGAGGATGAGGCAGAAGGCAGGTGTGCCGGTGCACACCTTTAGTCCCAGCACGCCAGGGGCAGAGGCAGACAGATCTCTTCTCTAGGAATTCAAGGCTAGCCTTGTCTACATATTGAGTTCCAGAACAGCCAGGGCTACATAATGAGATTATATCTTGAAAAAAAAAACTTAATAAAACCATGTATTTAAAAAAAAATGTGGATATAGCTTGTGGTAGAACTTCTACGTAATATGCAAAAGATCCTGGGTTTCCAGGACTACACACACACACACACACACACACACACACACACACATACACACATACACACACACAAGCACTCGATCACTTACCTCATTGCCTGCAGTAAAATACTTGTCTAGAATATAGACAGCTGTCTCTTGCCAAAAGCTTCTCTTTCTGCTATTCACAAGCCAATGACTGAACTTCTCTCTCTGGTAGTAATGCCAACGTCCCCACACAGATCCCAGCCTCCAGGGAATGACCTCGTCTTTTGCCAATGATGATCTCATTGTCCACACAGAAATTGTTCCTCCTGGGTGATGGGGCCAGAAGATCTAAGCTACTCTGTAGCCACATCCATCAAGCGCCCATTGGTGCTTGTGATGGTAGATCTTGAGGAAAGTTATGGTTAACATTTTGTTAAAGGCACAGGACAAAAAGGAGCCCTTCTTTCCAGACTCAGCTAGAATGGCTTATCCATTTTATCATTACGTAATATAAAATGCATCGTTTAACTGATTTGTTGTTTGCTTGTTTGTTTGCTTGTTTGAGAACGAGTTTTACTCTGCAGGCTAGGCCGGCCTGGAACTCATTCCATAACTCAGGCTGACCTGAAACTTACAGATCCTTCTGTCTCTACCGCTCAAATTTTGAGATTAAAGGAGTAAGTCAGAATATTGGCAAAAAAAAAAAAAAAAATTCTCTTTTTTGTCTGTATGTGTATGTTTTTAATTAATTAATTAATTATTAATTATTTAATGTCTTGTTTATTGGTGTGGCTGTGTGCACAGATGCTTGAGTATACCGTTGCATGCATGAGGAGGTTAGTGGACAACAGGCTTGGCAGCAATTGCCTTAACCCACTGAGCCATCTTTCCAGCCTTTGTGTATGTATTTTTTTGAGCCAGAGTCTCATGTAGTCCAAGCTAGCCTTGAACTCTCTACATAGCCAAAGTTAGTCTTGAACTTCTAGTCCCCCTGGCTTCACCTCCCAAGGGCTGTGGTTACAGTTGTGGCCCCACAGTCCAGTTGACATTTTAACCATCTTTAAAGCCGTGTTTGACAGTATTGAGGACATTTACTCTTGTACAATCATCACCATTATTCATCTCCCAAGACCATCCCATGTTGTAAAACTGAATTATACAACACATTTAATATAGCATCAAACAACTTCCCATTCTCTCCTGCAAGCACCCAGAAAATACAGTTCTTTTTGTCTGTCTAAACCCAACTATTTGTTCCCAGGGCCCATCCATGCCGCAGGCCTCATAATTCCATTCCCTTTATGACCAGTAATAGTCCACTGTACCCTATATGCTGAATCTTGCCCTTGGGAGTCAGTCCTCTGCCTGGGCCTCCCTAAAGGTTACAGTTGGGCCCCACTATGCCTGTTCATAATTGTGTTTAGTCTCTTTCTTCCCAGTATAAATGGCTGTGATCCTTAGCAGTCTTGCCTTTTCTCTTACATTCTCTCTCAGGCTCCATCTTTGATGGGTATTGGTTAAGACCTAACTCATCCTTCCTTCATAACGGCATCTTGACTCTGCTTGGGGAAACCACCCTTCCTCTACCCTCAGTTCACATGGATTGGGTAGCACTCCCACCCATTGCTACCAATGCTCAGTTCCCCAAAAACGATGTCTCCCCCAACACTTTGAGGCATAGGATCTTACTCAGCAGACATTCCATCTCCTAGGCCACACTCACTGGCACAGGGATTTCTGGTCAGTGGAAAGTGCCCTCTCTCTGTAACTTGCTGAGAGAGAGGGTGCAGACCAGAAGCTGCTGGAAAACATCCTCATCTCTGTGTCAGAAAAACAGAAAAATAGAGCTACTCAGAGGAAGACAGAGTCATGTGTAGAGCAAGACTTGGTGGCCTGTATGCACCTTGGGTCTAGCCATCTGTTCCAATGGGGTCCCTTCCTTAAGTCACTTCAAGCTGGGGGTTTCTTTTGGCAAAAAGAGAAAAAGGAAGAATCGTGCTTGCTGCCTCCACTCTTTTTCCAAAGCTACCACTGGCTTCTGAGATTTCGGAATTTCTAGGAGCCCCTGGGCCAGATACATCAGAGTGAGGAGGCAAGCCCCTGGTCTCCTGACCACTGCTCATAGGTAAAGGGCAGGCTACAGTTAGTCATCCTTCAGCACACCTATCTATCCAGGAAAGAGATGAGTAACTATCTCAGGAGTTTATAGCCAGCACAGTCAACATAAATGGCTGTTTTGTGAGGCAGAAGGTGAGAGCAAAAGCCACACTCAGAGAAACTGCCCTGGACTTCGTGACACCACCAGTGACCTGCCCCAGGTCAACAGACGGCCGGACATCCTTCTTTGTCACCCTTTCAGGAATGCTGGCAGTGTGAGTCATTCTCCAGCATCCTTTCAGAGATGCAGATGTCCCCTGTGAGAATTAAGAAACGGGGATGACCCACAAGTTCACAAGTTTGTCCAGGGCTTCAGTAGCTCCAAGAAAGGAAGGAAGAGTGGCAGGGCCCCAGCCAGAAGCCAATTAGTGCACTGAGGGGTAGGGGGTTGGGGGGGATGGGGGGTGGACTCTGACTGCAGAGGCAGTCACTGTAGGTGGGCCAAGGTTTTACCAACAAGAATGGAAATGAAGTGATGCTGGTTTCCAAGGAGAGCAGGACCCCAGGCAGCAATAAGGAGTGACGGGTATAGGGTCAAGGTCAGCTGAGTAACTGTGTAGTCCATCTGGAGTTGGCTTGTTAAGAGCCAGATGCTGAAAGGAAGTAAAGAGCCAATGTGGAATGAGGTTGAAGGCTAAACTAGACAAGTCAGGGAGCAATGGCTCGGTCAGTAAAGGCATGCAGTACAAGCATGAGGGCCAGAGCTTGACACCCAGTGCCCTTACTAAAAAAACAAAAGCAAAAACACCAAATAAAGCTGGACACAGCCTCTAATCCCAGTGCTAGGTGGAGATAGGAGGAATCCTGGAGATCACCAGCCAGCTAGTTTAAATCAACAAGTTCCAGTTTCCACGAGAGACCCTACTTCAATAAAGAAGGTGTCGATGCCGGAAAGACATGGTTCAGTGGCCAAAAGCATGTGTTGTTCTTGCAGAGGTTTGTTTCCCAGCATGCACATGGCAGCTTACAACCATATGTAACTCCAGTTCCACGGGTCCCAAACCCTCATCTAACTTCTGTGGGTACCAGCATGTGCATGGCACACATGCATATGTATACTCAGGCAAAACAGTCACGCATAAAATGAAAGTAAATCTTTAAAAAGAATAAAGTGAAAAGAGACTAAGGAAGACACACTCAGCATTGACGTCTGGTCTCTACACACACTCACATGCACACACTTGATCCACACACAGAGATTCACAATGGTTACACAATGTGTGTGTAGGGAGGGGGATGCCAAAGGGTAACCTCAGGCACAGTGGATTGTGGCCTCGTTTAATGTACCCAGTTCTCTGCAGGAGGCAGGTTATATAAGTATTAGTTTTATTTGATACAGGACAGAGTCAAGGTTCAAAGAGGTAAAGGGTGGACCATGTGGCTAGACCACGCACCTGTGAACAGTAGAGCTGGAAATGACCAAAGTGGCCCCCAAAGCCAGTACCTGATACCTTTCAAAGGCCATTTTGCAATCTGCTTTCCTTAGAATTCTTCAGGTTTAGAACTTGCACTGAAGACCATTTATTTCCATCAGTACAGTTACACAAGTGGAGGAGGGAGGGGAGTGAGGGAGAGAGAGAGAGAGAGAGAGAGAGAGAGAGAGAGAGAGAGAGAGAGAGAGAAAACAGTAGCTCTCAATTCCATGCCACCCAGGAAACGCAAACAACCCTATCAACCTGAATGAAAACCACAGAGAAGATCTTTGACATGTAAATGTATCAGGCAAAGATAAGGCGCACCTTATGTTTCAAGGACTTCTTGATTTAAAGCCAGCATGAATAATACTCAGTTCCTTAATAGCTGGTGAGTTTTTTAAATGAGTCCTTTTAGACTCAAGAATATGCGTGGAAATCACTGGCTTTGTAGGCAGTGGCTAAAGGTACCACTATAGTGGCAGAAAGCTGAGCTGTCCCTTTAAAAATAAGTAAATAAAACAAAGTTGAAACTGAATCTTACCTTTTTTTTTAATTCACTTTACATCCCAATCACAGCCCCCCTCCTCCTGCCTTCCCATTCCTGTCCTCACAAATCTCTCTCCTCATTGCTCCCTCCCCTTCTCCTCAGAGTAGAGGAGCCTCCCCTGGTACCACCCCACCCTCAACTAAATGCTAAGTGGGCCAAAGGTCAACCTGTAAGGGTAAGCATGGCAACACTAAAATAGAACATGGGAGAGCATCCTATAAAGATGATGGGGAGGGGTGACCTGAGCACGAACACTCTCATGAATCGTGAACACTCTCGTAAAGGAGCCCGTCAATCCTCAGGAGACACAAAACGCAACTTGTAAACCAGAAGAGTCATCGCCAGAAACAAGGTCAAAAACTGGAGAAAGTGCACTTCATAAAGGCTCAGCATTGTGAAAAGATGACCTCAAGGAAAATCAGTCTTTATTTAATTAGCATCACAGTGAAAGCAAGGCATAAGCATTTTAGTGAAAATTGTCTTGTGACATAAAGGCCACTTGGGAGAATTTGAGTATTATTATTTTTTTTTAATGCAGTGTTATTATCTCTACTGTGTAAAAAGTTCTTACAGGGGCTGGGGAGACGGCTCGAATAGTGAGGTATTTGTCTCACAATCATGAGGACCTGAGTTCAGGTCCCCAGTACTCATGTAAAAAGCCAAGTATACCAGGACTCATCCAGTGTTGAGGAGGTGAGGACTGAAGGATCATGGGATTTTCCGGGCAACTAGTCTGGCTGAGTCAGTTAGCGTCAAGTGCAATGAGAGACCGTGTCTCAAAAGGTCTGGTGGAGGATGATGAAGGAAACACCTGATGTGGACCTCTGGCCCCCACATCCACAATGCACAGACACACACACACAAAGACACACAGACACATGAACATCTTCTTATACATTATGAAAAAAGTCATAAGGGAAAATGGGCAAAGACACAATCCAGGAATTGATAAGTAATGAACTCAGAGGTGAAACAAGTGCCCTAGGAAGTAAATGAATAGCAAGCAGGGAAATGCCGGGAGATGTCTAGGCTGCATCAAGGTCACTCAGGGGAGTAAGAGAGGCTTTCTCCTGTATACTTGACCAGGATGTAAATACGCATAAATATAAACCAAAGAGTAAAATGTCATATACTTTGGCTCAATAACTATTCTAAGAATCTGTCCCTTACTACCACACAGGCTTATTTCCTACCATACTGCTTACAGTAATGGATTAGACTTACTGTGGACAGGACACAGAACACCACGTGTCTATTCATGGCGACTATTTAAATAAGACGAGTGTAGCGGACCATGTATGTTATAAGTTGGTAAACTATGACCTGTGGGCCAACTGTAGATAGTGGCTTATTATGTTATGGACTTCAAGCTGAAAGGATTTTACATTTTAAATTATTAAGAATATATAGACCTTCCCGTCCCATAAAATAAAATAATAATAATAATGTTTAAGATCTAGACCTATGGAGGAGGGAGAGACATACCAATCTCTGGTTTTGGTCTCTATGTAAATTTTGTAGTAAAAAGGCAATTTGTGGATTTAGAAGGCATAAGCAAAGGGATCACGAGTTCAAAGCCAGCCTGTACTACATAACAAATTCCAGACCAGCCTAAGCTGAGTACTGAGACTTTATTTGAAAAAACAAATAAACAAAAACAAATCCAGGCATGTAGGAACATATCTATAATCCCCACATTCTAGAGGAGAGGCAAGAGAACCTCTGAGTTCAACTTGAGCTACATAATAAGTTCAAAGCTAGCCTGAGCTACATAAGAGCCTGTCTTGAGGGGCAGGGAGAGAAAGGAAGGAAAGCAGCAAATAAAGTCAATTTATAAAACAGAATTAATGCCATTTGATACCATTTAGGTAAACTAAATGCACACACAATGTGGGACCGATAAATAGAGAGATGTCTGCAACATGGTGTCCCATGAACAGTCACCATTGTTTACTGGTTCAAAATATATATTTTAAGTGTGGTAGTGCACACCTTTGTTCCCAGTACTCAGGAGACAGAGGTAGGTGAACCTCTGAGTTCGAGTCTAGCCTGGTCTACAGAGCTAGTTCTAAGACAGCCAAGGCTACACAGAGAAACCCTGTCTCAAAAACGAACCCTAAAAGATAAAAAATAAATATGTATTTTAAATTCTACTGAAGGCTAATGTAAACAGATATCATGCTCAGTAGTATGTAGTGTCAGCTCTCTCTAATGCACCCTAAGAACAACACAAGAGATGGAGAAACACAGAAAAATGATATTTAGTGTATTAGCTATGATTACAATCGTTGCATTAACGTTAAAGGTTTTGTGACTGAGTCTCTAGCGCTTCTCATCTCCACCCTTTGTTTATTGCTCTGAGACAGTTTCCCAGGTCACTCACACTGACCTGACCTTGGGATCCTCCAGCCTCAGTCTCCTGAGTGCTGGGATTGCCTACCTACCTACCTATACCATTAAAAAAAACAATCCTTTGACATTTCACCTATGTATAAATGAGGGTCATTTTAACCCTCATTGCTGATCCTAAGCCCCCTCCCTGATGATGTGTGTCTTCTTCCCCAAAGCCCCCTTCTACTCTCATGTCTGAGTGACCCTCTGGGCTTAATTAGGGTTGCTTGCAGGAGTCTGTGGAGGAGATTGTTTACTGGAGCATGGAAACTATCAGAGGCTACACCATGGTAGAAAATGATTCCCCTCTCCCGAGCACCATTTAACTAGCACTAACTCTTCCGAAAAGGTGACTTTAGTCACTGTTCTCTTGCTATGCGGAAATATCATGACCAAGGCAGCTTATAGAAGAAAACATTTAACTGGGGGCTTGCTTACAGTTTCAGAGGGTTACCATAAGCATCATGGTGGGAAACATGGAAGCAGGCAGGCACTGAGGAGATTACATCTGATCTGTATAAATGGAGAGAAGATGGAGGGAAGGAGGGAGAGAGAGAGAGACAGAGACAGAGAGACAGAGAGAGACAGAGAGACAGAGAAACAGATAGAGACAGAGAAAGAGAGGGAAAAGGAGACTGGGCTTGGCATTTGAAACCTCAAAGCCCACCCCCAGTGACAAACCTCCAACAAGGCCACAGCCACCAACTGAGAACCAAACATTTAAATATCTAACCCTAGGGACGTTCTCATTTAAATAACCACAGTGGGACTTCATGACCCCTCTCCCATCCACTGCTGGGTGTTGATGGTCCCAATGGCGTTCAGGTAACCACAGCGTGAGCTCATGGGAATAGGGCCATGTCATACAGTACTTTACTGCGCCCTGCCCTACCCTCCAGCAGCTCTTCTCACCTCTGCTGTACCGCTCCCTGAGCCTTGGGAAGGGTGATACAGATGGCCCACTTAGGGTCAAGCTTCAAATACTCAGTAGTTATCAGCACTGCGATTGGTTCTGAGTGTCTGCCTTACTCACCATCCACTAAGACGCTTTTCTAAAGGAGGCCGAGAGCAGCACTAATTCAGAGCTATTAACATAAATATTTAGAAGGCAGATGAACATGTCCACTTAGCAAAGCAACATAGTAGGATCTCCCTCTAGAGTCTATAACCTCTCTACCCACGGGTTTGTGAGAGCCTCAGGGAAGTCAGGAACCCGAGGTTAGGGAGGTCATAAAGAAAATAAATCATTGAAATGAGCAAAAAAAAAAAAAAAAAGAAAGAAAGAAAACCTACCAGTCTGTGGGCTAGCCTTGAGATTAAATGGTGCATGGGCTCTGGCCACAGCCAAACATTGCTCATTACTTCCTATCACTTGGGGATTGTATGATTATTGGATTTTATAGGCTGAACAAGTTACTTCTTGAATAAAGAACCAAATGTTCTGTAAGTACTAAAAAAAAAAGAAAAGAAAAGAAAATACTTGAGCAGTTCAGAACTGAAGAAGAAAAAAGGCAATTCATTGAAACTGAGAAATGAGCCCAGGATAGCCCCAAATGTTGCCAGGAATTTAGTTCAGGAAGAAGCTTTCCATCAGTGGACCAGAAGGAATGGGAAGAAACCAGGTTGACCACTGAGGGGAATGAAAGAGCCAGATTTTTGCCTTTCTCTGCATAAGAAAATAATCTTAGGTATATCACATTGTAAGTGTTAAAAAACGTGAAAGATTTTCTATTGGGATGGGTGCATAGTTCTGTGTTAAATGTAGAAAAGGTAATCTAGATTTCATTTAAAAAGCAAAACAGATGAAATCACACAAAGACAAACAATAAAAGGAAAGCAGGAAAGTATTTGCCACACAGTGGATGCAGGCCTAATTCACTCTGTAATCTAAAGAGTTCTCGTATATCATTAAGGGTAACCCAGTTTTTAATCAGGAGAGACAAAAAAGGAGACATAAGCCACTAATGACCCTGAAAAGTTGCGAAGCATCATTCATGACATCATACTCCATTCATGACATCATAGCATCATTTGTGACATCATAGCTTCATTCGTGGCATAATAGCTTCCTTCATGACATCACAACTTTTTTATTCATGACATCATATCTTCATTCAGGATTACAGGAACACAAATCAAAGAATGTGGTTTTAAAGCTTTACTATAGGGCTAGTGAATGACTCACTGGTAAAGGCTCAAGCCTGACAACGTGAGTTCAATCCCTGGACTCCACGTGTAGAAGGAGGGAACTGACTCCCAACAGTTGTCCTCTGACCTCCACTTTGCACACGAACCCAAAGACAGACACAAAATAAATGTAAAAATAATTAAGTATTGACTTTAAAAAGTCCATGTATGTGTGGGGCCAGGAGGGATTATATACATGTAAGTTCAGGGACCAGAGGTATTTGAACCCCTGGAGCTGGAGTTACAGGCTGTTGTGAGCCACCTGACATGGGGAACTGAACTCAACTGAACTCAGTTTTTCCTCTGGAAAAGTAACCACTAAGCTATCAACAGAAAAAAAATTAACCAGTTGGACATTCTCTTCTCGTTCCTTCCTTTTTTCTTCCTCTGCCCTTCCCTCCTTCCTTCCTTCACTCACTTTCTTCCTTCCTTTGTCCTCTCTTCCTCCTTCCCTCCCTTCTTTCCTTCCTTCCTTTCCCCCTCCCTCCCTCCCTCCCTCCCTCCCTTGTCTCATATAGCCTAGACTGGCCTTGCTATGTAGTTGAAGATGATCTTGAACTTCTGACCTTTCTGCCTCTGATTTCCAAGTCCTAGGATTATGGGCATGCACCACCACGCTCACTTTATGCAACTTGGTATTTAATGTAATTTTTACATGGTGATAGAAATACAGAAAACATATTTTCAAAACACCTTAGCAGAAAACACATACTCATTAGGAGAAAGTTAAAGGAACATATTTCAGAGAGGAAGCCACTCCTTCCCCTATTACAGTGACTATTTCTCAGTCCCCCACAACAGCTTCAGAGATATCCGCTGCAGTGCTGTGCGCAAAACAAAAAAGCAAAAGTATTGAGATCAGCAACTGTTGGCTGTATTCTGCTACTTCCCAATTAAGAAATGCCATACAAGGGACTGACAAGATGACTCAGTGACTAAGAGCCCTGGCTGCCCTTGCAGAGACCCTTCTGGATTCGGTTTCCGGTACTCACTAGGCAGTTCCCAACAGTCTGTAACTCCAGTTCCAGAAAATCCAATGCCCTGTTCTGACTGCTGTGGGCACTGGATGAACATGGTGTATTTACATATATCAAGCAAAATATTCATACACATGAAATAAAAATAATTTTTTTAAAGAAGAAATAGCACACAATTGAAGAAAATGAGTGGATGTAATGTGTGAATGTGCCAAGATCATCCAAATATTCTGATGAGTGCAGGCTTTCTGTTCATTTTATTTTTGAGAAGGTCCTCTCTATGTAGTCCTGAGCATCTCAAAGCTCACTATTTAGACCAGACTAGCCCAGAACTTAGGGATCCCCCTGAGTGCAAAGATTAAAAGCATGAGTCATCACACCTGACCCTGAGTGCAGGGTTTAAATAGACAAGGTGAGCCTGGTGGTGGTGACGTACGCCCTCAATTCCAGCACTTGGAAGGCAGAGGCAGGCGGATTTCTGAGTTCGAGGCCAACCTGGTCTACAGAGTGAGATCCAGGACAGCCAGGGCTACACAGAGAAAAACCTGTCTTGAAAAACCAAAAAAAAAAAAAAAAAGACAAGGTGATTCTAATCCTATTAGGCTGACAGTGAAGGCTGACCATCACAGTGGCCTAATATTACTTAAAAATTAAGCTGACACTTCTTGTTTGCTTTTGGACCCTGGGACAAGGTACTGAGGTGCATACATTACATATCAAAGCAGATCTGGCCTCCATGTTCTCCCAGAATCCCTCAGTCCCTACCTGGCATACCCTGCCCCCAGTCCTGAACTTTCCAGTTCAGGGGCTGGGCTGCCTTCCCTCAGAGAGTCTTCCCTATATTATCCAGACATTTTGGTCTCTTCTCTCTTCTTCTCTCTCTTCTCCTCTTCTCTCTGGGCTTGTACCTTCTCTCTTTTTCCCTGCCTCCTTCTCCCATGGTAACTTCCCTGGCTGAGAGTTCTGAATCTTGATCACAGGCAGCCGGATGGAGGCTCTCTTCCACACTGGGCAAAGCTTGAGCACTAGGAGTCCTCAAAGCCCGCCACACAGTGACACACTTCCTCCAACAAGGCCACACCTCATAATAGTGCCACTTCCCATGGGCCAAGCATGTTCAAACCACCACATCCCCTCTGAGAAGTATTTAGATATTGTGTCCAGTCTTCTGTAGCACTACACAGCAGACACATCTGTTTATGTTCTTAGGGAGGTTGTAATAACCACCTCCCACAAAACCAGTCCCACCATCACTACTTTTTACTGAAAACCGATTTTTTCATACAATATATTCAGATTATGGTTTTACCTCCCTCAAATCCTCCAAGATTCTCTCCATCTTCCCTTCCATTTGAAGTCACATCCTTCCTGTCTCTCTTTAGAAAATTAACAAGCATCTAAAGAATAATAATAAAATAAGATAAAACAAAAAGAAACTGGAATAGGACAAAACAAACAAGTAAACAGAAAAGAATAGTCAAAGGAAAACCATAAGAAACACACAGACACAGGGATACATATAGGGATCCCATAAATACAGAGAACCTGAAGCCATAATATATACACAAAGAACCTATAAAGTTAAAAGAAGAGGAGGAGGAGGAAGAGGAGAAAAAGGAGGAGGAAGAGGTGGAGGAGGAGCAATAGCAGGAGGAGGAGGAGGGGGAGGAGGAGGAAAGAAAGGAAGGATGGAAGGAGAAAAAAGAAAAGAAAAAGGAAAAATAATGTCCTGACAAAACATTATGAGAACAAAGAACCTCCCAAGATGCCACTGAGTTCATTTTGTGTTGACCTCATGGTCGTGGCGCTTACCTTAAGAGTGGTTTACATCCCGGTGAGAGACTCCCTTCGAGCAAACATACTTCATTTTTGCGTGGTTACCAGTTGGAAATTGCTTCTGGGTTAGGGCTGGGAACTTTCATCCACTTCTCTCAGTAGTAAGACCCCATCTAGCACAGACCTGTGTAGGTCTCTGTGAGTTCATATGTAAGTTGATCCTGCTGTGTTTAGAGGGCCTTATTTCCTTAGTGTGCTTCATGCCCTCTGGCTCTTACACTCTTTCTGCCTCTTCTGAAGTGGTTCCTGAGCCCTGAGAGGAGGGATTTGATGGAGGCATCCCATTTACAACTGAGAGTTTGAAGGTTTCTTGTTCTCTGTACATTGTCTGGCTATGGGTTTCTATATTCGTTTCTATCTAGTACAGGAGGAACATGCTCTGATGATTGCTGAGTGGGACACTAATAGTTGGATACAGTGGAATGTAGTTAGGACTCTTTTTTTTTTTTTCCTATGTTCTTTTAGAACAGTAGTATTCGGTTTTTCCCCTAGGCCTATCTGGTCTCAGGTTCTTGGCTATCAAAGCAGAGTCAGAGATGGTATGGTAGTCTAAGTGAGAGTGGCCTGCATGGCTCATATATTTTAATGTTTAATCACCAAGGAGAAGGATTTTTTGAAAGGATTTAAAAGGAAGAGGAGGATTAGGATTGTCGTTGGGGGTGAGCTTTGAGGTTTCAAAAGCCCATGCTGGGCCCAGAGTGGCTCTGCCTGTGGATCAGGATGTAAATCTCTTAGCTTAAGGCCCATGCCTGCCTACAGACCACCATGCTTCCTGCCATGATAATGAACTAACCCTTTGAAACTACAAGTAAGGAGGCTGTTAATGCTGTCCTTTATAAGAGATGCCTTGGTCATGATTTCTCTTCACAGCAATGGAACAGTGACTAAGACAAATGGGTTCCATCTCATGGAATGGGCCTTAAATCCAACCAGATACTGGCTAGTTACTGCAACAAACCTTGTGCCACTATTGCATTAGCACATGACCCAGGAAGGTCATCATTGTAGATCAAAGGTTTGTAGCTGAGTTTGTGTTTACCTTTCTCCTTTGGTAGTGTGCAGAGTACCTTCCAGGACCGTGAACACTAGTCAGTAGGAGTGAAGGCTCTAGGTAGATACCAGCTTGACTTCTACATCTTCAATGAATTTTGTAGGTATTATCTTCAGCTTTAGGGCCTTACTGTCAGGGTGTGGATAGCAAACAATAACCTTGGCAATAGTGTGGGTTGTTTGGGGGTTTCCATGGGGCCCCTTTGGCCAATAATTTGATTAGATATAACCCATTCCTGGCACTGGAAGCTTCATTTGGTGATAAGACATGTCCACTTGGGGCTCCATCTCTCTTGGGGCTGGGCCATTTTTTTCTCCATTGATCTGTTGATAAACATCTAGGCTATTTCCAATTTGTGGCTATTATTAATAAAGCAGCAATGAACATGGTTGAGCAAGTGTCTCTGTGTAGGATGAAATGTCCTTTGGGTACATATCCAAGAGTAGAGCTGGATCTTGCGACAGATCTATTTCCGCATTCCTGAGGAAGCACTGCACTGATTTCCACAGTGGCTGTACAGGTTTTCAATCCCTCTGGCATGAACGAGTGTTCCATGAACTCTTCATCCACTGTTATTTGTTTATTGAACATGGCAATTCTGATTGGTATAAGACAAAAATCTCAAAATAGTTTTGATTTGGCTTTCTCTGATAACTAAGGACAGTGAGCACTTCTTTACTAGCTTGTCAGCGATTTGAGTTTCCTTCTGAGAGTTCTCTGCTTAGATCTATATCCCACTTTTAATTGGGTTGTTTGTTTTCATGATGCCCAGTTTTGTTTTGTTTTTAGTTCTTTGTATATTTTAAATATTAGTCCCCTATCAGATGTGTAGTTAGTAAACATATTTTCCTATTTTGTAGCCCGCTGCTTGGTCTGAATGACGGTGTCCTTTGCCCTACAGAAGTTTTTCAGCTTCATGAAATCCCATTTATTAATTGTTGGTCTTAGTGCCTGTGCTGTCAGTGTATTGTTCAGAAAATCTTTTTTTTCTGTGCCAATGAGTTCAAGCCTGTTCCCGCTTTCTCTTCTGTCAGACTCAGTGTATCTGGATTTATTTTGAGGTCTTTGATCCATTTGGAAATGAGTTTGTGCAGGGTGGTAAGTATGGATCTGTTTGCATTCTTCTACATGCAGCCATCCAGTTTAACCATCACTATTTGTTGAAGATGCTGTCTTTTCTTTTCCAGTATGTAGTTTTGATTTCTATATTTAAAAACAAATCAAGTGTCTATGGATGTGTGGACTTATGTCTGTGCCTTTGATCCCGTTGATGAACGTTTTGTTGTATTACGCCAATACCATGCTGCTTTTATTACTATAGATCTTCAGTACAAATAGAGATCAGGGACAGGCAATTCTTTTGTTATTCAGGAGTGTTTTAGCTAACTTGGTGCTGGTGGTGGTGGTGTGTGTGTGTGTGTGTGTATCCATATGAGCTGAAAATTGTCCTTTTAAGCTCTATGAAGAAATGTATTGGAATCTTGATTGTAGATTGCTTTTGGTTGGATTTTCACTATATTAATCCTACCAATCCATGAGCATGGGAGAGCTTTCATTTTCTAATATGCTCTTCAATTGTTTTATTCAGCATCTTAAAGTTTTGACCATACAAGTCTTTCACTTGCTTGATTAGAGTTAACCAAGATATTTTTGATACGATTGTAAAAGGTGTTTTCTTGATTTTTTTTTCTCAGTCTGCTTATCATTTGTATACATGAAGGGTGCTGATTTTTGTATGTTAATTTTGTATTCTGCTACTTTGCTGAAAGTGTTTATCAGTTGTAGAAGTTTCCTACTGGAATTTTTGGGGCCACTTATGTGTACTATCATACCATCTGCAAATAAAGATACTTTGACTTTTTCCCCTCCTATTTGTATCCCCTTGATCTCCTTCAGTTATCTTATCACTCTAAAACTTCTAGAACTACACTGAATGTTATTAGTCAGGGTTCTCTAGAGTAACTGAATTTTATATATATAAAATTATATTAAATTTTATATTATTATATAAAATTCATATATATATAAAATGAAATATAAATTTACATATATAAAATACATATATATATTTATTGGATATATACATACACACACACACACACACACACACACAATAGTGGTTGTCTATGAATGGAAGGTCCAAGAATCCAATCTGTGTGGCTAGATGCCTCAGCCTGTCCTTAGTATACACTGGAATCCTAAAGAAGTAAACCCTAATGCCAGTGAAGGAAAGGACTTGGGACTCGCAGGCAAGAGCAAGATCAAGCAGGCAAGGAGAAAACACTTCCTTCTTCAATATCCTATTGGCTCCCTTCAGAAGGCATGGCCCAGATTAAAGGTGGGTCTTCTATCTCAAAATATCTCAAAGAATGGGACTTCAAATTAGGCAAAAATCTTTCACAGGTGTGCCCCATTTCTTGGTTTTAGTTAATTTCATATGTAGTCAAGGTGACAACCAAGAGCAGCCGTCACCAATAGGTATGGAGAGAGTGGGTAATTTGTCTTGTTCTTGACTTTAATGGAAATGCTTTAAGCTTCTGTCCATTTAGAATGATTTGACTGCGGGTTTGCTGTGAATTTCCTCTATTATGTTGTGCTATGTCCCTTTATCCATAGTCTTTCCAGGACTTTTACCACGAGGCTCTGTTGGATTTTGTCAAAGGCCTTTTATGTATCTAATAAGATGATCATGCTGTTTTTATGGTTTTCATCTTTATATGGTGAATTATGTTTTTGATTTACACATGTTGAACCATCTTGGCTTCTCTACGATGAAGCCTACTCAATCATGGTGAATGATCTTTTTGATGCATTCTTGGATTTAGTTTACAAGTATTTTATTGAGAATTTTTGTCATCTATGTTCATAAGGAAAATTGATCTGTAATTCTTTTTCTTTGTTGAGTCTTTATGTGGTTTAGGTAACAAAATAACTTTGGCCTCATACAAAGAATTAGGCAATGTCAGTCTGTTTCTATTTTGTGGAATAATTTGAGGAATATTGGCATTAACTCTTCTATGAAGGTCTGGTAGAATTCTGTGCTAAAACCATCTGGTCCTGGTATTTTTGTGGTTGGGAGACTTTTAATTACTGTTTCTACTTCACTAGGGGTGGTAACGGATCTATTTAACTTGCTTATTTGTTTTTGTTTTAACCTTGGTAGATGGGAAATATCAAGATAATTATCCATTTCCTTTAGATTTTCTGATTTGGTGGAATACAAGTTTTATCTTTATAATTCTCTGGATTTCCTTGGTGTATATTGTTATGTTGCCCTTTTCATCTCTAGTTAATTTGGATATTTCTTCTCCTTTTTTGTAAAGTTAATTTGGCTATGAGTTTGGCTTTCTTATTTTTTTCAAAGAATCAATTTTGTTTCATTGGTTCTTTGTCTTTTTTTTGTTTGTTTGTTTCTATTTTATTGATTTGAGTCCTTAGTTTGATTATTTCTTGTCATTTACTCTTTTGATGTGCCATTTATTCTTCTCATTTTAGAGCTTTCATACATGCCATTACGTTACTAACATGAGATCTTTTTTATTATTTTACATAGGCACTTAGTGTTATGAACTTGTCTCTTAGAATCACCTTCATCGTGTTCCATAAGTTTGGGTATGTTGTGTTTTCATTTTCATTACGTTCTACAAAGTTTTTTAATTGCTTTTTTAATGTCTGCCTTGACTCACTTTTCATCCAATACAGTTGTTCAGTTTCTATGAGTTTGTAGGCTTTCTGTTGTTTCTGCTATTATTAATATCCATCTTTAATCGATTAAGGTCAATTAGAACATAAGGTGTTATTTCAGTTTCCTTGCACTTGTTGAGACTTGCTTTGTGTCCACATATGTGTCCAATTTTGGAGAACATTCCATGAGCTGCTGAGAAAATATATTCTTTTGTGTTTGGGTGAAATATTCTGTAAATATCTCTTAGATCCATGTGGTTTATGATGCCAGTTAGTTCCAGCATTTCTCTGTTTAGATTTTGTCTGGATAACCTGTATATTGGTGAGAGTCTGGTATCACTGTGTGATGTTCAATATGTGATTTTGGCTGTGGTAGTGTTTCTTTTATGACTTTGAGTGCCCTAGTGCAAACACCAGTGCATAGATGTTTAGACTTTCAATGTCCCCTTGGTGGATTCTTCCTTTAATGAGTATGTAGTGTCCTTCCCTATCTCTTCTGGTTGGTTTTGGTTTGAAGTCTATTTTATCAGGTATTAAAATGGCTACACTGGCTTGTTTTCTTTTGGGGGGGGGGTTCATTTGCTTGGGATATCATTTTTCCATTCTTTTTCCCTAAGGTGATATCTATCCTTGATGTTAAGATGCATAGAAGGATGAATCTTGTATTTTAATAAAGTTGCCAGACTGTGTCTTTTTATTGGGGGATTGAGACCATTACTGTTGAGAGTTATCAATGAGCAGTGTTGTTGATTCCATTGCTTTAGTGTGCTCCCCCACTTTTTGATTTGCTAGTCTTGGATTATTTATTCTTTGTATTTTCTTAGGTGTGGTTAGCCTCTTTAGGTTGAAGTTTTCCTTCTAATGCCTTCTGTAGGACTGAATTTATAGATCAGTACTGCTTAAATTTGGTTTTATCATCAGATGTCTTTCTCTACCTATTGTGATGGGAAGTTTGGCTGGTTGTAGTAGTCTGAACTAACAACTGTGGTCTCTTAAGAGTTTGTAGAACATTTGTCCAGGCCCTTCTGGGTTTTAAGGTCTCCATTGAAAAGTCAGGTGTGATTCTAATAGCTCTGACTACATATGTTACTTGGTCTTTTCCCTTGCAGTTTTTAATATTATTTCTTTGTTCTGTGCATTACGTTTTTGGTTATTATGTGCTTAGGAGAGGACTTTGATTTCTGGTCTAGTCTGTTTGGTACAAATAGACTGATGCTTCCTCTTTCTTGATTAACATTTCCTTCTTCAGGTTATGGAAATTTCCTTCTATGATTTTGGTGAAAATATTTTCTGTGCCTTTGACTTGGGTTTCTTTTCCTTCTATTTCTGTTATTCATATTATTTAGTCTTTTCATAGTATCCCAGATTTCCCAGGTAATTTACACCTGGCATTTTAAAAATTAATTTATTTAACATTTTCTCTGGCCAAGGTATCCATTTCTTTTATCTTGTCTTCTATATCTGAGAGTCTCTTCCATTTCTTGTATTCTATTGATAAGGCTTCCCTTCATGAAAGGTTCCTGTTGAGCTCCAAAGTTTTTCATTTTCAGATTTCCCTCAATTTGGACCTTCTTTATTGAGTCAATTTCTACTTTTATGTCTTGAGCAGTTTTTTTTTTTTTTCATTTCCTTCCACTGTTTGACAGTGTTTTCATAGAGTTCATTAATGGATTTATTCATATCCTCTTTAAGGTCCCTGAGCATATTCATAAAAGGTATTTTGAAGTCCTTGTCTTATGCTTCAACTATATTGCCATTTCTCAGGGCCTACTGTAGTAAGGTTGCTGGGCTCTAGTAGAGACATATTGTCTTGGCTGTTACTGTGTTTTTGCACTGGTGTCTAGCCATCTGGTTTGAGATGATTATAATTCTAGGTACTGCTAGCTGATCTTGAATTTGTTGTGTGGGTGCTCCACTCTTTGGCTTCTGTTGCTTTTTCTGGTTCTTAGGAGAGTGTGATGGCTGTGGGTTGCCTGGTAGAAAATGCTTCTGACATCCTGCCAGGAGTGGCATTGAGAGTCCTGGGTAGAATGTTTTTCTAGGTATTGGGAGCTGACACTAAGGAATGGAAACTGGACATGAGAAGCACACCACTGCAGCCACATGCAACTAACCTGGCCACTCTGACAGTTACATTTTATTAGAAACGTCCTTCACTTGCTTGCCCTCACTTGGACCAGCTCCAACTCTAACACAGTACCCCTTGCACTGCAGGGCTTGTTCATTTGTGTATGCTATACCAGGAAGGATGGTATCTTGAAGGCTTAGATTTTTCAAATACCTATTTTTAATTTTGGTTCTTAAACGCTTTAACCCTCCTTCTAGCCCACCACCCACCAGAGGTAGAAGAAAAGAAAGGTTATTAGGATACAGGGGAAGTGGGCCTGTTTAGAAATTGTTCTTTTGGAACAAATCCCATCTGCGTTGTCAGGAAGTCAGCAGTTTAGTTCACAGGAGTCAGCAGCAGCAACTCAATCCACTTGAAAACACTTCATGGGTATATCAGCAGTCCAGTTCAGTGTTGGGGTAGCAGCAGCGGTGATACAACCTAGCAGAAACAGCCAGACCTCAGCCGGACGGGCTTGAGTCAGCAGGAGGATTAGGATCAGCAGGGACGCTAGGAGAAGTTCTTTGCCATGTCTCTTTCAATGACTAAGAAGCGTTGTTGCAAAGTTAGCCATGCAAACAAGCCCCTGTCAGAGTCTACTGAGTCCTATTTACACTCCCTCCAAACATCACATGTCCTCCACAGGTCTTGCCTCACCACGTGAGTCTGTCTTAGCAAAACTCCACAGGAGTCTGTATCAGCTGACATAACTCTGCCAATCTGCTTGAGTCCAAGGAAGCAGCAAGAAGCTGCCAGAACACCACCAGAAGTTTTTTTGGTGTGTTTCTCTATAGAGTCAGGACAAAAGGAGCTCAGTTACAATGTAAGGCAAACCAATACATCAGTGTAGTTAGTGAAGAAGCCTTCATCATATGTCCTTTCACGTGTCTGCCTTTGCAAAACATCCTTTCACCTGTGTCCGATTCAGGAAAAGACTCCTTCCAGCAAAGCACTATTCAACACAAATGACTTTCCAAAGAACCCTTAAGTTTCCACTTCAGTATCTGAGAGTATGACAGTGCCTCCCGAGTCCTTTGTTGTCTCTTTATACTCCGCAGAGCCTGGGACCAAATAAGCATTAATGTAAAGCCCAGCCAATCACTTCTCTTCCTACCCTCGCTCCCTGATGCATGTATCAGTGAGTTTCTTTAGGGTAATAAAATCCCAAACCTGTGGCTTAAAGCAACCACTGTTAAGAGTCTACTGTGGATCATCTTTGTCTGGCCGGCTTGGCTGTTCTTGACTGGTCTGCTTATACATCTGTGGTCAGCTGTGGAGTTGTTGGGGTGGGTGTAGGGAGGGAAGGGCCTCATCTGGGAATGAAAGGCTGTGCCTCTCATAGTCTGCTTTCTGGAAGATGAGACAATTCTTCACCATACAGTGGTCACCCAGGTCACAAGAGCGAAGAGAAGGCGAAAACCACTGCAAATCACTTTTTCATTGGTTGCTAGTGTTTCTTCTTGTTCTATTGGTTCATATGAACCCCACATCCCACAGCCCCAGGTATCCCACCTCCTATAGTGAGGTAGAAGCTTCCATTTGGGAGACCTTCCCTATGTCCTGGATGTCCCTTCTAAGAGCACTTCAACAGAGTCGTTCTGACATCTTCTTTGAGTCCCAGTCCTCAAGGGCCACTCTCACCTGCTTGGTGAGTCTCCCATCTCCGTGTATCTCTACACCTTCCATTTTTCTCCTCTCTATTCTCTGAAACCATGACCCACCCTCAGGTTTCAGACCTTCATGCCTCATATTTGTCCACAATTGGGAAACAATGGGTGGCCAGATATCCGAGAGGACAGGTCTCACACACAGCCGTGACCCTCCCCTAACTCCCACTGACAACCTCATCATCCATCAAGTTCAGCAAGCACTGCCACAGTGGCTGCTGAAGTCTCTTCTCTGCCTCAGAGCTGACCAAGCAAAGCAGACCAGGCAAAGCAGCTTCCATGACCATCAGGGGCCCAGCAAGAGTTGGTGGTGTAGCATTTGGGGTAGCCTCAGGTAACACTGGCACATCTTTACTGTTTCTTGTGCTGGTCTTCAAGTTCAGTGATATTAAGGAGAATCAGACACAAAACATCCTTCACATAGCTCACTGCAGTGACCACCACTGGTGGTACCTGGGTCCTCCACAACTGAATCCCAAGCATCTATAAGTAGGACTATGTCACCTTCCACACTCTCAGGTTGTCACGTCCTTGACCCTGAGGTGATTTTCCCGACTTCTTCATTGGTTTCACTGTCTCTCTCTCAGTGGATGGAATGTGCCCAGACATAGGAGTCAATCAGCTTTCCTATGCTATCATGGCAATTAGATCAGTACCCAAAGTAAAATGGTGCTTGAGGAGTGCCTGTGGGGTACATTAAAAATGGGGACACTTCAGACAAAGGCCAGGGTGACAGACAGGATGCCTGTTCATAACCAGAGTGAGAGTTTAAACAAGGAGATGTCAAGTATTTAAATCATGCTTTATGAAATAATGTTGAGGAAGAACCAGTAGGTGGCATTTCCAGCCTGGTAGGCTGGAGAAAAGATACCAAAAGGGAAAGTACTGCAGGCAGGGGAGGGTGGCGGCAGTTAGGGTCTTGGACTTGAAAGGATGGAGACGAATTGAAGCTTGCATCGAAAAGAACAGAAATGCTGGGGGCTTAAGCTAAGAGTGTGGACTGGTCCATCTGACATTTGAGGCGGCTCGCTCGGGGTGAAGGCCCTCATTTTTCATGCTTGAGGTCCTTGTTTTTCTGTGAGCAACATAAACCTGCTTCCTTTCCACTGGGCTGCCTCTGAAAGCACTTGGATCTTGGCCACTCCCACAACCTGGCCTTTGCAGTTCCACCAAATACCTCAAATTCATTGCCATGGCATCTCATATAAAATACTCAGGTTTCAGGGACCACATCTCCTCTGCAGCTTTCATTCCTGTACTTTCTCAAAACCCTACTCTTGATTTGACATAGATACCCACACTGTAAAAACTGGACTGCTTTGTCCTGGGCTCCCAGAACTGCCTTTATGAATTTCATAAAGGGCCCTGGGCCATCAGGGAGACCCATAAGATAAACATGGTCTCAGACAAGTCTGCCTCTCTCAAGTTGTGGCTCTCCATGCTTTTATGGAAACTAAATCACATCTCAACATTCACTGGGGGGAGTTCAGGGGTTGGAGTGTCTTCTCTCATTCTCCACCTGTCCCGGAACCTAGGGTTCATTATTTTGGCTGGACTGACTGGCCAGCAGCAAGCTCTGAGAATCCCCTTGTATCTACTCCCCACAACTCCCACAGTGCTGATGTAAATAGATAACGTGTCTAGCTTTTACATGGGTGTTAGGAAACCCAACTCATGTTTTTATGCTTATGTAGAAAGTACATAACCCTCTGAGCCATCTCCCCAGCCCCTCAATAAACTCAGTTTTAAAAATAAAATGGTTTTGGTTTTGTTGTGCTAGGATGGAACTCAAGGCCTTGAGAGCACTAGGCAAGTACTCTATATTGGTATTTTAAAGGAACATCTCATAACACTGACATTAAAAGTACTAGAACATTGCTCTCCTTGAACACAGTCCATAAACATAAATAAAAGGCAAAGAAGAAATGAAATGAACACTTTGGGCTCCTGACTTTTAGCTAGGTACTACCTGGGTGGGAGACGGGACCACAGCTAGAGATGAGACAGCCGTTCTGCAGTGAGGCCTTTTCACAACAACTGATGCCAACTTACAGTGAGGGGGGAGTAGAACATAATTTCTGCTCACGAGTGCACACAAACGCACATGTAAAATGAGAAAGGCAGGTTACTGAGATGACTTGGAGGGTTCAGCTCTTGCCGTCAAGCCTGAAGGCCTGTTCATCTCTTGTACCCATGCTGCAAGTTTAGAGTCAACTCCCAAAGTCTAACCTCTGACTTCCACACCTACTCATGCACAACCTTAAAAACACTCAAAATAAGAAGAACAAGTCTTTCATGGCGGCACATAACTTTAATCCCAGCATGTAGGAAGCAGGTCTGAGTTCAAGGCCAGGATGGGCTACATAGAAAGTTCCAGGCCAGCTAGGGTTATATAGTAAGAACTTGCCTCCAAGAAATGAGTACTTACAACACTGAAAAATGAAAAAGACCAGACACCACCACCTCCACAATGCCCACATCTGCCAGGGTTGATGTGCTCTCGTGTTTATCCCACTTCTTACATTATTACATCATGGACTTCCTGCAATCACTACTGCCTCAGGATCCCACACAGGTTAGTAAAGTAAGATTCAAGGAAATAAGACACGCCTTATCATAATCACACACCTGAGACTTCCTGTCCTGAGAGTGAATGTGCCCAGAAAGGAAAAGCTTTCTCATTTGGAGATTCACTTTCTGTTCAGGCTGTCTCAGCAAACCTACTCCCACTAACAGGCACACTGCAAGAGGAGCACACCCCAGTCTCCATGGAATACTACCCCAAGCTTCCCCACAGTGCAGCAGGGGCTATGACCTCAGCTAAGGCTAAGCTGTCAGACATTCCCCGTGGCCATCCCTGTTCATGCAGCTCCAGTGTTGGGCCTTTTTCTGTGTTGGGCACCCTAATCTGCACCGCGACTATACTAATCTCATTACTGCTGCTCTGGCTTATCACAACCCCAGCAGCTGAAAACAGCACACATTTATCTGCTTGTGGTTCTGGAGGTCAGAAAGAGAAAATCGATAACTTTAGGCCTAAGGTCAAGTTTTCTGAGGGGGTGAGGCAGGGGTGTGTGTGTGGGGTGGGGGGGAATCTTTCCTGGGACTCTTGGCCTTTTAAACAATTTAATTCTTATAGTTTCAGTGATGTACGCACATGCACACGCATGTCTGGGTGTGTGCACGTGAGTGCAGATGCCCACAGAGAACAAGGGCTTTAGAGCCCCTAGGAGTTGGAGTAACAGGTAGTCAGGAGCCGCCCGATATGGGTTCTGGAAACTGGATTTGGGTTAAGAGGTGCTCTTAACCTCTGAGCCGTCTCTTCAGGCCCCTGACCTTTTTTGCTTCTAGAAATTGCTTATATTCCTTATTTTTTTATTTTATTTTATTTTTTTTTTTTTTGCCTTCTACACCTTTGAAATCCACTTCTCCACTATCTCTGCTCTGTCACTGCCCTTGTCTGGCTTAAGTGGATCTTGTGATTGAGTCAAAGCCCCAGATGATTCCTGACAATCTCATTTGAGATCCTTATCTTAATCTCGGTGACAAAATGCCCATTTACCACAAGTGGCATGTGTCCAGGTTTCAAGGAGTTAGGGTCCTTTAGGGAGGCATTATCCAACCTGCTAAGGCAACTAGAATGGAAGAGACAAGGAAGCAGGCCAGCCTGGCAAAGGCGGCAGCAACACCAGAGAGGACCTCCAGCATCTGTAGCAGGTCAAGGGTTAAGGGTCACAGCCCATGAGTATCTAAATAAAGAACACAGGGAGGAGTAAATTCCCAAATGGATTCTGACTCACAGGGTAAACCAAGGTCCAAGTTAAGACTCAGGATCCTGGATATTAGCTGGCATGGATTTGAACTCTGGCCCACCCACCCCAGAGAACAAAGAATGTCACTGGACAGACAGCAGCAGAGTCGAACACAAATGGCAATGAGATTTATTTAAACAATGATACTGACAGGAACAGGATCTGGTGTGACCACCTTTGTAGCCAAGGGTTTCGGGTGTGCGACAGGACCAACAATGGCGATGAGACTACCCATCCCTCAGGAGGCCCAGGCACTCCCTTAGCTAGAGCCTTCATCTTCCACCTCAGCACGAGCCTTCAGCAGATCAATAGGTTATCTCCTTCAAACCTAAGGGAGAAATACAGATGCTGTCAGATGCTCTGGCCAAGTAAAGGAACCAGGGGGCATGTGACACTGTTGTGTGTGCAATACTGTTGTGTGTGCAACACTGCTACGTGCCCATACACTGGCCTGGGCATGAGAACAACTCACTGCTGGACCTCACTCTCTTCCTGTGTAAAACAAGATCTCAGAAGGAAGTGAAAGGTCAGGCCAGCTTTTGTTTATGGGTGGTTTAAAACAGATTTAGAAAGCATTTCATAATACTTTATGAGCTCTTTGCAGTAAATGTCCAAAATTTACTAACTGCTGAACTTTGAGCAAATACAAAGAGGGTTCTTCACCTTGTGCTGACACACCAAAGACTCCTGACCTTAGAATGTTTACTATCCCAACCTGGGTGTGGTGTGCACACCTGTAAACCCAGCACTTGGGAACCTGAAGCACAAGAACCAGTTTGAGGCCACCCTGTGCTTCACAGTGAGACCACCCTGTTCCCAAAGCACACCAAAACCAACCAACAACAACAACAACAAAAAGCAGTTCAACTTACTGTCTGAGTAAACAACAGTTAACTTAAACTCATTAGAACCCGTCTTTCCGAAAGCTTGAAGGTTAAGGACATTTAGACCTAGTCTTATGATAGAATTTAATACACTCGTTACAGTTATGTTCACTGAGAAGTTTAATAGCAAGGGAGAAAAGGCTCGTGTCACATGATTACACTGAAAAAAGATGCAGGGGTTCAGCACAAGGGCAGGGTGCAGGCCGGGAGGGTCCCACCCTCCTCATGGCCTCTCTGCTTTCAGTCGTGTGAGGCTCCACCAAGTCAGGCCAGGCACAACTGTAATTGTGGGAGGAATGCCAAGTTTAAGGCCAGGTTGCATTTACATGTCTCAAAACAATCAAAGAAAAACAGCAATTAATTTTTATAAATGTAAATAGATAAATAAACAGCAGTGTCTAGAGAACAGGAGGGAGCACCATTGGAGGCTACCTGAGGCCAGACCACGTGGGGCCATCTATGGTCTGCTTTTCACAAGTTTCCTGAGTTCCAAATACAACTTCCTTTATCATAAGGAGAGGTTCTGATATAAAACACAGCAATAAAGGGCTTTCCATCCAAACCACATTGGAGGGACTCTGAGGGCTGAAGAGCGGAGCCCAAGAAGGCTGCACAGCCACCATCTGCCTGTCAGAGGTCCCTCAGGTCACATCTGTGGGATCTGGAATCTGATCTGCTTAAGAAAAAAAATCAGTCACTGGGAAGCAAAAACAACAGAGGCAAGAGTCAGCAGGAGCTGGATCCAAACCTGGAGAGCCAGTTGCCAAGGAGCCTATCTAACCTCATGGTCTTGCCTGCCTCTGTCAGGGAACTACACTTTAACCCCAGATAAAGAGAGAGAAACTGCCCTGCAAGCTGAGCGGGTCCATTTATTTATTTGTTTGTTTGTTTGTTTATTGTGTGTTTGTGTTTGCCTGCATGTGTGTCTGTGTGAGGGCATCAGATTCTCTGTAACTGAAGCTACAGACAGTTGTGAGCTGTCACTTGGGGCCTGGGAATTGAACTTAGGACCTCTGGAAGAGCAGGCAGTGCTCTTAACCACTGAGCCATTTCTCCAGCCCTACTGGGTCTTTTGGACATCAGGTGATCCACATGTTAGTATCTAGTAAACCTGGTTATGAGCTCGTTAAGGGTAAATGCTGGTTATTTTTATTAAAATTATTACTTTAATCCTTCAAGGTTTTCAACTTTCCCAACTGCAGAAATCCCATAACCAGTGGGACAAGGGCTGGCTGGTTATTTGGGGACTTGTAGTTTAAAGAATTCACCTACTTCTGTGCTATTAAAACCTGGAGAAGGAAACCATGACTTCTCTGGACACACTGTGGGTATGCATAGACGTTTCTCTAGTTCTCTGAACCTGAACTTCCAGGCGTGCCTCTCCTTCTTGGAGAAGAAGACTACCCTGCCTTCAGGCCCGAGTGAGAGAACCAATGTCTTACCCAGCTCCTGGCCGCCCCTGGTGGCCCAGCACAGGCAGTAATGCCGCATAAGCTGCTCTAGAAGCTCCATCTCATCCAGGAACTCGAGGGATTCTATTCTGTGCAGGAATCAAAACAGGAGATGGAGATCACAGAGTCAGAAAGGAAGTTACTGATCCACAGTCATGACACTATACAGAAAGAAGCTGGGTACAAAACCATGTGCATGCTGTGCTAAGACGAAGGGAGGGTGACCTGGCTCAGCAGTTAAGAGGACTTGCTGCTCTTCCAGGGGATCCAGGTTCAATTTTCAGCACCCACCCAATGGAGACTCACAACTGTCTTTAACTCTTTAACTTCAAGGAAATCTGGTGCCCTCTTCTGGCCTCTGGGGACAGACACCAGGCACACCTGCATGTGTACATATATACAGGCAAAACACTCATACATGGGAATTAAAATAAATACACTTTCAAAAAGAAGAAAGAGGGCTGGAATTTTAGCACAGGGGAACAGCACATACTTAGAATGTGCAAGGTCTTGAAGAAAGGAGGAGGAGGGTAAGGAAAAAGCTGGGGGAGGGGAACAAGGAAGGGTGAGAGGAGAAAGGAAGAGGAGGAGGAAGGAAGGATTGCTTATCTCAAAAGTCAAGACAAACAAACCAGAAAGATACGCTAATGGAAAAGGACTAATTTCTTTGCACTATAAAGAGCTAAAGCTTCAGGATGAAAAACTATTACAATAATTTAAAAGATGAAGAAAAAAGATCACTCTGATAGAAAAGAAAAACAAGAGGTTTTCAAATTCATTTATGAGAAAACAAATCTAAATAAAGATACAAGATAGTTGTCTAAGGGATACACTGCTGTGTTGACATCCTATGACCAAAGCAAGGTGAGGAGGAAAAGGTTTATTCAGCTTACACTTCCATGTCACTGTTCATCATCACAGGAGGTCAGGACAGGAATTCAAACAGGGCAGGAACCTGGAGGCAGGAGCTGATGCAGAGCCACGGAGGATGCTGCTTACCCAGCTGCTCCCCATGCCTTGCTGAGCCTGCTTTCTTTCTCCAGGAACCCACAGTGGGCTGTGCCTACCTACGTCAATCACTAATGAAGAGATGCTCTACAGCTGGATCTCACGAAGGCATTTTCTCAGTTCCCCACTCTCAGGTGACTTTAGTTTACGTCAGATTGACACAAAACTAGCTAGCATGATAGTTTTTCAATTCTCAGACACACAAAGGCTGAAAGCTGGACAAAGAAGAAAAGGTATTTTGTCAACTGCTAGTGAGATGACAAAACAGGACTGCCTTCCTAGATGGCACTTTGGTCTCTTTCACACGAACATCCTCTGACCCTGCAGCTAACCCTGCCTCTTAAGAATTTACCCTGTGTGCAGATATATGGCCAAGGACATTTCTATAGCACCACAGTCCCAACCTAGCAACAAGCAAAAACTGAACTATAGAGGACCACCGGAATGAACTACGACACGCTCATACATCAGGTCTCTAAGCCAGGCTAGGAACCAGCGTTTGTCAATGTGGATTAGCATGGTAACATGGAATACCTTCCAAGACAAGTCCTGAGCTTTACAGACAGGAATGTGTGTTCAGTATACCACCATTTTGGGTGGACATAGAATAATCTGGGAAATGCAAACAAAGCGAGAAAAGTAAGTTGTCTCAAGAGGTAGATAGTAAACAAATGAGCGGTGAGCAACAGGTAGTCTTCCCTTTGGTTTTTACTCTGTAATTCTTTGTTAATTTGAAAAATCAGATACACAGTATGACTTTACCAAAAAAGCATTTTAAATCTAAGTAAATACATACAGAAACATGTACAAACAAAATGGCAACACCCCTTGTACTCTCTCCACAGGAATATGGTCACATTGTGAGGGAAATGGAGGCAAAAACAAAGAGTATCAGAATGATGTCCACAACCCCAGTGTGCAACAGCCTCTGCTAGGAATCCCCGCAGGCCACTTGCAGTCTGTGTGCCATGCATGTGTGTGTAGCTGGGTGCTCATTCCTATCACGGTCTGTGAGCCTAAGGATCACATCGGGAGGAAGAATGACTCTCCACAGTGTACTGTGGTTGCTTCCCAGCTACTCCTCCTTAGAGGCGTCTCACACGGTTTGAGTAAGAGTAACCCAGAGGTCTATCTGTTAAGGGATGTGTTCCCAGGGCAGTGCTGTTGAGAAGTGCTGGAGCCTTCAAGGGACTTAGCAGGAGGAATTTAAGAGACTGGAGGCATGTCCCCAAATAGAACTGTGAGGTTCTAGCCCCTTTTTTGTCCTTCCTTTTGCTGCAAGGTCATGAGTCATGTAACTTTTGCTCTAACATGTTCCTGTCATCATGTGACTTTATAACAGGTCAAAAGTAATGGTTCCCACCAGTTGCAGACTGGATGGCTCTAAAAGTCTGAGGAAAATAAATATTTTCTCTTTATACAGCATTGTCTCAAGTATTTGTTATTAGTAACAGAAAGCTAAGTAGTGTAGAAAACTGGTAAGACATGTAAGTAAGACATGTTTTGATGCTGCCACAGACCTGATTGCTGGACAGCGTTTGGTGATGGTGTGCTGGAGGAGTGTGGGAAGTGTAGAGGCAGGCCAGAGCGAGGCTGGGATGCTGGCAAAAAGCAGACATTATGGCATTGCCAGGCAAGTTTATGGAGGAAACTGCTCTGGGAACTGGACATGAGACCAGCCTTGTCACACTGTGACAAACAAACTGACTGCATCTTCTCCATGCCTGAAACTGTGTGTGGGCCGAGCTGAAAGGTAACGCACACAGTCCATAGCAGCAGGACTGCTCATAGTGAGACTCGGTGCCAAAGCGCTGGAGTGGAAAACAAAAAACAGACTGTTCTGCAGGTAGGGGTGGGGCTACTTTCTGTTCCTCCAGTTCTCAGCACTCACTCCAGAGGACACCTGAATTCCAGCACCCAGGCTGGGCAGCTCACAACTGCCTGCAAAAACAGCTCCAGGGGATCTTATGTAGTCTTCTGGCCTCACAAACAACCCCACAAAATATAGCAGACATAACAGACACATACACATAAATAAAAATACGAATTTTTAAATGGTCAAGTTAGTTTTTATTGTCAACTGGACACAACCAAGAGGAACGAACCTTTGAGGAATTGCCTAGATCAGATGGTCCTGTGGGCTTGCCTATAGGACACTGTCTGCACTGCTCACTGAGGCAGGAGGGCCCAGCCTACTATTAGAACTATCAGCCCTAGGCAGGTGGTCCTGGGCTATATGATATAAGAAAGGGAGCTGAGCAGGGGCCTGTGATAGAATGAGCTAGTAAGCAACATCCCTCTGAGGTTTCTGCTTCCGTTCAGTGTCTTGAGTTCCTGCCTTGACTTCCTTCAAGGATTACAACCTGGAAGTATAAGCCAAATACTCTTTTCTCCCCAAGTTGCTTTTGGTTTGAATGCTTAATCACAGGAACAGAAAAGTAACTAACACCAAAACCAAACCAAAACACCAACCAACAAAGACACAGCCTGGATAGAAAAGAGCCAGGATAGCTTGGCCCACGGAACAGTTACTAGAACCTGAATGAAGAAGCAGTATCGCCCAGGAATCACAGGAAGGATACCTCAGAGTCTTAGTCTGCAGGACTTCCCAGGTCCTTCCTAGATGCACAGCCACAAACAATTCAGATGCAAATACTTTTGAAGCCTGTGGCCAGCTGCCTGTCATCTCCTCTGGTTCCTGCCCATGAGAGGACAGTGTGCTCTGCTATATACATTAACACAGTCAACAAGGCAGCTAACCATGGGATGAATCCCACACTGTGAAGCAAAATATCCCTTTTCTAAGTTGATTTCAGATGTGTCATAGTAACGGATGCCGACTAACAAAACATCCAGGGCACATTACCTAATAAAGTTCCAAAAAGGAAAGTGCAGAGTCTGATGGAGCTTCCAGAATGGCATAGCCATCACTAACAGGACACAGCACAGCACAGCACAACTGTGAAGTTGTTCAGTAGCATGTGGGCTCCCAAGAACAGGAGTGCTTGGGGCCTGTTTTGATCCCATATCCCTTGTGCAGATAAAACCCATGAGTGACACCCAGAGTCAGGAAATCTTTGAGGGTAAACAGAGCAAAGCTCATCTCCTGTCTCTATTAGGGTTCCATGTTGCTGTCTGTAAAAGGCCATGGCTGCATGGGACAAAGGAGTGCCCGGAAGACAGTTACCCCCCCCGTGGCTGATATTCACCACCGATTCCCCATGGCTGTCTAGAATAAAATTTGCCAAAGCAACTAAATTATAAATGCCAGACCAGGGATATTCAAAACATTGCCTTGATATGTATCCAGCGGAAGCCAGCCTCACAAGAAAGCAGCTTCACAAGAATCCAGAAAGCACCAGCCTACAAGACTGCATTCCCAAGGCATCCTGCCTGGTAACTGATACTTAGACACAAGGAAAAAAAAGTGATACTTTCCTAAATGTCAGTGAGATCCAAGGAAGAGCAAGGGCAAAGGTTCTCCACATGACTTTCTAATAGAGCCCAAACTGTACCTCTAGGTCTCCACAGGAAAGGGAAAAGGACGGAAAGGAAGCGCAGAGTAAGAAATGAACCAAGTAGGCACTGACCCAGATGATATTACCTTGTACTGTTAATGGAGACACTAAAACAAATAAAATGTAAGACCATACTAAACATATGGATCCGGCCATTTTACATTTTAAAATTACCACAGTACCAGTTAGTCCTCTGTACATTGATATGCAAGCCTTATGTACACATAAACAGAATGTGAAGACCTCAATATTTTGATACTACAAATATAAATATGATCCATTAAGCTTTAAAAGGGCAGTATGACTTCTGTGACCACTGTGTGCAGTCTGAACTTGCTGATTCAGAAGTCTATGTATCAGTAAATATGTGTGTAGACACCACTGGAGAATAGGCCCAACTTGTTAATGAGTGCTAACTGTACAGTGTTGCTGCACAAGACTCCATGCCCTCAGCATGAAAACAGTCTTAGAACAGTGAATATAACTCTCTTTCATAACAAAGGAAGAGTCCGTTTAAAGGTGTCATCTGAGTCCATTAAGGGATGTCATTTAAAGATGATTTCCCTTAGAAGTCATGGCAACATCATCTTCTCTCCAAGACAGGGATTACACAAAGACACGGATGACATCGTTTCCACAGTAGAGGCAGCTCTGAGAATTTCTGGGTGTAACTGCTTATTTAGGTTCGAATCATTTGCTTTGACAAAGGTGCTATCTCAGCCAGTGGCTAATCAGTTACTCTTACAAGCTTCTACCGATGTTTACCTTACTTCAAAATAAGTCCGGTTAAGGTTAGCTTTGTGTTTCTCCTAAAGAACGGTCAGCCTTTGCCTCGCACATCTGGAGCCTAGAGTCAGCACTCACATACCTGTTTACCTCTGCCCGAGGTAGTCCGCTGTACAGCTCCATCATGTTCACTGCAGATGCTGTCTCCCACCCATTCAATAGCAGCCGTTCCTTCTGCAAGGGGGTAGACACAGATAGGATTCAGAGAAACACAGAGGATTCAAAGTGCAGTGTGTTAGGCCTGAGGCCCTAGGACACACAGATTTCTCTGAGAGTAGTCCTGTCTTTTCATCTTTCTTTTCAGGTTTTCAATTTTTGTTTGAACATACAATGTTTTCATGGGGAAACCCAATAGAGTGTAGACACACAAAAGACACACTCTTCCATCAACAACTGTTATTTGTTTAGTGGGCTGAATGACTACCTGCTTTCAGAGTCTTGCCATGTAGACCAGGCTGGTTTTGGAACTTGCTAGCCCAGGCTAGTCTCAAACATGTGATCTTTCTGCCTCAATCTACCAAGTGGTAGGATTACAGGTGTGAGCTACCACACTCAGCTTAAGTAACATGTCATTTAGTAGTCATGTGACAAAGTTTATTTAAATAGTGAAAGGTATAGGCAGTTATCTCCAGCAAATAAATGACTTTTTTTTTTTTTTAAAAGAGACTACTACAGATTAATCAGATACAAAGCTATGTTAATCATCTATAAAGTGTAGATCATGGATAGATGCCAAATCAAATACACTAACTATAAAACATGCCTTTAAACTACCAGGGAAACCTGAAGCTGGTCTGAGAATCAGCTGTATGAGGAGCTATGTGGACTTGCGAGGAGTGAATATGGTCCACACTAGGAAGTTCACTGACAAGTATTTAGAGTGAAACCATGTATAGTCCAGTATATGTCTAAAAATACTCTGACACTACCAACAAATAACATTGTGGGCGAGACCATGAGCTATTGCTGGCAAATACTGAAGCTGGCTGATAAGATATGGCTGTTTACTGTCCTATTCTTTCTACTTTTATGCTTGTGTGAAATTTTGCATAATATAAACTCAATTGTACAAAAGATTGTGCTTTCATATTAAGGAAACAGGTAGGACTTTAGGCTTCGTACATAGGAACCCTCTGTGCCTATCACAGGCACAACAGGGCTTCTCAGGGTGCACCTGCCACCAAGTGTCCTGCTTTGCTGGCTGAGGGAGTGCTCTGACCTGAGACTCCAGTGATTTGCAGGTTTCCACTCCTGCCAGGTCACACTGTCGCCTCCGGAGGTTTTCAATCATGATCTGCCCAAACCGGTCGTCCATGTTGACCTGAGAAGGGAAAAGCTGGTTAGCCACAACCTTAAAGATCTGTCCTAAATAAGCAGAGCACAATATCCAGTCAGGATTGACATTTGGTAATGCACACAGGAGCAGCTCGGGAGGGCTTTGGGGCATTTCCCTGAAACTGAACTGGTGCACCTTACAAAGGGCAGCACACACACCCACTTATTTGCCCACCCAGTACAACAATCGGATTGCTGGTAGAGAGGCTCACATACACGCGCAAAGATGCAATGTTACGTGTAACTGAAAGAATATGGAAAGAAATACTTATTAAGTTCCATCAACTCTTTTACCTTCATACTGTGAAAACAGACAAAAAAGAGAGCGATACAAGCACAAACCTGTACTCTGCTTCTTAAGAAGAAGTACTGAGGAGAGCTCAGCAGGTAAAAGACATTTGTTGCCAAGCCTGACTACCTGAGTTCAATTCCTAGGACCCACACGGTAGAAGAGGATAACCCCCACACATTCACCATAGTATATGTGTCCCCACATACATGCACAAACATATACAATAAATAAATGCAAAGAAGATTTTTTTAAGAAGAAGCAAGGCTTAGAGAAATGTGAACAGAATGTTCCCACCTGTCTCTCCTGCATTTACAAACATAAAACACAGCAGGCAGTACTGTTTCCCTGACAGAAGACTTAAGATCTGGGTCAGAAAGAGATTTGCTTGTCTTGTTATAACCAGTCTTATATTCCTGAGACTGTCTCTTGCCTAAATGGGCCTTAAACTGGTGTGTTTCCTGCCTTAGCCTCCAGAGAGCCAGAAGAAATGGTGTTACTGTGGACAGTCATAGCATAAACATCAATCCTCTGTCAGATACAACTAACTTATATACATGCACAAATGTTGGAAGACATGATGTCACTGTATGCTGTCATAGTACGCACACTAGTCCTTGTTCACACACAAGGGAACAAAAAGGAATCACTTTACTGATAAGATCCACCCCTGAGCCAGACTGGCAGCAATGCTATCCTCTCTCATGTGCATCGGGACAGAAGGTGTATGAGAGCACATTCTTCATTTTATGCATGATGACTTGAATCCTGGCTTGACAACAGTCAAGTTGTTACCCTGAGAACATTGGATGGCTTAACTCTGTCGGGGTGTACTAACACCAGTCTTATGTACTTCTATGATAACGAAATAAGCAACTACATGGAAAACTTACACAGTAGTGTCTAGCACAGAGTACGTGGAAAGCACAGTGTGCACTGTCATCACGCAATTACCAACATGGCTTTGTCACTGTAAACAATTAACTAGGAAAAACACACAGGCAACTAATCTACACTGTTGATTCAAGTTAAATTTCTACAGACAAGGTGAGAATGGTGGGAGCTGAACCAGGTGACGGACAGCTGGGGGCGGTGCTCTAGAATCTGGCCCAGTCCCAGGTGTACTCCTGAGTAAAAAGCCTTGAGTCAGAACCAACCTGACATCTCCCAGAGTATGCTAGATAAATGCTCTGGACAGAGTAGAGGCAAGGCCAATGAACAAAGCAGCACACACAGGACATGTGGCAGTCACTCTCTATGGGTGTACACCGTGCTCAGGATGCAGTCATACTAAGAGAGAAGCTGAGGGGCAGGCTGCCACAGGAAATGCTCCTGGACAGATGTTTGCAGTTGTAGATGCGAAGGAAGAAAATCAGCCAACTAAGAACCAACAACTCCAGAACCTCAACCCAGACTGGAGAGAGAGAGGAGGTAGCGAACCCTCCTTTCTCTAGCCTAGACCTGTCCACACTTATACTATATGGCCAAATCTCCTTGTTGCTCTCACATACAATTAAATAAAAAGGAAATGATGAAGTGGATGAAGTAGGGCTACGCAGTGAGATCCCATTAAAAAGAGAGAATTTTTTAAAAAGCTAGTTATTGCGGTACACATCTGGTATCCCAACACTTGGAAGCACAATGATTACCCAGGTATGAGGCTACCTGGCTCTTGTTATGCACAGCAAGCTCCCAGCTAGCCTGGGTACACAGTGAGACTCTGTCTCAAATAAACGAAGTCAATAAATAATGACAACAGCCAGCATGCATTCCATGTAGCATCTCATGGATTTCTTCTACAAGGTAAGCGCTAAACAGCACAGACCCTTCTGTGAGAGAACCATCTCAAGGGAATGAGCAGAGAGCAACAGAGGCCTCCACATGGTGCATATGGTTGTATGACCTGCCCCGAATCCCCAGCAGTAAGCTAGAGCTCAGAAGAATCTGAATAGCACACACTTACTAAACGAGGGGCAGTGGCCCGGTGTAAATGCACACACTAACTCTTGTGTACCTCACACTAGAAAGCAGGGGTAATAATATTTTCAGACAAGGAAACAGGCACAGAGAGTGTATGCCACTTGTCCTTATCACATAGGACTGAGACTCAAACTGGACCCTTTCAAAGTTCCAAAAGGGCCTTTTCTGCAGCCACTGGACCAATGTCAGTGACTAGTGACTGTAGGAACAGAGCATTTTATACTTGCAATCCTGTATATCAGGACTTCTCTTTAAAAAGGAGGAACTCTTGCAACTCTAGGTCAAATGCCACATGAAAATCCTGGCTGGACCTAAGGAGTGGCCACTCCAGACCCCTCAGTTCCCAACCTCGGAATCATTCACAAGTAGCCTCTCCAGCCCCCTCAGGTCAAACCACCTGTCAGCCCCAGGTCCCTCAGTCCCCATCCTCCACTCTATCACACAGTTAATGTCTTCCGTTCACATCCCTGCCTGCCTAAGGGCCTTTGAGCTTGTTCTTCCTTCTAATATGGCCAAAATCACTTCAATCCGTATTCTACAAGTCTGTTGATAATCTATGATAAAACAAAATTTGAAAACTTTCCCAAAGAATCAAGGTCCAAAATCTCTGCTAATAGCTGGGGGGAAGCCAAGAAAGCAGGAGAACAGGACTGCTAGAACAGACCGATGAAGCAGACTCGCGTGGCTGGACACTGAAGGAACTGAACAAGGACAGAGGCAAAGCTACTCTGGAAACCCATGTGGAATCCGCCTCTCGGGAAACTCTTACCTGCTCATAGTTTATGAACATGGCCGTCTCAAAACTGCTGGCTGCCCATTTTAGGAGGTTGGCTGACTGCTCTGGCGTCATGTAAACCAGCACACATTCTGTTATCAGGAGTGTTGGCAATCTTAAGGAAAAACAAAGGAGGTAAATGTGTTTTCATCAAGTCAAGACATCGACTTATGCAAGCATCACAGCACTGGTGCTTCATAGCCAAGAAATCCAGAATCCACGCAGCTTCATCAGTGTCTAGTACAAGTGTCAAGAGACACAACTACAAAAAGGAGAGCAAGGAGCTGGGGTCTGTCTATCGTAGGAAAATGAGTTCAGCACAGGGGGCAGACTGTAGAAAGGGAGACAGGTCTGCTGCTGCTGTGTGCCTACTGTCCATGGGCCACAGAACCCTGTGGTCTTCCCATCACAGGACATTATTCTCCTACCCTGGAACTGGGCTGTGTAGACCCTTGTTCTTATCAAAGGGCAGCAGGATCACACACACACACACACACACACACACCGAGTGTGACCTGTTCCTGCAATGGAATCCTGACAGAAAAGTGAATGAACTCCAGAGACTCAGGTGATGGGAAGAAAATGAAGAGTCTTTGCTGATAGCTGCCAGCTCGCCCGTCTGCTGGTCACTCAAGTGGGCCCTTGAGCTATCAGCATACTTGGCCTCAAGAGCAAACCACCCACTTAAGCCCAGCACCCACTGCAACTCACAGAATCCTTAGCAACATGTGAACTGTTTCAAACCTGAGCTGAAATATGTAGAAATTACTAATAATCATTTAACAGAATCTAATCCCTACTGAGTGAAGGTTTGCTATAAAGAGCTGAAAAACAAAGACTTAAGAGTATAATTTAGTGGCTCAGAGCTTACCTAGCATGTATGAGGCCCTAGGTTCCAACCCCAGAACCAAATAAAAAATAATTAATTTAAAAAGCTGAAGACAACGTCATGTCAAATGGTTATATCCTTTGAGAATATAATAATATATGATATATAAGAATTAAAATATATTTTGTACAATTCCACATATGTATGCCTTGCACACTGGGCACCCTCACTCACTCTGTTACCTCTCCCCTTCCCCACTTCCAACAAATCTCCCTCACATTCATGTTTATTCATTTTCTTTTATGTCCCCCAATATTCACTAGGGCCACCTGCGTGAGCCTGGGTTGGGAGCTATCTGTTGGAACCTGATCTGCTCAGCAGCAGGACTACAACTATAAACAACCATCACTCCTTTTCCAAAATCTATCGATAGCCAGTAGTTGGGGTAAAGGGTAGGGCTCTGTGAGCCCCTCCTCCTTTCTTAACTGGTTGTTGATAGAGGTAGTCCTGTGTGGACCAGTGCAGGAAACCAGCTGATGTGAATTAATGACTGCAATGGTGTGTCAGGTCTGGCGGGGGTAGCATTTCCTAGCCCTTTATCCTATCTTCTGGCTCTTCCACACTTCCCAGCCCCTCTTCTACAATGTATCCTATGCCTTAGCAGGGTGGTATGAGTGGCTTGTTTAGGGTGAGCCCACATCGTCACACTGCCCAACACTCTCTGTGTTACTAGAACATCTCCACTTGTCTTTTCTAAGTTCATTTACATTCCTTCTCAGACTCCTTTGCTAGATCCTCATTTCCTCCCTTCACTCTAGACAAGAAGATGCGCATGACTGGCTATTTCTCTCAAATTAAGTGACTTTCATTTGTCTTTAAATTTAGATTATGGAACAAATAAACTACATGAAATTAGATAGTAAAAAAAGAAGAAATTGATTTTTAAAAAAAAAGAATATAGTGTATCTTTCAAATGTATTACTAAAGAAGTATAGTAATTTCTATACACTGAAATTAGAAGTTATTTGTAGCTTCTCGTCTAAGAACCATAAGCAACAAAAGTAATAGCAGCTCAAATTCTTCTGTTTGTCTTTTGAGACAGCCTCACATTGAAGACTAGGCTGGTGATCAACTTCTGAGTCTCCAGCCTAAGGCTGGCACTGCAGACACACACCACCACACTAAGGCTGGCACTGCAGACACACACCACACTAAGGCTGGCACTGCAGACACACACCACACTGAGGCTGGCACTGCAGACACACACCACACTAAGGCTGGCACTGCAGACACACACCACACTGAGGCTGGCACTGCAGACACACACCACACTAAGGCTGGCACTGCAGACACACACCACACTGAGGCTGGCACTGCAGACACACACCACACTAAGGCTGGCACTGCAGACACACACCACACTGAGGCTGGCACTGCAGACACACACCACACTAAGGCTGGCACTGCAGACACACACCACCACACTGAGGCTGGCACTGCAGACACACACCACACTGAGGCTGGCACTGCAGACACACACCACCACACTGAGGCTGGCACTGCAGATACACACCACACTGAGGCTGGCACTGCAGACACACACCACACTAAGGCTGGCACTGCAGACACACACCACCACACTGAGGCTGGCACTGCAGACACACACCACACTGAGGCTGGCACTGCAGACACACACCACACTGAGGCTGGCACTGCAGACACACACCACACTAAGGCTGGCACTGCAGACACACACCACACTAAGGCTGGCACTGCAGACACACACCACCACACTGAGGCTGGCACTGCAGACACACACCACACTGAGGCTGGCACTGCAGACACACACCACCACACTGAGGCTGGCACTGCAGATACACACCACACTGAGGCTGGCACTGCAGACACACACCACACTAAGGCTGGCACTGCAGACACACACCACCACACTGAGGCTGGCACTGCAGACACACACCACACTGAGGCTGGCACTGCAGACACACACCACACTGAGGCTGGCACTGCAGACACACACCACCACACTAAGGCTGGCACTGCAGACACACACCACACTAAGGCTGGCACTGCAGACACACACCACACTGAGGCTGGCACTGCAGACACACACCACACTAAGGCTGGCACTGCAGACACACACCACACTAAGGCTGGCACTGCAGACACACACCACCACACTGAGGCTGGCACTGCAGACACACACCACACTGAGGCTGGCACTGCAGACACACACCACACTGAGGCTGGCACTGCAGACACACACCACCACACTAAGGCTGGCACTGCAGACACACACCACACTAAGGCTGGCACTGCAGACACACACCACACTGAGGCTGGCACTGCAGACACACACCACCACACTGAGGCTGGCACTGCAGACACACACCACCATACCTGGCCATTTCTCACACTTTTGTTTTGAGTACTGAGAACTAAAACTAGGGCCCTGTGTACGCTAGGCAAGTACTCTGTCTTTGGGCTATAAAAGTCAGTTATCATTGATATAAACTTGTAACATGGCTTGCTGGGTTCTGATATTATTCCAGTACTCAGAAGAGCAAACTGTAGAAATACAGACATGAGATCAGCTGCTCACAATCACATCCCAGTACACACTGCTACCAGAACCCCGATCTCTACAGCTGGATGTGCACCTGTGCTCCTAGCTGCCATCAGTGAGAGGAGAATGGTGTCCACAGCAGCCCAGCACTGACCTGATAGCACCAACCAGCCACTGTGGTCACCAGATCCCATCTGTCCTTTTAAACAGTGAAACAATCTTTACCTCCACTTAGCTAAGACGCACACCCATTGCTCATTAGAAGACTGGCCAGCCACCAGATATGTGCAGGGTGTGTATCTCTCCCACTCTGACCTTAGAGCTTCTCACAGAAGCTCATCATTTTGGCTGGCTGGCCAGTGGGTAACCCGGATCTAGTTACCGGGATCTATCTGTTTCCTTTCCAGCATACTGGTCCATATATGTGTGCTGACAGAGCTCAGACCACTGAGCCATGTCTCCAGCCCCACCAATAGTGCAGCTGAATCACAGTACAAAAGGGAAAACATCAAATCCAGGAAAGTCTGTACTGAAAACATGGTGAATATCAGAAAGCAAAACCACTTTTTTTTCCCCCAAATTGACAATATAATCTAAGTCTAAAACTTCCAGTTATATGGATTGGGGATAAAGCTCAGGCTAGGCTGGTATCCCGTGGGGTACTGCTAGTACTCCAGCAGTGCACACACTAGACATGGTGGTGCATGCCCACAATCTGAGCACTGGAGAGGTGGTCAGCACTGGTAGAGAAAGGAGGATCAGAAGTTCATGGTCATCCTTGGCTGCATAGGAAGTTCAGGGCCAACCTGGAGTACATAAAGACCGTGTCACAAAACAAAATAAGACAAACAAAAACAAATATTATTAGAAAATTTACAAAAAGTGAGAAAAAGTGATATTACCATATCTCATCTAATAAGTTAATGACTAAAGAAAAACAGCCCCAAGCTTAAAGAAATCCTTAATTATATTTATTTATGTATATGTGTGTGGAGGTCAGAGGACAAGCTGTGGGAGTCAGCTCTCCTCTCCCACCATACTGGGGTCCTGAGGATCAAACACAGACTATCAGACTTGGTGGCCAAAGTCTCATGTTGCAAAGGCAACCACTGTAATTTAAGCTATGATGGAAGGGAAGGTTCAGGAAAGGCTTCACAGGAAAGTTCTGCAGTTTTAAGTTGTACTGTTAGTATTGTCAGCTTGACAGAATCTAAAATCACCATGGAGACAGACATCTGATAACACCTGTGGGGAATTACCTTGACTGAGCTACGGTGGAAAGAGCCGGTTCTCTGGCTTGGGTTCAGGGATGCATAAGCAGAGACAGGGAGCTGAGAGCAACATGATCCATTGCTCTACTTCCTGACTGTGGATGTGATGCAAACAGCTGTTTCCAGCTCCTGCTGTCCTGACCTCCTGCTATAATGGACTATATCTTCATCTGTGAGATGAAACAAACACTTTCTGTCTTGAGTTGCTTTATTTGTGTTGCAGTATTTAATCACAGTGTAAGGAAAAGAAACTAAGAAATACACTTGAGCTATTTGAAATTTAAGTTAAAAATAGTGTTTTGTTTTGTCTTTTGGCAGATTTAACTCTGGAACTATAATCACTTTGCATAATTAAAAACAATTAACTTTGAGAAAATAAAGCCAATGCAGTGGCACACATCTGTAATCTTAGCACTAGAGACTCTGGGATTACATGTGGGGGAAGCCTTGTATCATGAAACAAAAACAAAAATGGAATATAAAACAAAGACCACTGGAAACTATTGGTGGTGGTAATGGGGTTCTAGACAGGGCCTCTCTACATAGCCCCTGGCTGCCCTGGAATTCACTCTGTAGACCAGGCTGGCCTCAAACTCAGAGATCTTCCTGCCTCTGCCTCCCCAGTGCTGGGATTAAAGCCATGTGCCACCACTGCCTAGCTACTTAAAACTTTTTTTTAAAAAGATTTATTTATTTTATGTATATGAGGGCACTATCTATTCAGACACACCAGAAGAGGGCATCGGAACCTACCACAGATGGTTGTGAGCCACCGTGTGGTTGCTGGGAATTAAACTCAGGCAGGACCTCTGAAAAAGCAGTCAGTGCTCTTAACTGCTGAGTCATCTCTCCAGCCCCTTACAGCTACTTTTGAAGGTACTCATTAACATTAGAAACAGGATTAACTCGTGATTTTTTTTTTAAGAAGCTCAGCTCAGGATCACTACTTTTCAAAACAGAATGGAAAGGAAAACACTGAAAGGATAAGGAAGGGGGGAGGGGGAATCAGGCAGTTCTCAAACTTGTTGTGACAACTGCTCTTCACCTTTGGTATTGAGTTCCACAGTGAGGCCAGTTGCCCATGGACAGCTCTCACTATAACTGGTGCTGCCCTGCTCTGTCACGGCACTGCAGAAACCACAGGTCCCTAGAGCCAAAGTCACACTGAGACGTGACTTTCTCCGTAAGTGACCAGTGGACGATCCTTTCTGTTCTCTCACCCTCACATGTATCTCTTCATCAAATCTTCAAACCCATCTGGTGATATAGTATTTACCCCATATCATAATGCAGAAAAGAACTAAGGACCAAATAAATTTTAAAAAATATTTTAAAAGACCACTGTCAAATGACTAGTTCATTAAAAGGTTGGCACTAAGCTCAGGGTAAGAGTCTAAGACTCCTAATGATGATAAGCGTGCCACAGTAACCTGGGAGCATCCAATTTCATCCCCTGGTGACTCTCACTATCATGCTCTCAAGGCACAAGCCCAAGGAAACCAGCGTCCTTTCAGCTAAAGGAAGCTACATGCTATAATCTGAGACCTGTGGAGTGGGAAACCCAGGCATGGCCTCAGACTTCCCCGACTCAGTTCTCTCTCCACCCTGTAATACACCTGAGAGCCAGCTCATAAGAAGAAAAGGTTATACACAGTGTTAGAGGTTCCCATTCAAGACTGCTTAGCTCTGTTGCTTTGAACTCATGCCCAGGCTCCAGATGGCCAGGAACAAATGGCAGAATAGGGTTCACTTCATAACCAGGGACAGAGAAAGGGACTATGGCTCCAATATCCTTTAGGAACCTGCCCAATGTAATTCCTACCAAGTACCCTTCCAAAGGTTCCTCCTCCTCCTCCTCCTAAGGGCACCACGGCCTAGGAACCAACAGTGCTCTCTGAATACTCAGTGAGACAAAGACAGACGAAGACCCAGGATGGCACCAGGCCATCAGCACCATCTCTTGCATGGGACACGTGAACCTACAAGTCCTACTGAGGCCAACAGTGCTGCTGAGCATGGGCTGAGTATGTCAAGAAGAGCTCCAATGTGCAAAGACACTAGCTCCCACACTGGCACAGATGAGTAGGAAAGCCATGGACACTCGGTGCTCCCAGTTCTCTCTGTCCATCTCCCAGAGCTCACCTGTACTTCATATCCATTCTTACTTTTCTCCCACTTATGTCCCCCACTGCTCATTTCTTTAACCTTCTGCACTGGATGCTTTGCCTTGTTTATTCTTTTAAGCAACATTCTCTTCACCACATCATCCCTTTAACTCTGCTCCTGGGTACTAACTTCAGATCGTGACTACCCAATGTTATCCTCATTTGTGCAGTCTGACTTTGACTTGTTCCAAGGCCACACACCCCTTCCCTCTTCTCTACAAAGGGCAATCTCAGAAACTTGGCACAGAGGACCCTTCTTTTCACCCATAAGCCACTTCTGCAATCTAAGTGTGTACTTCTGAAAGCACAGTGATCCGGAGGTGTGGCTTTACGCATGCAGTCCCACGGGGCGAGTGGTATTCTGTAATGAGTTTTACTTCATTGCTGGATTTTGAGTTCTCTCCATGTGAACTTGAGTCATATACTATGTGTTTTACTCATCCAGTCTCCTTCTAGTGAGCCTTTCTAATTTCTGGCAACTCTGCTTGCTGCAATGAACACCCACCTTCAACATGAAGTACCTTCTCTGGAAAACACACCCAAAGTGGGACTTTTGTATTACACATTATAACTCTGCTAGCTACTTCCCACTACTCCATACCATGGCTTATAGCCAGTCCACTCTCACTTGGTGAGTCACTGCAACCTACTCCCTATGACCCACGCCCTCACCAACTTCATACACAGTCATATTTACACATTTGTCCCTCTTTGGTCGGAGAATACCAGAACTTTATCTGATAGCTACAGTGGTCTGACAGGTCCCTGTGATGGGCATATGTTGTATATCCTGACATCCTGTGTGATAGGCATACATCAATGGCTACAGTGGTCTGACAGCCCTGTGTAATGAGCATACATTGTACATCCTGACATCCTGTGGCAGACACTATCTACCTATCCTTGGCCACTTTTCATGAGTGTTGGTCTCTATGTATTCTAGATACTAGCTCTTTCTTTGCATGTTGTTGTTACAGGCTCTCACACACTTACTTTATTATATTAGGGCCAGCATTTTAAAAAGGAATCAATGGTGAAAAGCACACTTAAGAAAAAGACTGCTTAGAAATCTCAGACAACTACAGTAGGTAGCAATGACACACAGCATAAAGATAGAGAGCAAGTAGCAAGCTGTACTAACTGGATCTCGTAACTCGAATGAAACCACAAACACATAAGGGGTTAAAAAAAAAATCTCACTGTGTATTCATGTTACATTTCTTTAGTTTCTCTTCCAGCTCAGAAAGGTCTCGGAGATCTGCTCCAATGATGGCATATCTTTTTGAATCCAGCATGTGACTATCTGCAAATGCAAAAAATAAAATGCTCATTTTAATACAAGCCAATGATATCATACTTTTAATGGACATGGCTTTTTGTTTTTTAAAGGTTACTTATTTTAAATTTTTAATCTTTTTATGTGTATGAATGTTTTGCCTGTATGTATAGCTGCATATTATTTGCATGCCTGGGGTCCTTGGAGGCTAGAGAAGTGCATCAGATCCCCTAGAACTGAAGTTACAGATGGTTGTAAGGCTCCATGTGGATGCTGGGAATCAAACCTAGGTCCTCTGGAAGAAAAGCAAGTGCTCTTAATGTAGAGCCATCTCTCCAACCTAGGCATGTTTTTTTCAAAAGTAAAGTAACTTTAATCCAGGTACGGTGGTGCACATCTTTAATCCTAACACTTGGGGATGCAGAGGCAGGTGGCTCTCTGTGAATTCAAGGCCAATCTGGTCAACATAGCAAGTTCCAGGACAGCTAGGGCTACAAAGAGAAACCTTCAAAAAAACAAACAAACAAACAAACAAAAAAACCAAATGTAATAATAATAGTAGTAGTAATAATAATATTGAAACATAAAAATCTAGGTTCAGATGCAGTCCCTGCATCACTGCAATGAGGTGGGAAGCAATAGAGGAGGATTCCTCCTCTGGTCTCCTTATGGGCACATGCACACGTCACACGCATGAATGCACATATAAACACACACTTGAACACATACACATAAATCACATGACAGGAGAGTGAAAATTAGCCCAAGTCACATCTTCTAAAGGTGTCAGTAAAACATTGTGGGGTTTTTTTTTGTTTTTTGTTTTTGTTTTTTTTTTATGCTTAAGCTCAAGTACAACACTTCTCTCTCAATGCGGGTATTGAAGAAAACAGGACTACTTAGTACCTGTTTTACAAATTATATTTCATATGTAATAACAGCATCAAAGACATCATTCTCTTTATTTTGACTTGTTTTCTCAAGATGAGGTCTTACTATGTTACTCAAACTGATTCCTCCAACCTGGGCTTGTCCAGTTGGGACTACAGACCTGCACCACCATGTTAGCTCAGGCACATTTCTATATTGACTTTCTAGCAGCCACTAAAGGAAACACAATCTTCACTGCTGAACATATGCAATCCCAAGCAAAAATGCCTTGTATTTGGCCATCTCTTACTACTGGACACACTATTGCAAATTTTCTCCATCTGAGACACTGCAATGAACATCCTGACGTACACTGAGAAGTACCTGTCAGTCACTTCTTCAAGGCAGAAGTGTGAGTGCATTACAAAGTCGAAGACTAGGCCATTTAACTACTGATACCCACTGGTAAGTGGTTCTCCAAACTACACACCATTGTAATGTGTATGTTTAAAGGAAAGTTTATGTAGCAATACATTTCAAAATGAGAAGAGCATGAATTTCCCGTGTGCCAGAGGCAAGACAGAATGGTTGTCCGCAGTGGTTCTTGAGCTTCAGGACCAGAGTTATGACTGTTAGACCTTGCACCGTAGACTCACTACATCTCTAGCACATTCCTAGCTCTGAATTTGTCAGTCTGAAAACTACAGTCACGGAACCATGGATTCAAACACAATGGCACTGGCTTTGACGGTCATCAGTGGAGTCCTAATACCTCAGTATGTCCTCACAAACTCTTTCAACTATCCAATGACTGGGTTTGTTTGTTTGTTTTAACAGGGCCTTGCTGTTAACTCAGACTGGCCTTGCACTCACAGCAATTCTTCCCACTGTTTAAGTGCTGGGATGACAGGTGTCTGTCACCAGGCCCGGATCAACTTTCTACCACAGGCCTTAGTTACTATTTACTATGGAAATATGTATGAAGGAAAATGTAAGAAGGTGCCAAGCAACAGTCATCCCTGAACCACTGTTTCTGGTTCTGAGAGCGTCTTATCAACAAGTGCAGAAAGTGGCACAGTGCCTGCCTGAAATGTAAAAAACCCTGTATTCAGTCCTCAGGACTAAAGAAAAGAAGCACTATAGCAGTGAGCAGGTACCCTCATCATCTTCATTGGCCCATTTGGTGGATGCAAATACACTGAAAAAAAACAAACAAACAAACAAACAAACACCTTCTGGGAGTCCCTGAGATGTCAGGAAAGCAATAAAGGACAAACAGGGAACCCAGAGTTAGCCTCAGGGTACCATAGCACTGTATCACAAACAAACACCTTCTGGGAGTCCCTGAGATGTCAGGAAAGCAATAAAGGACAAACAGGGAACCCAGAGTTAGCCTCAGGGTACCATAGCACTGTATCAAGAAAATAACATAAAGAATACAAAAGTACTTGTCTGGCCTATAACAGAAACAAACAATTCCCATGTGCCTGTGTATCTTCTTAAAAAGAATACATTGATAGTAAGCAAGTCTTTAATGAGTTGTCCATTTCTGGCAAAAACTTGAAAGGCACACAACAGAATTTTGAGGCATATATTCCTCTAATATAATGAAAAAAATACAATATACTGGTAGAAAGGGGCAACCATGTGGTTTGGGAAAGACTTATCTTACGAGGACCAGTATCAAACACCAAACAGTGCACAAGGACAGCAGATGTGAATGTACACAGTGATCTGAGGCTCTCAGGCCCAGTGCGTATCAAGGAGGCATTCCACACAACAGGCAGGAAGCCCGGGACAACTCAACCTTAAGCCTTGGATGTGAAAGAATCTGAGGACTGGAGCAGCACGCCCTAGCACCACATACAGTTGTCCCTAAGTCAAAGCTGTTCCAGTTGTTTAGATATACGAGGTCCACTGTCTGTCCTCAGAGAAAGCCTCTTTACCATGTCACAGGGAACACAATGGAGAGACAAGGGCTCAGAGTAAGTTCCAAAGAAGTTTTATTATTCTGAGAAAATAGACACTTTTATGAAATCCAGCACTGGCCAGAGCCCTCACATTGATCAGAAAGTCTGAAGACTCGAGCCTCCCCAGAGGTGATGGAAGGGCTTCCCATAACCACAGGAGATGCATCCCTCCTCTCCTTCTAGGTTTTCTGGTAAGAGAACGTGGAAGACGGTTCAAGGTATTCTGTGCAATGTTTATAGAAAGCTTTCTGAAATAATGGACATATCCAGGTTTGGAAAGCCAATTAACATTGATTTAAAACTTGCTTATTGAGTAGTGGGGTGCAATCCTGAAATCTTAGCACTTGGAGGTAGAGGCAAGAGGCCTGAGAACTGAAGGACAGCCTCTGTTACATAGTAAGTTTGGGCCAGCCTAGGATTCATGAGATTCTGTTGTTGGGGAAAAATTATAAATGACATCTATGTGTTACCACAGGCAGTTTTATAACCAACACTCTTTTAGAGGACTTGTTGCTAAGAGAACTGACAAAGGAGAAGCTTTAAAATACAACTACTATGTAGTAACAACTAAGAACTGGCTTATACATGGCCAAAATGAGAGAGAATTGTGAAAACTCTCATTACATAAGCTTAGCCATTCTTCAGTATAAGCAGTGGTTCTCAACCAGAGCAACTTCACCACTAGAGAGCTTGGAGCAGTATCTAAAGACGCATTTGCTTGTCACGATTGAGGGGTGTGCTGTGGAAGTATGCCATGATGAGCAGAATCAGACCCTAAACATCAATAATGAACACAAAGAGACCCTTACATAAAGAGGTACAAGAACCCAAGATCTTCTACTACTAAGTAGTAAATTATTAAAAGTCCTTAAATAACACACAGCCCCAGCTACCCAGGAGACTAAGTCAAAAGGATTGCTTGAACCCTGGAATTTGACACCAACCTGGACAACATGGTGAGACCCACCTTAAACAAAACAAATAATCTTTAAGTGGTCCTAAATATTCTGTGATTGAGGAATCACAACACATTGTGACCTATGCAGATCACAAACTAAAACCCAAAAGCAAAACCTTCTTTGAATTGAATTTACAGTACATGGACACATTTCAACTTAGCCACTGTCAGCCCTGTAGCTCTGGGCAAGTAACATAACCACGTGACTACATTTCTTTTAACCATAAAATATAGACAATGTTGATCTCGAGTGATTATATTAAGTATTGAAGATGTTAAAAGTGATGACCTTGGGGTTCCCAAATGTGCACTGACTGAGGTACCCTGGGTGACATAGCAAATTCTCAGGGATGAAGCAGAATGTTTTGAATTTCTGCAGGAAATGGATACTTAACATCAGAAAAACATAAGCAAAATATAGTTTCAACAGTACACCTCTTTGAATTCCTCCAATGTTACCATCCCCTTGGGAAGTTAAGCTCTCATATGCTGTGGATAAAAAGCAAACCATGAATGTTGATACACATAGACATAAGTGGTACCCAACCTTCACCCAAGGTGAAGTTGTTAAGTATCCAACAGGCACACAGGTCTCATTAGTAATAGCAGTTAAAGACTGAAATAGTCACACATAAAGTAGTGGTGTATACCTGGAATCCTACTACTTGAGAGGCTGAGGTAGAAGGATTCAAACTTTAAGGCAGCCTTGGCTGCCTAGCAAGTCTAAATGTCTAAATGACTAAATACTGCTTGTCCAACTTACCATTGCCTTCAACTGACTGATAAATTGTTATAACATACATACTTAAGAAGTTTGAACCCCAAAAAAAGAAGTTTGAACCCAACTAATTAGTAAACTGAAATGTGAGCGATGTCTTTTGGCCTAGAGTACTGTGGAGTTACTGAGACCTTCAAGGCACTGTAATTTTAAACAGATAGGGTCAGCCTGACCTAGTGCAATGCCTGGGGACACACAGGAGGCCTTTGCCAAAGACAAAACTCCAGCTGAGAAATTCTACCCAAATGAACCCAACTAATGAGACAAGTCATGCTGTGAACTAACAGATGGCAGATGCTTTGGGCCACATGGTTTGTAGTGGTTTGTTACAGAGCAAAGGGTAACTGATAAAGGCTGTGGTCATCTGCTTCCTAAAGCTACAGTTCAGGGAAAGGCATGAGCAAAATGAAGATCTATAAATAACACTTACACACAGATGTGCAGAGTGATTCAATAGTACTGGTATTTTTCAAGTAAGCATTTCAAAAAGTACCAGATCTGAGTTGAACTCAACCAATCCAACTCATTATTCCTTCAATGAAAGACTAATTTACTATTTTAAAAGAGTAAAAAAATGCTCTTTTTAGATAAGAAATATTCCCAGAACACTTGAGTTTTGTTTTTTGTCTTTATTTTGTTTTAAGGTAAAGGGGACTCTGTCTCAGGTGGATTTCTTGACCACATGCAAGATTAATATACCCATCTGCCCACTCATCTGATAATTTGTTGGCACTATGTACAGAGCACTGAGCCAATTCTCAGAATACAAGGATAACCAAGAGTGGTTCTAAACTGGGCATGATGGCATTGCCTGTGACCCTAGCACTGAGGAGGTATAGGCAGAAGAAAACTAAGTTCTAGGCTAGCCCAAGCTACCTAGCAGGGTCCTGAAGAAAAAAACAAAAACCAGCCAGCAATAAGCCCCTGTCATCATGGGGCTCACTATCCAACAGCAAAGATGAAAAGTGAACACTGCCAAGCAATGGGAAGTGGCTCTATGTCATACATGTCCACATTGTTGATCAAAGTGATGCAAAGTGCAAGGGTGGTCATGGACATCCTAATGTGACACCAATTAACCAAGTACATAGATGACTGTCACAGAAAAGAGAATAGCCACAACAGGTCCGGTTGATCTGCATGGGAAACAAAGGCTGGCAGCCATACATACTTCTATGGGAACTTTAGTATACTCTAGTCACAGGGAACATGGCTACAGCATTGCAGTTGTGCACAAAAGGAGGTCTGCTTCGGTGTCTGAAGACTACTGTGTTGATTGTCAGAGAAGGCCACTCTCTGAATATGTTCTCTCACTGATGACTATCAAAACCTTGACCTCTGTCAAGCACAACCGAACACAATGGAAAATGTTGGTAGAAATCTACAGACAGACAGACAAACTACCCACCACAATCTGTAAGGCTCAGCACTGAGAGAATGTGTCAGAAACAGTTATAATTACACAGGAGTCTGGGGATATGGCTAAATGGTAAAGAGTTTGACAGGAATGTAGAAGATCCTAGGTGACAGCTGGAGTTGAGCAGATTAGTGTAAATGAATGGACTGCATTTACAATGAGAATATTATATTAAGACTATTATATTGAGAAGGGGACCCGGCCTCCAACAACTAAGCGTGTTATGATCCTGACTGTGCTGCTCATAGGCTATACTTGCCCATTTGAAGAGTGTCCTCTGGGTGTAACTCCATGATGGGTCTGAATAGAAGTGGCTTGTTTCTACGGAAAGATGGAAAAGAGGAGAAAAGGGAGTCAATAAACGCACGAGGGAATTTACTGTCCAAAGGCAGTCATCTGTCACAAACTGTGTATACAGATTCAGGACGTATGTGAGAGTCTGTAAGATTTGCAGACTTTACCATTATACTTCCCTAACTGGACATGATGCTGAAAACATTTCTGATTCTGGAGCATTTTTGTTTCAGATTTCTGGATGAGGGAAGTTTGGTGTACTGCTGATGTGCAGAACAAGGGCCACTTCAGAAATCTTTTACTCTACCTACATTTGGCCCTACATGCACAATAGCCGTTCTATGCACACAGGTGTCAGGTAAGAGCAGCTCTGCATTTGGCATTCAAATCACACACTGATCCTGAAGTCATTCAATTTAGAAATAACTAAAAGGCTAACACAAATTTTCTAAGTGTTCCAGGATTTTCCAGATACCTCCAATTTCTTGTTTGCTCTAAAACAAAATTGTATCTTATGATCCTGGCTGTTCTCTGTCATACAGGTAAGTCAACCCAGCAAATGAAAACAGTCAGAAACTAGAGACCCGCACGGCTCTGCACAAGTAAAACCTGTTTTTCTCTCCAGGAAACCACCTTGAGCCTCAGTCTCACCCAGGGCCGTTCACTCCTACTTCAGCCAGGGTGCTAATGAAAAGCCTACTTAATATAAAATGTATTCAATATTTTAAAAACTCATAGAAGACCACAGAAAAGGTTGAAAAACACTCCCAATGTAAGGATGCTGTAGCATAAACTGAAAATTTTAATGTCTATGGAATTTTAAAATATAATAGACTTTTATTTAAGTATCTACTTACAGTGGGGCAGAAGTGTTAAAACAAAACAACAACAAAAAGCTATTGAGCCCTGAGAGAGGGCTTTCAAAGTGGGGGTTTAGACCTTAGTTCCAACCAGGAGGCCCTGAGCAAGTCAACTTGTCTGAGCAGAAGATTCTTATCTCCACAAGAGGCTCTGAGTACTCAACTCCTGAGTCTACTATGAGGACTGGGCCATCCAAGAAAACAAGAATCAGCAAGAGGCAGAGAAAAGTGCATCACCCAACAGCTCTGCAAGAGAAGAACCATCATAGCACTTCACATACTCAAAGCAAAATGAAATTACTGTGTTAGTTCAGGGCCCCATGGTAAAGCAGTAATCATGAAGAATTCTCAGAGCATTCAATTCTACTCTGCATAGGTGGATTTTTAGTGTTCAGAGAAGTTAGCTTAATGAATAAGGAGGGTTGTGCGGAGGGTGCACTGACAGCTGAAGACTGACTCATGCTGGACTCGTGAGTCCCAGAGCAAGAAAGGCAGCGGCAAGGCAGCGCTCTCTTCTCAGGTCTCTCACGTTCAACTAGCTCCACCAAGAGCTGACTCTCCAACTGTCCTGTCCCCCCAACAAAGCCACACTTACTTGATGGTGTGCAGCTTTCTTGTGACTATCATTGGAAAGTCAACTTCAAAATATTTATTTGGGAGAAGATCTTCATCCTGGAGAAAACCACACAGAATCATTCCTTAGCTCATAGCCACTAAATGCAGCAAGCACTAAACACTTACCAAACTGCAAAAGGGGTACTTAGGGATTTTTAGGTCAGGAGACTCATATGGTCAGAAAAGGTTTTGCTGCCAGGCGGTGGTGGCGCATGCCTTTAATCCCAGCACTTGGGAGGCAGAGACAGGCGGATTTCTGAGTTCGAGGCCAGCCTGGTCTACAGAGTGAGTTCCAGGACAGCCAGGGCAACACAGAGAAACCCTGTCAAACAAACAAAAAAAAGAAATGGTTTTGCTTATTTTTATTTGTGTGTACGAATGTTTGCAGGAGCCTGTGTGTATGTCTGTACAACATGTCTGTACCTGCTGCCCTCAAAGGTCACTAAATCCTACGGAATTAAAGATGGCTGTAAGCTGCCATGCCGGCGCTGACACTTGAACTTGTGTCCTCTGCAGGAACAAATGATCTTAACTGATAAGCCATCTCTTCAGCCCCCAAAAGCATTTTTCAAATTCCTATGGTCTCAATAAGAATGTATCTGAAAGGAGCAAGAATGAATACAGAAGCTGGGAAACAACTCAGTGAAGTCTTGTCTTATGAGTATGAGAATCTGAGTTTAATACTAAAGCTCATGTAAAAATGCAAAGAATGTCAGTGTGAGTTTGTAATCCCAGGGTCAAGGAGACAGAGAAAGGAGGACCACTGGGGCTCTTTGGCCAGTTAGTCTAGCCTATTTGTTGAGCTCTAAGCCAATGAGAAACCCCGTCTCAAAGGAGTGGATAATGCTCCTGAGGATGACACCCACGGTTGTCATTTGGCCTCCATATGTGTTTGTATACACATGTACAAACATATGCATATATATATATATATATATATATATATATATACACACACACACACACACACACACACATATATGCACCACTACCACCCTGATACACACACACATACACACACACAAAACATACGCATTAACAAAAGAATAGACGCAGGAAAAACCAAGAGGTTTTGTATTTGTCCAAGTAGGGTCTATAGAGCTGGAAGTGGGATAGTGGGGAAGAGTTGTGAGTTGTCAAAACACAGCACATACAGTGCACAGGGTTAGGACCATTTTCCTGCTGTTACAAGAAAGTCTGGTAAAGAGTAGGGCTTGAATCTCAGCTCCACCATTTATCTGAATGGGCCAAGAGGTCATCTCTTAAAAAGTGATGGAGATCTGGAGAGATGGCTGAGTGGTTAAAAGCACAGATTGTTCTTTCAGAGGACTCAGGTTAGATTCCCAACACACACAGACACACACACACACACACACACACACACACACACACACACCTATAACTCCAGTTCCAGAGACTGGACGTTGTCTTCTTACCCAGGCATACATATACATGGTGCACAGACACACATGTAGGCAAAGCACCCATATAAATATATTAAAAAACAATTTTAAGCGAAGACACTGCTAACTCTCGTGGGGTTAAAATGAGTTAATCCATGAAGGGCTCTCTGATAAGGGTCTGACTGTAGCAAATTCTATGTCTGTGCCTTTATTATTTATAGGCAGAAAGATGTAGGATCCAACATTAATTTCTCACCATGAACAAGAGTAGCAAGTGTGAAAATGCACAGAGAAACATAAGACATGTGTGCACACCCACACAGCTCCACCCCTTTCTTCTGTGTTTCCTAGTATGGTGGGTGACTAGACCCTACCCACCCACCCACCTACCCACCCACTACTATTCATCCTTGCCTTTCTCCATCCAAATGGTGCTCTAATCATTCACTCACTCAGTCCTGCTGACTGTTCTCAGATCTGTCCATTCCTCTTCCACTGTCCCCTCACCCTGACTATAACAACACAGCTTCCTGGTCTTTCTGCTACAGACTACACTACCTCCACAGCTCTTCACACTGAGATTCAATAGGAGCAAGGCCTAACCAGCCTTTCTCCTTAGTGTCCATGCCATCTCCTGCCACCTAGGCTTATATCCCAGAGACACAGACCTGTTTGCATACTTTAAAGGAAGTGCAAGAGACCAGATATCCTGAATCTGGTGATGGCTCCTTGGTGCCAGATGCAGTAACGGAAAGGAGAATCTGGACAGGGGGATCTCTTCTTTCTGCCTTGAGCAACTGCAAACATGTGAACCAATCATGGAGACAGTTATAAGAGATAAGGACCAGGTATGGAGGTATAAACCAGTCTGAGGGACCAAACACAGCAAAGACAACCTGGTGGGGACAGAGCCACTACAACTGCATGCTCACAGAAAGTAATCCCTCAAGTCTACCAACATGGAGATGGCTCTTCTGCTGCATTCCAAGGCACAGCCTGGGCTTCCATTACAAGGGAGTGGGGCAAAGGACAGTATCCTGATACCCTCGGCTCAGAAATCTCAGCTGTCCACACTCAATGGTTTGTGCTCTGCAAAGCTGAGCTGTGTAGAAGCAGCCCGAAGGCATTTGAAGGATGTATGTTCAGGGATATAGAAGCACTTCAATAAGGAATCCTATTAAGACTATTCACAGTGTAAGACCTGCTTGGGATTTAAGAACTGTACCTGTAGCTGAAGGTGTGGCTCAGTGGTAGAGCACTTGCCTAACATGCAAGAAGCCCTGGGTTCTATCCTTAGTACCACAAAACCAAAACAAGAGCACTTACTCAAAGGATACATAAGTTACAGGTCATCCACAACTCCAACAGACAGCAACAATGGAAGCAAACACATCCAGTCAGCTGTCTATCCTCTCCCACAGGATGGTGTCTTCTTTCAAGAGCTAATCCAGGCACTTCCTCTCCTAAGCTTCCCAGCTTCCTTCCCAGTTGAGGAAAAACAACTGTGGTATGTCATGTTTCACGCACTGATGTTCTGACTCTCTGGGCCATCAGCACCACAAGCCTAAAGAGTTCCCAGCTAATGAGCTGGTATACAACACCTCCCAACCCCAGTCTGTCAGGCTTGCACAGTGGCAGCCTGGAATGCAGAGGGAAGCCACCATGGCTGACCATTTCACACACTACCAAAGTCAACACTGCTTCCTGCTACAGGACTCAAGAGACATCAAGAAGCTGAGGTACCTCAAAGGGCTTCTCCTTTCAACCCTTATTCCTTCTGTGACAGGCCCAGCTTTCCCATCTCTAGGAAACCCCAGCTATACAAAGAGTCTTACTCCCCTGAGATCACACAGAGGAGCAGGAAGCCCATAGCAATAGCTTCAGTTTTGCAGATACAGCCTTTCTAGAAGGAAGGCACGTGACACAGTAAGAGCATGAAAGACTCCCTATGCTTCTATGCAAAGGCATACATCTCTAAAGTATAGACTCATCGTTTGGTTTGTTTATTTACAAAGAACCAGAAAACAGTTTAACCTTTGCAGGCCATATGGTCTCTGTTATGACTAGTTAACTCTGCTGTTATCCTAGTCATATAGTTGCTGAAGATGGACAATATATAACAAATAGAAGTGACTGTGTTCCAACAAAGCTTTATTTACAAACACAGGTGGTGGGCCAGATTTAGCCTATAGCTTATAGTTGGCAACTCCTGCTCTGAAAGAGCAAACAGGGAGCTGGAGAGACAACTCAGAGGTTAAGAGCACTGGCTGATATTCCAGGACCACGGATTTAACTCCCAGGACCCACGGGGCAGCTCACAACCATCTGTAACTTCAGTTCTAGGGGATCTGACATCCTTCTCTGGCTTCTGTGGGCACCAGGTATGCACTCGGTATACAAACATACATTAAAGCAAAACACCCAGATGCAAAAAAATTAATTTTAAAAAATAAACAAAAAACAAAACACAGGCTGGGCGGTGGTGGCGCATACCTTTAATCCCAGCACTTGGGAGGCAGAGGCAGGTGGATTTCTGAGTTTGAGGCCAGCCTGGTCTACAGAGTGAGTTCCAGGACAGTCAGGGCTACACAGAGAAACCCTGTCTTGGAAAAAAGAAAAAAGAAAAAGAAAAAAAAGAGATAAACTTTGTTCATAAATAAAAATCCCAGGTTTAATAATTATCAAGTTATCTACACGATGGTAAAGAAAGCAACCCATGTGATAAAGGGACCTTGAGCCCAGTGGAAGATCTCTCAACAGCAACACCCTTCCACAGAATTCACTCAAATCCTTTATACCAACCACGAGGCACTCTGCCATAAAGATAAAACAAGCCCACTGAAAAGATGTCTCTCAAAAGGCATCCCCTGAACTACCTCAGCACTGTGAGCAAACAAGGGCTTGAGTTCACTGCATGTGTGTCCAAACTCTAAAGCCAGTGGTTGTTGGATCCACAAGACACTCGTCCTAGCCCCTCTTGCTCCATCTGTGAAACTCTCACAGACTCATGCTAATGTCTGTCACATAAAAGTCCTTAAAAATGCTAGTCATCTTATCCTAGAGAATGTGAAACAAACAAGAACACCAAGATCACTGGTTCCTCACGTAAAACAAAAGCTGGGAGCTTTGTTGACCAAAGTCCTTATCAGGTGAACTGATTAGGGACCAAAGATCTAAGCAGGTCGGATTATGTACATACATTCTTATCTATCTTATTCTACACTTACAAACAATCTGAGGAAAAGTACATACCCATTACTGCACATGACTAACCTCACAGAGAAGTCAAGAAATCTGCCCAAACCTACAAAAAGAACATGTAACATAGAGGATATGTAACAGTAAAATCCAAGCCATGGAGTAAAGGCAGAATACCAGCAGAATCACATTTCTCCTTGTGAGCACGACCAGACTTGCCTCTCTGCCCCTAACAGGGTAGCCACAAACCCAGTCAGAACAACTACAACAGGCTTTATGTCACATCCCGTTCATCTCACAAATCTCTGAATCTTACCCAGAATGACATTACATGGTCAACTGATCTTAGTTACTATCAAAAATTAAAAAAATTCATAGATTTGTTCTCGGTGACTCTAGTAGAAATTTTTCCTTCCCAAAGTATATCAACACATATAGAAGAAAATATGTGAGTTTTTAGTAGAATTTTTAGTATAATGTAATTTGAAAAACACTCTAACTTCCTGGGCCCTGTGAGACAACACAAAGGGTTGAATGTTATTGTAGAGGTTACTTCAAGAAGCATCTAAGCAGGTGGAACTGGATGAGAAAGTTTGCCACTGAATTTATTTTAATGTATTTTTTTAACTTATATGCATGTGTATATGTACAAGTGTGTGTGTGCATGATCCCTGTTAATATGCACAAGGATGTGGAGTCAAAGGACCACCTCAAGGGTCAATGATTTCAGGTATGTTCTACTTTTTGTTTGAAACAGGACATCCCATTGGCTTGGAAAGCCCCCAAGTAGTACAGGCTAGCTGGCCCAAGAACTTCCAGGGACCCACCTGTCTCTGCCCCACAGCTCACCAGTGCTGGCATTACAAGAGCAAACCACTATGTCCAGTTTTTTCAATGGATCCTGGGGACAGAACTCAGGCCTCTGTGTTTTACCAGCTGAGACAGCCCCCTCTTTAAATATATTTTTAAAATTTTAAATTAGATAGCCATCATCAAAAATTACACTGGAGCAACTGTAGTAGAACCTTTAATTACCTTTAATTTCCAGAAGGTGGTATCCATACCAGCCCCAAGGTTGAGAATTTGACAATGGCATTCTGTCTTCCGGAGAAAAGCTTTGATAAGCTGACTGACACCATGAACTCGAGCAAAATATCCTTGAAGAGAGTTCCAGAGAAACAAGCTGTGAGTCACTAAAGAGACAACACACATTATCCCTCAAAGCCACCAGAGAACCGGGTGCCACAAGGGTTCCTGGCTCAGCAACATTCATGAGGAAATCTGCCTCAAGACGACAGGGAAGCCTACCAAGAAAACCAGCATGGCCTTACCTCAGCACCCTTGGCATTCAAATCTCTTTGTATTGTTCACAGAGACTATCTGCAAAGATCCACCGTTAGAGGCCAAGATCCCCCCTACATTACTCACAGATGAATTAAGATAACATGGTCAGTTTTCACTGGGGCAAAAAGTAAGCCATGTGTCTGCCTTGATGAAACTACTCAAAAGCCTAACAGTTGTTAATAAACACTAAAATACCACAAAAGTTTAGCTTCACACAGGTAGATAGTGCATAGCAAAAGATGCATGATATTTTTGTTCTGCTTGGTGTTTTGGTTTTTTTTTGAGGCAAAGTCTTATTATATAGCCCAGATGGATTTAAAATCACAATTTTCCTGCCTGAACCTTCAGAGTACTGGAAATAGAGGCATGCCCTACCATACTTGGCTTATAAAGAGGTTGTTTGTATGTGTGTGTGTGTGTTCATACACTTTTCAGTGCTAGGGATCGAACCTCTGAACTTTTACATGCTAGGCAAGCACTCTGTGAATGAGCCACATCTGCAGCCATTAATAGGTTCTTATAAATGGGAGAATTAGACAACAAAATTTCAGTAACATCATTTTTATGATCAAGTTGAGATTAAAAAGTTTTATAGTATCTCATATTGGTGAGGATGCTAGGAACTAAGACCTTCCCTGTTTTTTTGTAAAGAGCATACCCTGGAAGGCTCTCTAAGAATAAATCTGTAAACCTTCAGGGCCCGTGGGGTTGAGATGGTGGGGAGGCAGATAGCTACTCACCTCTGTTAATTTCGGGGGCCTTCCTCTCTTTAGACTGCCTCACGAGATGCTCGATGTATGGATCATGCCAGTAGCCAATGCTCACCGCAAATCTGGAGAAGTTGAAAAGGCAGGCAGTGAGCATGGATTTTCAGTTCTAGGGACCACTGTCGAGTTCCTGAGAACCAGAAAAAGGATCTAGAGGAAAATCAATGACTTCAAAAAGCCAATATATGCACATGGACTGCCAAACGGCACTTTAACAAGAACCATCTAACATGTCCACAGTCCTGTAACACCTCCCTGTACACCTCCCACTTCAACCACGCCTCATCTTGTCTTCACACTGCTCATTTCCTCCTCGGGCCCTAAACACACCAGCCTCAGCTCGCCCCTCACAGGACCTGTGAGCGTCTGTTCACCACAGAAACTCGGGCCACTGACATCAAGATTTCATCAACTGTAACAGAAAGTTTCCAAACTGCTACCTGGAGTCTCCACACCTCAAACCCCATGTTCCTTAATAGCCAAGTCAAGACTTAAGGTACATGCAGTACATCTCCAAGCTACAGTTTAAGCTCCTAGAAGCAGATACTGCATCTTTTCTTTGTATCTACCAGTAAGACTTTTTCTTTTCTTTTTTTTAAAAGAATCATTTATTTTATTTATATGAGTACACTGTCACTGTCTTCAGACACACCAGAAGAGGACATTACAGATGGTTGTGAGCCACCATGGTTGCTGAGAATTGAACTGAGGACCTCTGGAAGAGCAGTCGGTGTTCTTAACCACTGAGCCATCTCTCCAGCCACAAAGACTTCTTCTTTCTTATTTGTTTTTGGTTTTTAGACAAGGTCTCACTCCATATCCTGGCTGGTCTCAGTACCTGAATTCGTCCTGCCCCACCCTCCCAAGGACTGAGGTTACAGATGTGTGCTACCATACTAAGTAACAAGGTTGACTCTGCCTTGCTATCAAGGTGCCATTTTCTATACAAGCTTGTCTCTCACTGATGTTTGCATATGTGTGGATACCATGAGGAAACATGTAACTGAGGTAGTTAATGCAGAATGTAACATACTCACTGATTTGCCCAGCCTTGCTACATACATCTCCATAGTCCAAAGCAAACAGCACACTTATAATCTGACCACAGTTTACTTAGTCTCTAAACAGTGCCTAAAGCTCAGAGGTAGACAGAGTCAGGGCAGCACACACCTTTAATGCCAGCATTTGGGAGGCAGAGGCAGATAGACCTCTGAGAGTTTGAGGCCAACATGATTTATAGAGTGAGCCAAGGCTATGTAGTGAAATCCTGTATCAGAAAGCAAAACATAAAACAAAACAAAACAGCTCAGTAGAACCATTCTTACCTAAGGCACTACACTCATCCCAATACCACAAAGTAAATAAATAAAAACAAAAAATTTTAACAGTATGGTTTTCAATGATATGTGCTATAATGCTACTATCAAATTCAATTTGAACAGTGTGCATATCTTCATTTGTTTAAATATAAAAAAAAGAGCTCAAAATAGAAAATACCATGTATTACAAATAGGAAGCATGAAGAAGTTTGGGAATGTGTTCTGAGTCCTGGCTGAGGATATCTGAGTTTTCAGGGAATCATGTAGTGCCATCTAGTGGCAAAGGTGTGTATTCAGCTGAAGAATAGTTCTTTCCAGTCCTCAGCATGGGGAAAGGGAAAGGACTGTTCTCCACTGAGTTGCTAAACTCAGGACCTCACCATTTGGCCTGGCACAGCAGCCAGCTCACTAGGGGAGGAAGAAAAGAAGACTGCTTCAAGGAAAGAAGATGAGCATCAGAATCTGGGATTCACAGGCCATTCATTTGGGATTAACTAAGCAAATTGGTGTACCAACACAAAGAAATGCCAACTGGTCTCCAGTGCCCAGAACCCATGAGTTGGGGAGGGTTTAAAAAAATAAAAAGTGCCACTCTACTCTGTGAGGTTCCTTCATCTGACTTGGATCAGAGGGCATCAAAACAGTTTCAAACAGCAATTCAGGTCTAAGTGCCATAGCTTTGGGTGTGTGAGGGAGGGAAGGCAACTGCGCACTCTGCCAACAAATGCTTACTGTGTTTAACTGGACAGATGACAGCAACCCTTACTGACAGAGTGAGACACACAAAAGATAAATGGTATCTGACTCCACAGGAGTAAAATGCAAAGACCTACATGTCACAGAATTGAATGGTTGCCTTCCCTACAAGAGACACTTAAGCCTGAGTATTAGGTAAACCTAAAAGGCAAGGATTCAAACAGGAGAAATACCAGAATCCCATTACAAAGCACTTATATTCTTACAAAATAAAGAACTCTCAAAAATTAGGAAGAACTTCCTAGAGGTAAAAATGGATGAAAACACATATTTGGGGACAATTTATAAAGCAAAAACAATGAATTAATAAATATAAAAACTCAGCCTTAACAATTCTTTTTTTTTTTTAAAGTATAGAATAGAGTTTATTCAGGGCATGGGAAGGAGAATTAAGAAGGTAGTAGAAGTAGAGAAAGGCAGAGGAGAGAGAGAGAGAGAGAGAGAGAAGAGAGAGAGAGAGACAGAGAGACAGAGAGACAGAGACAGACAGAGAGACAGTATAGAGAAGTAGAGTGTAGAGAAGTAGAGGCCGGTCATGAGCATAGGGGGGGGGGGGGGATGGGGAGAGAGCCGAGCAGGAAGGCAAGAGCAGGAGCAAGAGAGCAAGAGCTTAACAACAATTCTTGAAGGCAAAAGAAAAGCTCAAATCAAGTCATTTCTCCTTTCAACCTGGCGCCAAAACTATTTCTGAGTAAAGCTTGGATTTGGAGGACGAGCAAGCAGGCACTCAAGCACTGCTGCCAGGCAGTGGCAGGCACACCTGTGCCCCAAGGTGCTGTGCCAACAGGAATATAAAGCATGGGATACATGCATACTCGATGAGCCAACAATCCCACTTTATCTTAATAACAAAGAATGTGCACAAAGACAATTCCATGTGCTGGATGTCCCAACTTTGTTAGAAACTAACCCACAGGTATCCAAGATGCCCCACTAGATACCATCACTTGAAATGCTATCAGCAGCAGTTAACTCCACACCACCCATGATGCTAAGCACCAATTCTGCTTGCTGGTTCTACTGTGCTCTCGTGTGTGTGTGTGGTTGTGTGTGTGTGTGTGTGTGTGTACATAACACACATATTTTTGATTGCAAAGACTGTTCTTAGTACCAAGCTTCTATCCTGAGTGTGAACTACATCCTGCTTGTGGTCTCCAAGAGGCCTCTTACTGCCTCCAATTGTAATTTTATCGTCTTTCAGTTTCACTTTTGCTGTCCATGGCCTGAGCAGTTCCTCTTGCTTTATGAAGGGAAAGTAGTAGCAGCCCTCCAGGTCATAGGCTGCCCCTAACTAAGCATTTGTTGAGGTCTGAGTGGATCTGCAGACCTGACTTGTTGAAGCATGAAAGAAACTACACACCTCAGGAGACCCACCCCAAAGGAGGGAGATGTCATACCTCTGGCTGGAGGCCTGGATGGAAAAAGGAGGAAAAGGAAAGGCTAAGTGAGACCTGCATTCCCCTTTCTGCTTCCTGGTCTGCCACGGCCAAAACATTTCTCCTCCACCACAGGCTCCTGCCACCATGATGTTTCTGCTCAGGCTTCTGAAGCAAAGAACTAATGGACCGACTGTACCCTCCTAACACTGGGAGCCGAAAGAGGATCTTTCCTCCCTTATCTACACTAGGCAATCTGGTCACAGCAATGGAAAAGGAGTTCATGCACTGTTGAAAGCAGTCACTGAACACTGAGAAATGGTACCAACATTCACAGCAGGATGTAATGGCAAGAGTTCACCCACAAAGGTCCCTTGGTACGATGTCTCCAACTTAGCAAGCCATGAGCCAATACTTCATATAATGCTAAGATGCTATGACGGTCTATCTCTGTTGTCAATTTGATGGAATCAATACTGAAGCAACTCTCTGGGCACATCTGTAAGGAAGATTCTAGACTGGGTTAATTAATATGTGGGCAGCACAATTTCTATTTAAGCTGAATAGAAAGCACCAGTGCTCATCTCCCTCTGCTGCCTGCCTGGCTGCTGTACTGATAGACTCATCTCCCTCTATGCCACTGTTCATTACAGTTTACAGTAAGCTCTGTAAACTAAGGTTAGTGTAAAACACCAGCCATTGTAAGTTTTCCGATTTTGACCTTTTCAAAACACTTTGAATCTTTTTTTCCAGATCCTTTATATTTCCATATGTATTTTAGAATGTACCTGTTATTTCTTGAAAAAAAGAAAAATGGACTGAATTTAGACCAGAGTACAATGACACTATATATTCAACCTGACCAGAACAGAAATCCATTTTTTGTTTTATTCCGTTTCTGAGGCAGGGTCCCAGGCTGTCCCTAAACTCATTATATAGCTATAAATGGCCTTTTAAACTCTTAATCCTTCTGCCTCTGCTTCAGACATGCTGTGATTACAGGTGTGCACAACCCCATACTTGGCTCAGATATCTTAGCAATACTCTACCTCCAATGTGAGAAAGTATATCTCCATTTAAATCTTTTGCTAAGCAAAGCAGGTTTCTGTGTGGAGAGGTTTCTTATCTCTTATTAGATCTACTCCTATCACGTATAGTTTATCTTTTGTCCTATCACAAATGATATTCCAGTATTTTATTTTCCTGTAGATATAAGCACACAGAACATGTTTGCCTGACAAAAGAGTCTACCGAGAATACTTAATGACCTCCAACAAACAAACAATAGCATCAATAAAAACAGGCAAAAGATTTTAACACACTAGACAAAAAGATGTAGAAACGGTAATAAACGCATGAAAATGTGTTTCCCATTAGTCAGCAGTGAAAAGTAATTTAAAACCATAATGAGATGCATTTCACATCCACTGGCAATGCTACATGTGACAAAGATCTAGAGAGCCTGGAGTTCTGGTGCATCACTGGAAGGACTTGTAAACACACAAACCAGGAGGGAAATAGTGTGCTGGCTGAAGATGAACCCACCTATGATTCGGTATACGATTGTAACAAATTGGTGACTAACTCTAAGTCACCCATAATGCATCAGTGTGGCATGAAGAAGAGAAATAAAACAACTTCCCCTTGGAGTCATTTAATCAAGTCCAGGTTTGAATTCCCTACTTTGTGCTCCCTATGTCTTCTGCCCTCTATCTGTCTGTGGCATGAGTTTAAATCTGTGCCTGCTGAAAGCTGTCTTGGAAATCTGCTTCTGTATCTGTGTGTTCTACGTGTAACTGTGTCTTTGTGTATGTGTGTATCTGTGTCTATGCGTCTGTCCCTGACAAAGAGCTTTGTTCTGTATTTGCAGAACAGTACAGAAAGCATCATACGAGGAAGGGATGGGATACTTGACAGAAATCTTTAACAAAGTTTTACAAGAGGTTAAGTCACTAGCTCCAACTGATCCCACCTGACCAGATAACAAACACTGTTTACAACCAGTGTCCATAAATGGCTGCTTTCAACCTTTCTGCTCTCAACCTGTGCGTCTGCTGCTCTCAGCTAATGACTCACGTGCATTATTCGGGTAGGAGGAATGGAAGAGTACACAACTGAAAACTGCAGCTATGCATTAGCTACGGTTGTAAAAGCTGACTTCATGGGAATCTAAGGCAGGTAAGGTTGATTGTTACATTGTTCTCCTAAAGGCAGGTTAAACAAGCAGTTTGAATACACAGTAGGCTATCAGTCTTAAGTGACCTCAAAGTGTATTATTAACTCTGGCTGTGAGGTCTAGCAAAAGTTTCCTAACTTAGAATGTAAGAGGTATTTTCAGAATATTGCATTGCTACCACCAGGCAACTACAAAACAAAAAGAACCCGAGAGAAATGAAAGACAGAAAAAAGAATGTTGACCATAGCCTGTTTACAATGGCCCATACAGGACCAAGAAGAGCAGATAAATGAACAAATCAGACGATAGATACAGGACTGGACCAAATATTCAGTCAAGCTCCTGAGCCTATTTGTTGACTATGCCTTAGCCATAGGCTATAATTGCTAACAGCTCAAGGACCCATCTATAGGATGACCCGAAGCCACCTTAGGGTACTATCTAAGAAAATCTGAGGCTGCAAAAAGAAGTTACTGTTTGTTCCAGTCAGCACCTGAGCAGGACCCTTGTCCCAGCCTCTGAGGTAGGGCTAGAGCCTAACTTTACAAACACCAGTTAGTATTACTTTTTTTTTTTTTTTTTTTTACATGATTTTACATGTGCTAATCTTGCCTTCTAAGGGTTTGTGAGTTTTCAACACCCTAACCCCATTGAGGTCAGGCACACTTCTGTTTTCCCACTCTTCCTTGAAACACTCAGCCTGTCATTTCTATTGAACAAGAAAGAAGTTCAATTCAGTTCAAGCTGGACTGAGTTGGAATGGACTGAGCTTTACTTTTTAAAATCTACTTTATTATCTGGGCCTGTGTATCTCTGTTGATATGCACATGAATAAACCTCAAAGAATACGCTGGATATAAAAACATGCTGGAACAAACCTTTAATCCCAGTACTCTGTGAGTTCGAGGTCAGCCTGATCTATACCGAAAGTTCCAGCCAGCCAAGGGCTACACAGTGAAACCCTATGTCAAAACAAAAAATAAAATAAAATAAAGAATATGTACAGTATGATTCATTAAAGAAAGTACACGGACAGTCAAATCTAGGGCTGGGGATATAGCTCTTATCTCCCTGATGGTGGCGCATGCCTTAAAGCCAGTATTCGGGAGGCTGAGGCAAATGGATTTCTGTGAGTTTGAGGTCAGCATGGTCTACATGGAAAGCTCCAGGACGACATGGCTACCTGAAAAGACCCTGTTTCAAAACAACAACAACAACAAAAAACGACGTCTACTCAATAGGCTTCCCCAGAAAAGACTGTTCCCTTGATGGAAGGGGGCTCAAGGCATACATCTTTTGTCAGCATCTGCTTTCACTTTTCCTTCCCAAAGCACAGCCAATCAAACAAACTAGGAGAATTCTATAAACTTCCCTTAGCCTAAGAAACAAGGAATGGGACCCTGGATAAAAGACAATTACATAACTTTTAAGTCAATGATTTCAGTCATCGCCGGGCGTTGGTGGCGCACGCCTTTAATCCCAGCACTTGGGAGGCAGAGGCAGGCGGATTTCTGAGTTCGAGGCCAGCCTGGTCAACAGAGTGAGTTCCAGGACAGCCAGGACTACACAGAGAAACCCTGTCTCGAAAAAAACCAAAAAAAAAAAAAAAAAAAATGATTTCAGTCATCAAAATGAACAAAAGCAACTTCAGCTACAAAATGAGGTGGACACAGCACTGTTGCACTGCAGCATGTGTGAAGATTGAGTATACAGGCAAGCACTGTCAGTATAGAGGGGCAGAGTTAGCACTGCAACCTTCTAGCATATGTAATGTAACCTTACTTGAAAACATAGGAACCAAGTCTACCAAAGTGGGGAAAGAAACTGTTACAGTGATTGGGAATGGCCTTCCTGAGGGTTAGTCAGAAAGTAAAGACTGCACTGAGCCGCTCACTTGAGAAAGTGCCTGCCATGCACAACAGGACCTGAGTTGAGATCCCCAGAGCCCACACAGTCAGGCACACTGGTGTATGCCTGTAACTCCACCAGTGTAGGGCAGAGCCAGAGCTTAACTGACCAATGACGTTCAGATTCCATGAGACTCTGTCCGAACAAGTAAAGATGGAGAGTGATCAAGGAAAGACACCTGACATTTACATGCTTCCATATATGCATGTATGTACACATAGACAATCACACACATACACATGCACACACCTAGCAAGTGTCAGACACAGTAGCATAAACACTGACATCTTCCATTACTATGAAATACACCAAACAAATTTAACTGAAAAAACACACACCAGCCTTACAGAAAATACTTCTTCATCAAATATAGAGGGAAAATTACAATCCTTGGTGTTCAAAGTCTTACAAATCAACAATAAGATATAAATATAAATAACAAATAATAAGGATGTAGCTCAAACACAGCACTTGCCTAGTACCAATCCAAGGCCCTGGGTTCAACCCCAACACTGTGAAAATAAAAAACAAACAAAAGCAGAGAAGATGAGAAAGTCAACCCAGGAGAAAGATGAGGTGGTGAGCATCCACATAAGCCAACAGCCAGCTTCAAAATGGACATCCTAAGTTGTAACTAAATTAAAATAAGACCTATTACTCGTTACAAATTAACAAGACAGAATATTTTCTACCTGGTAGATGATAAATATAACTTAAGAAACTGAGAATATTCCATAATTCATAACATGTTCACTTTGGGTAGAAATGCAAACTCATACAATCTCTTTCTGGGTGATTCTGCCAACTTCACTGCAGGGATCTTTTACTGGAAAGCATATGGAGAAGTGGTGGTGGCCACAATATAATTTTATTCCTCCTTCCTATTCTTTAAAAAATTGATGACCATGACTATTTTGTCTACATGTATATGTCTGTATATTATATGTGTGCAGTAGTACACTTAGAGGCCAAGAAATACTGTCAGATACCTGGGAACTGGAGTTAGAGATGGTTATGAGCTGCCAGGTGGGTGCTGGAAAATTGAACCCAGGTCCTCTTGAAGAGCAACCAGTGCTCTTAACTGTGGAGCCATCTCTCGGCTACATAATATGACTTTAACAGCAAACTAGAACAGTTTTAATACAGGTAAAGGAAAGCATCCAGTAGAGCCTGCATAGCCGCTGGAGACAATGAGGCAGACGGATGTGAAGCAGAGGGACAGAGTGTCCACTATAAGGGAGGAATGCTCACTGCTGTCCTTTAAGAATTAAACTTCTGGAGCTGGAGAGATGGCTGAGCGGTTAAGAGCCCTGGCTTCCAGAGGACCTGGGTTCAATTCCTGGCACCCACATGGCAGCTCACAACTGTCTATAATTCCAGTTCCAGGGATCTGCATGCAGATACACAAGCAAATAAGACACCAACGCATGTAAAATAAAAAATAAATAAATCATTAAAAACATTTAAAAACTTAAAAAAGAATTTTTTTCTTTTAAAAAAAGAAAGAACTAAGCTTTGGAACCAGTGAGAGAACTCAATAGTTAAAGGTGCTTGCTGCCAAGTGTTTACATCCCGAGTTCAATCCCCATGCAGAAAGGGAACTGACTCCCATAGATTATCCTACATATTCAACTATAACAATGCATGAATGTACATATACAAACAAACAAATGTAATTAGAAAAAAGATGGGGCTGGAGAGATGGCTCAGTGGTTAAGAGCACTGACTTGCTCTTCCAGAGGTCCTGAATTCAATTCCCAGCAACCACATGGTGGCTCACAACCATCTGTAATGGGATCCGATGCCCATTTCTGGAGTATCTGAAGAGAGCCTACAGTGTACTCATACATAAAATAAATAAATCTTTAAAAAAGAAAAAGAAAAAAGAAAGTAGGTCTGGTAAGGCACAAAAGGCCTGGTGAGGTGTGCATGCATTCCCAAAGGCAGGAAGGTAATAAACCTGAGGCCACCAGGGAGACAGAGAAATGAACAAATCAGAAACAGGAAGGAAGGAGAAAAGAAGAGGGAGGGAAGGAAGCAGTGGATGGGTAGGCAGGAACATGGCGTAATTTTCTCCATTTATAGGCAAGTTTAGAAGCTCATTTATTTTGAATAGAATGGTCCACTTCTACAATAGTATATTTTCCTCTTGAAATGGAAAGTAGAACTGGCTTTGAAAATATTTTAGATCAAATCTCCACCTTGCTCTCTGGTGCTCAACTCTAAAGATGTAATCAGTACACCAGAAAGGCCTGCGCCAAAGCCCTCAGGGCAAATCTAACTTTGCTTAGAGGTGACCATAGAGCCTGTTCCTGTGTCACTTGGGTTGTGAAATCATTACGTTCTATAATAGCTCAAAGGAATGTCAGTCTTGGTCCTGGTCTGGTTTCTATAACACACTGAGCACTCACAGCAGTAAGCGAGGACGTTATGCATCAGGAAATACAATCCTTAATACCACCTGGATTCAGTTTCCTCATCTGACAAATGTTCACTGCGCATCTACAGCACACACCCCTGCTCTGTGTTCACTCATTCTCCTGGAAGACACACACATTAAGCAATGAGTTTTTGAATTATGTCTGAGCTGCTGACCCCAAGGAAAACACTCTAGACAATTAACAGAGGCATGGGGCTGTGGGTATGGGAAACAGATCAAGTACTGAGTGAATGTGCCTGCTGATATGGCCACAGCCATGTCATGAACCTTAATGCCTCAGACCCACGGTAAAGGTCAGGCTTGGAGTAGCAGAAAAGTCTACTTCTCCTAGTCCTAGTACAAACCCTGACAGCGTGTACAGAAGTATCAGTCACTGCTTCCTTCTCTGGGTGACTGCAGCCTGAGACGACTCTCCTACAGAGATCAACTAACTTGACTTCTTGCTCAGCAGTACATAACTAAGCACACTGAGTTTCTAGGCTACTGGTGCATCTCCTTCAGATGCATGGCCCATCCAATTTCCACCTTTTTTTGTACGTGTCTGTGCATGTTGTTTCTTCATTCCCATCACCCCAGTCAGGTCAATCCCATAGTCATGCAGGTCATTTCATGTATCAGAGGCATCTATCGAGGGAGCCCCATCCCATCTGAGCTAAGTCAAACATCCTGGAGTAATTTTAAGAGTCCTCAGTCATCAGTCAGCACTCTCTATCAGCTGCTCCGCCTTCCAAAAGTATCATGAATGTGATGGATTTGCAGTCCTGCCCCCATGACCATCCTGCCCTGAGTACCAGCAGCTCTCACTTAAGATTTTCCAGGCAGTAACAGTCTTCATCTCTCTGCTTCCATCCTTGCTTCCTACCGTCTGTTCTCAGTCTTTTAAAACCCAAATCAGGCTACTTCATTCTCCAGCTCAAAATCCTCTAATGGCTCCTAACTCAAAAGAGAAAAGTTCCAAGAGGAGCTGGAAAGTTGCCTATGGTTAAGAGCACATGGGTTCTTCCAGAGGACCCAGTTTCAAGTCCCATCACTTACAACCATCTGTAACTCCAGTCCCACAGGATCCAATGCCCACTTCTGACCTTAGTCAACACCTGGCGTGCATGTGGTACATACATGCATACTGGCAAAGCACTCATACACATAAAATAATTTTAAGAACTGTTTAAGTTCCAAGAACCTATTATGCACAGATTCTTCTCCCTCTCAGTCACTCTGTATTGCTGCTTATAAAACAAGTCCAGCAGGCTTGGGAACATTTCCACTCTATTTTCTGCCTGGGATACTGTTTCCTCAGATGTCTCCAGGGCACAGTCCCTTACCTTCTCCAAGTGTTTGCTGTAGATGTATCTTCTCAGTGGGACCTTCTCTGGTCTTTCCCCCCTTGAAATCATATCTGGTATGACACGTATGTGGCTTGCTTCCTGTCTGGTTTCTAAGAGCTCCATTTGATTTGTTTATTTCTATATCTGTAGTCTAAAACACCACTTCCATAAACAAAGCAGGCACTCAAGAAAGAATTCTGTGTGAACAAAAATACAATTCTGTAAACTGACATGAAACCAACTAGTCTGAAGCAGAGGGACCAGCATGCTTGATGGCTCTGAGGAAGGAGTGCTGAAAGGCAGAGTAGGGTGAAATGATGCTGGGGACCCATGTCCTGAACAAGCAGGACCCTGCAAAACTGGGTAAGACCATTGTCCACAAGAAGCCATTGAGCCATGGAGGGACACGATCCATACAGCCTTTTACAAGTTCTGGCTTCACTATGACTTATAGAGTAGAAGAAAGAATGACTGAGGAAGCCCAGGAGGCAGGGGAGTGCCTTAACTCTGATCATACCTAACCTCACCTTGCACTGAGAAAACCAGGAGCTGAGGTGGAAGGAAGGAAGTAGATTCCAGAAATACTTTGAGAGGAAAAACAATGAATCTAGGTTACAGATCACATAAGTGGAAGACTTATAAGACCATGTCTCCCTGTCTTACCTGTGACCTAGTGGCCAGTGGAGTAGGGTCAGAAGAGGAAGAACATGTCAGGGTAATCTTTAGCAAGATAGGTTAGCAGTAGAGCATCTGAGGCCATTCTGAGACACCTGAATGGATATTTTTAATTAGGTAGATATTCAATAGAGAGTGACCAGATCATAAAAAGGCACAGTGGGTCAAATACCACATTGTATGTAAGATCTAGAAGATTTTCAAGTGACAGGATAAAGTCACCCTGAGCAGAATAGGGATATGTATGAAGAGACTGAGTGAGGGGGTAGAAAACAGGGCTGTGGCAGAGAGAAAGCCCCCTCTGCCACTACCCATCACTGTGGTGGCTGGCTTAATACCCACAGTGAGGCCATGCTGCTTTCCTGCTGGCATAAACAATCTTGCAGGACACAAGCATAAGGCATTCTGCAAGAATGACAAGTGATGCAGATTGTGTGCCCTGCTGAATTATAAACACAAATTAAAAACAAGATCACTGTCTTAGTTTGCTTTCTATTTCTGTGATAAAGCACCATGACTAAAAAACTTAGGAAGGACAGAGTTTATTTGGCTTACATGCCCTAATCACAGTCTATCATAAATAGAAGTCAGGGCAGGCACCAAAGCAGAAGCCCTGCAGGAACACAGCTTACTGGCTTGCTCTCCCAGGGCTTGCTCAGCCTGCTTACTTAGACAACTCAGGACCACCTGCCTCCAGGGTGGGGGGGTGTACTGTCACGTGGCCACAGTGGCCAGGGTCCTCCCATATCAATCATTCATCCAGAAAATGACCCACAGACTTGTCTGCAAGACAGCCTCACAGAGACATTTTCTCATTTGAAGTTTCCTCTTCCCAGATGACTTGAGCTTGTGTAAAACTGACAAACACTAAGTAGCACAGGCATTGTGTCACCCACAAAAATACCAAGCCCCCTCTCTCCCAGCTGACAGGTGACTGGGTTTCTATTACCCCTTCAATCCTTCTTCAAGCATCCTAACATCCTGAGTGTGCCTCCCCAACAGAGCTGCCTGGCCTCCGATATTAGCATTTGGTCCACAGCACATCTGTTTCATGGACTCTCCTACAAACAACCACTGACACACACATCCTAAGAAGTATTTTCTGTGCTCTCTTATTGAGAGACTACAACTATTAAATCATCTTTCTCTAGCTCTATAAGTGCTACAGGACTAAGACAAATGTCCTACAGGGAAGGACTGTTAAGGCTCTTAGAGGAACATGAATGCAGTTCCACTCTGTCAAGCAGTATACTGGACGGAAAAGTTTGGAAGTAGATAAAGTATGAAATTTAGTCCAGCTGCTCACAGAGTGAGAGACATGAGGACAGGAGTCTAAGACTGTCTAGGCTACACAATGAAACCTTATCTCAAAATCAAACAAACCAGGTGCTAGGGCAATGGCTTAGCAGGTAAATACAAGCATGAGGATCTGAGTTTTAACCCCTAAGACCCTGGACGCACACAAAAGCCTTCCATGAGTGCCTATAATCCCAGCATTTCCTAGGAAACAAAGCCATTCTTGTACAAGCAAAGTAGATGACCTAAGTTTAGATCCCTCACACTCATGTAAAAAGCCAGAAACTGTGCAACTGTCCCCCAAGTTTTGGGGGAAGGTTGAGATAAGTAGACCCCTGGAGCTCACTGGCCAGAGAATCTAGCTGAATCTGTGAGCTCTAGACTCAGTGAGAAACTCTTCCTTAAAGAATACAATGGAGTGCAATAGCTGAAGACACTTGACATCAAACTCTGATGTCACATGCACATATATGTGTGCAAACACCAGGACACATGTATATGCGTGCATATACACAAACAGACATATACACAAACAGAATTTTTTTTAAAGAGTAAGAATGAGTTGTCCAGAGAAGCAGTTAGGGTATAGACCAAGCTGGCAGACACAAATTCACAGGAGTTCAAGTTGCCCTACTATGTGTTATAACACAAGTATTCCAGGAGGAAATGGAAACTAGAAGTTGTGCCATTTCTCTGAGATCCACCATACCCTACTGGACCACACCTTCTTGCTATTGTCTCCTTCTGGCTACTCACCTAATTCATCAAAGAGGTCTACTAAGACCAAAGTACAAGAGAGTTATGGGCACTGCCAACTCAATTGTTGAATGATGGACTATGAACTCTAAGCTCTGACTTGAGGACAGGAAAATCCATGGTTCTGAGGAAAGCAGACTGAGTTCTAATAACTGATTAAGGCAACTGCAAAGGAGGAAGATGGTTAGTGCCAAGGCCGAGAGACCCAGGGTTCAATGGTGGGGAAGGGTGGCCCCAAAGGAATGAGGGTATACAGGCAAAACTAGGTGTTTACAGGACACCGAGCTCACCAGGGACTATGTCAAGAATTAAGGAGGGTGCTCGTTTCAACAGCAGATAATCTAAAATTGCAATGGTACAGAGGTTAGCACAGTCTTTGTGCAAGGATGATTCAAAAATTTTAAAGTGCTCCATACTTTGCAACAGCTCCTACAAAGGTTGTTTAACCAAGGCCAGCTGTGGGATTTGGAAAGGTTACCCAAGACCCATGCCTAGAAAGAAAGAAATAAGGAAGACTAGAAGAGGTGAAACATACATGCAAGTCTTCAAGGAACTGATTAACTCAGAAAGGATAATCAACAGCCATTGGGGAGGAATCCTGCTGGATATAATAAACCTCAAAAAATTGGAAGAGAAAAAAAAACAGCTTGAAGAACACACATCTCAAACACCTGATCCTTGGATACTACATATGAGAAACAAGGTGATCACAAGAAAAGGACATCTGTAGGGAAGCATCAAAGTTCAAGTACAGGGAAGGGAAGGAAAGAATGATTACAAAGAGATGATGAACTGGAGGGAGTTACTGAATATGCAGCACTCATTTGAGAGGACACAGTGCAGGTATGGTAGACCCTGGGTCACTGGTAAACAAAGAATAGAGTGACCCAAAGCACAGCATGATGAGCATAATGAGAAGACAAGGAGAGTATGTGAGTCTGATTTATGTTGCTATAACAAAATAACTGAGCTTAGTACCTTAAAAGCAAAGAGGTTCATTTGGCAAATGATTCTGGTGACTAGAAGTTCAAACAGCAAGGCACCAACTTGGCAAGGCGCCCTGACTGTGTCATACTAGAGTGAAAAAGTGGATGGAGGAGAAGACATATAAAAAAGAGAGAGCAAGAGAGTTTCTCTTGACAGCCCACTCTCACAACAATCAACCAAGTCTCAAAAAATGAAAAATTCACCCTCTCAAGAAATACAATATCCAGGCTTGGAGAGATGGCTCAATAGTTATAATTTCAGCACATGCGCAAAAAGCCAAGCCTGGTGTTGCACATGCCTGTAATCCAGGGTGGGGTAGGTCAACTGTTGGCACATGCAGGCTGTAGACCTAATTGAAAAATGAGAGCTCCAGGTTCTGCAAGAGCCCTTGCCTCAAAGGAACAAGGCATAATATGAAACATCCAGGATATCCTTCTCTAGCCGCCACAATGGGTGCGCACAAAGATCATGTACCTACACACACACACACACACACACACACACCCCAACACCAACAACACAAATAGTCATACACATATACACCAAAAAAGAAAAGGAAACAAAGAAATGCATTAAACCTTTTTTAAAGGCCTCAACAGTTCCAAAGGCACCATCCCCAATAGTGACACATCAGGAACCAAGTAAATACAAAGCAGATATATCAAAGGAGGCCATGATTCTGATGGTTTGATGACTACAGGGGTGAGAGTGGCAATAATAACCAGTCTGAAACATCTGCTCCAGCCGCTGCTGAAAACATTCCACACTCAATCCTCACCATAAGCCCCTGACACAGACAACCTCATCACTGCTCAGGACTCTGTACCAAAGGAGGGGCAAACCAACACACAGTGACAGAACTGCAGGTGCCCTGGGAGGCTGACTGACTTTTTAGATGTTGTCTTATGGATTTTGATGCTGTAACTCAGGGTGGCAGGAACCAGTCAGACCACTGCTAGGACATGCGGAGCAACTTCAACCAGGTAATATTCTGGCGGGAGGGAAATCCAAACTATTACTAGTAAACTATTGACAACTTCATTTTGTAGGAATCCTGTAGTAACAACCTTGCATCAATTATCACACTTAATCCCCACATACAAAAGGTATGCTAACTTTATTATTCCCATTTTAAAAGAAGAAAGGGAGAAGACTTCAAACAGAGATGGATAATTTGTTCATATGCCCCACAAGCAAGCATCAAGTGATATCACACTTTTTTTTTAGAGATTTTATTTATTTATTTACTTTTATGTATATGAGTACACCAGAAGTAGGCATTGGATCCCATTACAGATGGTTGTGAACTCACCATATGATTGCTGGGAATTGAACTCAGGACCTCTGGAACAATAACCAGTTCTCTTCACCGCTGAGCCATCTCTCCAGCCTCTGATATCACAAACTTTTGACAAGACTGGAAAGTTGTATGTGTTACAATGAAGATGTTGGTCTCACAGGCAAGATGGCTTAGGAAGGTATTTGCAACCAAATGTGATGATCTGAGCTCATCCCCAGGACCAACAGGGTAAAAGGAGAGAAACGACCCATCCTATACTGCCTGCTGACACACATACACAAAGTGAATAAATGTAATTTGAAAAAAAATTGTTCAGGATATTGATTACAGTATCACAGAAACCAAGAGACACCGAATCCTCAAGTATAGCCTAAGGATTAATTTATGGGGGCTGAAGAAATGGCTCAGTGGTTAATGGCTAAGATCAAGTACTAAATCCCAAGTTTAGTTCCCAGCACATACATTGGGTGGTTCACAACTGCCTATACTTCCAACTCTAGAGGACCTGCCAACACAATGTGCATTCACACAGACACGAATACACATATGCCAGGTGGTGATGGCACACACCTTTAATCCCAGCACTCAGGAGTCAGAGGCAGGCAGATCTCTGTGAATTGAAAGCCAGCCTGAGTGACTTCCAGGACAGCCAGGGTTACACAGAGAAACCCTGTGTCAAAAAACAAAACAAACACCTTAACAACAACAAAACAAACAAGCAAAAAAAAACAACCCCAAACCAGATTCTCAGAGACAAGGATCCAGTGCAAAAAGCTCTGAATGCAAACCACACCCCCAGTCACATCCACTCTATGCCATTGCTCTAAATGATCTACTGATAGTAGATAGCAGATAGTATCACTGAATCTTCAAAACCACTTAAGAAACTAGATGGTCATCTCCTCCCCCGACCCAGTCTGTCTCTGTCTCTTTCTCTCACACGCACTTTTACTGTGTGACATACACGTGCGTGCCTGCATGTGCAGGTGTATGCATGCACATGCTGGGTCCTGAGATCGATGTTGGGTGTCTTCCTCTTTTACTTTTCACCTTAGTTTTTGAGACAAGGTTTCTCATTGAACCTGGAACTTGCCAATTTAGCTAGACCAATTGGTCAGTAAGCTCCAAGGATCCTCTTGTTTCCAGCTCCCCAGGTTGGGGCTACAGGCATGTCACGTGCACTTTCTTACATGGATGGTGGAGATATGAGCTCATGTCACAATGCTTGCACAGCAAGCACTTTTCCAACTAAGCTCTCTCCCCAGTTCTCCCTACCCTCCCTCCCCCTACCCCCCCCCCCGTCCCAGTCCTACTTCAGAGACAAGAAATCTAAGGCAATTAAAAAAAAGGGGGGGAGGCTGGGGAGATAGCTCAGTGGGCAAGAACACTTTTTGTACAAGCGTGAGGACCTGACTTGGATCCCTAGCACATAAATACGAAGGGCATGGCTTCACACACACTGCAACCGGAGATGGGGGCTGAGGGCAGGAAGACAGTTGACATTGCTAAGGCTTGCTCCCTACCTAACCAGTCTGGCTGAAAAGGTGAGAGATCCTATCTCAAGGCAACAAGGCAGAATGATAGAGCAGCAGGACACCCAACATCCTCCTCTGGCATCCACAGGTGACTACCCACACATGCATGCACCTACACCACACACACCCACAAACACCCACACACCCCCACACACACACACACACACACGTTCCCTTTTTAAAGTAAGGAACTTGCTCGAGTTTATACAGCTTGGGCAATCTGGCTCTAGGATTGATGCATTAAATCCCTATGTTTAGTTTCTGAGACTCTACAAAAAGCGCAACACTTCACCCCAAAACTTGTATTCCCCACACCATAATACCTCTCTGGCCCCCAGCCTGCGCCTATCTCCAGGGCATTGTCCTAATTGTTCTAAAGCCCACACTCCTCCCGTGTCCTGAACATTGTTCTACTTCCTTGTTTCAGACTTTTCTTGCCAGTTTAAACATCCCTGTATAAATTTCAAACTCTATATAAAGACACTGCTGCATCTCCAAGAGCCCACACTAAATTATGAGTTTACTGTTCCTCCCAACTAGGTTGTGAGTCTAGTATGTCAACATCATCATGTCTGTTTTGCTCCTTTATGTATTTGCAATCACTGAAACCAAACCCTACCAATTAGCTCAAAATAAAGGCCTAGCACAGTGTAATGTCCCAATAACTTTGTTGCAGGACATGAAGGACATGCAAGCTTTGTGTTTTCTTGTGCACTGACAAGACCCACCACCACCTGCTACAACTCCATAAATACTGTGGTCTATGTATAGTATTTTTTCTACAAACAAACACTGCGGGGGGTGGGGTGGGCTACGACCTGCAATCTATCCCTCATAGACTTACGTTTCAGGTGCAATGGGGAATCATGGCCAATTTCAACAGGATGTAACCTACCAAGCAAAGTTGCATTTCTAACCCAGCAAAACTGTAGCTATTACTTGCAATACACCCTGTCTTTCCTGAAGGCCAAAATCTAGCAAGCTTTGTTCAGCGTCTTACCCTGGGTACCCTGGGTTCACACACACTCGGTAATTATGACTTAAACGAACTCCTCCCTGCTCCGTGTACTTTCCAGATGTGAAGCCAGGGCCGCTCCAGATGAGTGCGGCAGTCCTTCCCAGTGTCCTAGCGTATGTCTTGGACAGTGGCCCTCTAGCCACCTAGGCTCCGAACACCAGCGCCCATCCCAAACCCAGCGCCCCCAGGCACCTCTTGCAGAGAGAAGCATCTTCGCAGGTGCCGCGCACTCCCTCGTCGTCCAAGTCACAGCTCGACGCGCAGGAAGAGAACGAGGACTCCCTCGAACTGGTGGCCATGTGCGTGGGATGTTCTGGGGCGCGGCACCCACCAGGGACATGGAAACGGGAAAACGAGCAGTAGGAGAAGAGGCAAGAAACAGGCACAGACTAAAGCAGCAAGGATAAGGAGCGATAGGCGGGCGCTGCTGAGTGACGCCGCCCCCGCGCCGCCCACCCATCTTTCAGCTGATTGGCGCCTGGGACTTGACGTTTGTTGGACCAAGTTCCTCTTCTAGTCAGGCCATTGGAAGATTCTTTAGGCTCCGCCCGCACAACCCGGAAGTTTCTAAGGAGAGCCCGGACATGCTGGTGGCGCTACAATGCTTTCTGGGAAATGTAGTCTTAGTTGCTCTGAGTTTTCCTTTTGCCTTCTTGCTGCTGGTCAGGAACTTCTATAAATACGGTCAATTAAGGGCTGAAGGGCAGAGAGTTCACCCAAAAATAGCAAGTTTAAAGTATTAACTTTCTGTCGCCCTTTGTGTCGTCCAACAATGTAACAAACTTTTAGTGGGGGAGTCAACACTGTGCCAGGCAGGTCCTGTGCTAATTAATAATGCCTTTGAAGTGTTAGGAAGTGACTAGGAATGTAACTCAGAGCGCCCACCTGAGTAGGGTTCTCGGCAAGAAAGGGGAAATAGTTGTGAAAGAGAGAGTTGTGAAGAATAGAATGGAAAACTGTAACCGTGAGAGTTAATTAGGGATGGGGGGACAAAATTCCTTGAACTCTGTTTCAGAAACAACAGATGTAATAAAAATAGTCTGCGGGAATGAGGAACGAGTGAATAGTAATCAAGGTTTAGGTGACATCAATGGGGAAGGTGGGAGAAGAGAAGTCAGTGAGACTACAGAGCGAGTTCAGTTTGTCAAATGAGTAAATATGTCTCATAATTGTGCGTATGCAGTGGACTTTACAGGTATTTCATAATGGATCACTATAAAACACTTTCTAAATAAAATTGAAGGGTTATATTCTATTTTGTCTGTTGCTTGGGAAAGAGGAAGGGATAAACTCTAGCTTTATGAAGTTTGAATCATACCTATAAAAATTCTGTGGATATAGGGCAGCGATAAACACTTGGTCATCCTTTCTAAGTTTTGGGTCTGAGCCAGAACACAACAACACACACAACACAAACACACACAAAGTTATAGTAGTCCACACCTGTTTGGGAAGTGAGAGCAGTAGTATCCTTTGAGTCTAGTATTGGAGGTCAGCTTGGATAATATAGCAAGACTCCATATCAAAAAGAAAAAAAAAACTTAAATGAGTTCTCCTATAATGAACTCTGGCTTTTAACTCACTGTATAGCCAAAAGTGACCTTGAACTTCTGATGCCTACGTTCTCCAGTGCACGGACTGTAGGTATGTGTAACCACATGTAATTTGTAAACTACTGAAGCTCAAACCCTGAGTTTTGTGCACTTTAGGAAAATATTCTACCAACTGAGCCACACACTGACTCAATTCTTTAAAAAGGAAAACAGCAAATCAATATATATGTTCATATATTTTGTTTTACTTATTCACTGGAGACACAAGTAACCACTGAGACTTCAGGGAGAGATGGCAAAAGGAATAACTGGAGTTCTGAAATGTTAAAGTTTATCTTGAGGGGTTATGACAAAATACCCTGACAAAAGCACCTTAAAGGACAACATACTTATTTTGGCTTACAGTTTGTTTTAGTTATTTTTCTATTGTTGTGAAAAGATACCATGACCAAGGCAGCTTATAAAGAAATTATTTAATTGGGAACTTGCTTACATTTTCAGAGGGCCAGTTCATGACTATCATAGTGATAAACAAGGCAGCATGTAGGCAGGCTTGGATAATATAGCCTGAGAGTTGGAGAAGAAAGAAGAAGTGGAGAAAAGAAGAGGTGGAAGAGAAGGGATGGAGGGAGAGAGAGTGAATTACAGAGGGGGGAGGGAAAGGGGAAAGGAAGAGGAAAAGGGGAGAGAGTGAGTGATAGAAAGAGCTGGGGGTTTTGAAACCTCAAACCCACCCCACACTCCAGTGACGCCTCTCCAACAAGGCCACACCTCTTAATCCTTCCCAGAACTGTTCCATCAATTATAGATCAAGCATTCAATACATGAGCCTATGGGGGTCTCTTTCGTTAAAATCACCACACAGTTCCAGAGGGATAAATATCAGGGAACATGTGAAAGTAGGAAAGGAAGACATGTTGGTAGGACCAGGAGACTTACTGGTCACACTGAATCCACAGTTAGTAAGCAGAGAGCAGCGGGTGCATGCTGCGGCTCAGGTCCCTTTCTCCACTTATATACCCCAGACTCCTAGTCAGGGAATGGTGCCACCCATAGTGCATGGGTCTTCCTCCCTCAAATAATATCATCAGGAGAATAATCTATAGGCATTCTCCGAAGCCCATCTCCCAAGAAACTCTAAATTCTGCCAAGTTGGCATTTAACACTAACCATCACAGGGAAACTAACACATCCAACACCTTTCCCTGAAGTGGTTGTCTGCAAAGCAATTCACAGGCTTAGTGTCCCCATGTGGCACTGAATACCCCCTGTGGGTGTGAGTACCTACTCACAAATATATAAATATAAATATATCAACAGCAAGTTGTATGGGATGTCGGTCCCATAATGATCTGCCTCTCTGAATGGCCCTTCAGCCACAATTAGCTTTATCTTAGAACGGACAGGCTACCCAGGGTACCTGAACAACTTAGACTGCCTTGAATAAGGCTCTCCAACAAAACACTCTAGAATTTCTCCAAAATAGAATCAACAGGAACTCTGGTTGCTACCATCAGAGACTCCTTCAATGACCTTAGTGGTAACCACGCATGTTTTCTGGAGTCTCCGAGTGACATGACATGATTATAAGTTGTCTATGGGCTTCTAATGTAATAAATCACTTCTTTGGTCATGCACTCCTGCCATTAAAGTGGGACGCACTCACAAATTTTGTTTGGAATGCCAATTCTAACTGTATGAAAGTTCATCAAGTTGTAAACTTTGGGTCTGAGTAATCTTTGTGCATGATGTTTTCAGTTGCACATTTTAAAAAATAAAGTTAATTAAAACAAGGCACAAAAGTCAGCACAATTGACCAAACTCTGGGTAGCCATCATAGTACTGAGTGCTTGTTTTGGTCCACTCAGTCTGCTATAACACATGAACATACATTTGGTGGTTTTTTTGGTTTTTTTTTAATTTTTATTTTATTTATTTATATAGTAAGTACACTGTAGCTGTCTTAGACACCCCACAAGAGGGCATCAGATATCATTACAGATGGTTGTGAGCCACCATGTGGTTGCTGGAATTTGAACTCATGACCTCTGGAAGAGCAGTCAGTGCTCCTAACTACTGAGCCATCTCACTAGCCCCTTTTTTATTTTTTTAAAAGAATTATTTTTTTTATTTTATGTGAGTATACTGTAGCTGTCTTCAGACACACTAGAAAAGGGTATCAAATCCCATTACAGACGGTTTGTGAACCTGGACCATGCGGTTGCTGGGAATTGAACTCATGACCTTTGGAACAACAGTCAATGCTCTTAACTAAGGAGCCATCTCCCAACCCACATTTGGTGGTTCTTAAATGACAAGTTTGTTGCTCACAGTTTTAGAGACTGGGAAGTTCCTGCTCAGTTTGGTGTCTGATGAGCTACTTCTTGCTGCCCAGGCTGCTCAATAAGAGAAACATTCTCTTCATTTGCAAGTGGAGTTTCCTACTTGAACAATCAAATGATTGTTCTTTTCTTCCTTTTACATTAGTTTCTATATCCAGATACTGAACTTTTTCTATTTGAAAACATCAGAATGTGTTTGAATCTCATCTTTTTCCCCCTGTAGCTGAATTTTTGATCTCTTCTAATCTGTCTTGAGATTTATTAATTTTTTTTTTGAGAAAGGGTCTCATATAGATGAGGATGGTCTCTAGTTTTGTATATAGTCAAGAATAACTCTGAATTCACAATCTGTCTATTTCTACCTTCCAACTGTTAGATTACAGACCTGTATTACTATAGTCAATTTATACAGTGCTAAGGATCAGTCCCAGAGCCCCATGGATGCTTGGCAAGAGTCGACCAGCTGAGCTGCTCAGTTGAATTTTCTCTGAAAAGGACTGGGAATGTTTGCTTATGCTGGTTTTTAAATTAACCCCTGCCCTTATCTTAAAAACTGAAGCAGGTACATTTTACACTGCTTTTTATGTTCAGGAGTTTTCACGGATGTTACTTTCTCCTTAAGCATGTCTTTCTAACATTTGGTTGAGACACAATAGCTTGTAATTCTGTGACAACATGTAGCATTTTAGGGTTACCACAGGCTCACCCCACTCTGTTGTTCCCCATAGCGTCTCACCTTTTTTGGGTAGTTCTTCTGTGGATGCAAGGAATCTTTTCTTACCCTATTCTAGATGTTCTTGTTTTCTTAGGGTATATATTGAAGTCCTTTGGAAGCTCTGAACTTCCCTTAGGCTTTTCAGATTTCCCTTCCACTATATCGCTTTGCTCTATCACACAAGCCTGTACTTTCAAAAGTCTACATTTAAGACTTTGTTTCTTTTGAAGGAAGATGCGTTCTTCCTGTATCAAAGTCTTGTTACTTTGTATAGGGAATAGTAATGTATTTAAATCTTTAACTGTATCTTCAAATTCTTCAATTTGGGGGTTTGACTCTTCTGTTTGTTTGTAGGTAGACCAGTTAAAAAATTGTGTGTGTGTGTGTGGTGTGTGGTGTGAGTAGAGTGTGCATGTGCCACTGTGTGAGTATGGAGGTCAGAGAATAACTTGCTACAGTCAGTTGTCTGCTTCTACCATGTGGGTCCCAGGGATGGAATTCAGCTTTTGAGGTTTGGCAGCAAGCACCTTTCCTTGAAGGCCATCTCTTCTGCTCTAGACCAATGTTTAGCACGGTCTGAGGTTTAGAGATTGGTGACTTCAATTCCTGAGCCACTTGGCTGAAACACGATATCTAACTCTTCTTCTGTCTTTGGTTCAGAGTCACTGAGGTTTTCTGGATGCCTGTGGTTGACAATTGAATTGGATGGTTGACAATTCCCTGGCTTCTGTTCTGTTTAAGTTCTTTATGTTGGTAGATTGTATTTTCCACCTACTAGCTCTTCCTTCTACATAGCAAGTCTGAGCAACACTCCTCAAGATCAGCTTTAGACTCATGTCTTAAAACTTTGTCTGTCCATGATGTGACCAAATTGATATTAAAATCCGTGTCATACACTTGGAAACCTAGTGCATGGTTGGTACCACAACTGAATGAAGTTTGTTCCATGCTCTCTGGTATAATGATAACATCTGTTTTGCATTGTTCTTTTACTGCTTTCTGTAAGGGTGGGCTGACCTGGAATTTGTGATCCTTCTGTGTCAGCCTCCGAGTAGCTAGATTTTCAGGCCTAGTTCCCACTGTCTAGTTTCATGGTAGCATCTGAATGTAGTGACTCAATGGCTGACTCAGATTTGGCAAATGGTCTTGAAGTTCTGTTTGTCTTGCTTTAATGAGTCTTGTTGGATGGGGTGCCACAAGCCTGTAATTCTATCATTTGGTCAGTGGGGGCGGGAGGATCAGGAATTTAAGGCCATCCTCAGCTATATGAGACTCCTCAAAAAAACCAAACCAAACCAAAGCCTTATTTCAACACTTCCTGTTGTAATTAATGTTGATGACTTGCAGTTTGCTGCGTGACTTGAGGTTCCTTACTTGAGTTGTAATTGATAGAGATTTTTAAGTTTCTTGTTCTTTGAGCTCAAGACGTCCCTGTCCCTTGCATTAGTTATTTTGCTCTTTGTTGTAAGGAAATGCAGGACAAGAAGCAATGTGAGGGAGGAAGGGTTTAGTCCAGCTTCCAGTTGGAGGGAGGGATATCTACCATGATGGGGAAGGCACTACAATAGGTGTTATGAGGCTGCTCGCAGCAAGACCACACTGCCTCCACGTTCGAAAGCAGAAGGAGATGAAAGCTCCTAGCTCAGTTTTCTGCAGTCTGGGGCCACAGACCATCGAATGCTGTGGCCCACATTTAGAGTGGACCTTCCTATCTCAATTAATCTGACATAGATAATTCTTCACAGACATACACAGAGGTTTGTTTCTAAGGTGGTTCTAGATCCTGTCAAGTTAACACTTTAAACCACCACACAGCCTGTAAAGGATGCCATAGCCCACTGGATGTAGGGAATGTTGTGTATTGGAGTCAAGGCTGCCGAGACAGGAGAACATGGCTAAGGTCATAAAACTAACTTGGTTTAGTTTGACAAAAGGGCTCTGCAATGCGAAATGATCCCACCAAGTTTCCCAGCAACCACTGTTACTGTAGACTGGAAATCAGAACCTTGTGATGATTTAAGGCAGCAGGGACTCAAGGCCCATCAGTGCAGGGGCCTATTGAAGACCAGTCTCCTTTGGCTGGGGGGTCTGGTGTATACTCTAAGGGGTCCTCATCTGATTGACCCTACTCTTTTGGCCTTTCCCATGGACCACTGGCAGCTCCGGGAAAGAATCCCACTCTCTCCTGATACTTTGCCCTTTGGGCAGGACAGAGGGCAAGGCATTCAGGTATTGAGGGCCGGAGCTGGTTCACCCCATAGATATGCCTCACTCCTGCCTGCCCTGCTAGGATATACCCTGGTCTGACCCGCCGCTCTAGGTTAGGTCCGCTCGTCTCAGCTTAACCTCAGTTCGTTTCAGTTCTCCCACGCTTGACCCGGCATCACTCTACTAGATCCTAGTCTGCTCGGCTTGGCCGGACTCTGCTTCCCCCTCTTCTTCTTCCCCTCGCCCCCACCCCCGGCTGGCTTGACTCCCGGTCAGGCTGGGCAAGCCGTAGGCTGGGCAAGGCCCCATTCCTGTGTTCCGCCTTGCCGGACCGGACTAGGATCTCCGAGGTTCACTTGTGTTTTAGTTGTCACTACTAGGGTAGGTAGCTAAGTTTGGCTTTGCACGGCCCATCCCGCCCGGCTCTGATTTCGAACCGCCGAGTCTAGGTGTCCGTCTGCGATTGCTCAACTCCATCCCTCTCCGATGGGTTCGGCTCCACTCTTAAGTTCGCCCAGCTCTGCTTGGTCCTGCTCCGCCTGACTTCTCTGGTTTCGGCTGGGCTGGACCCAGCTCGGCTCCACCTATCTGGTTTCCGCCCTGTTCGGCTCGGCTCCACCCACCTCGGCGGGGCCTCACTGGTCCCCGCCCTGATCCGCCTAACTCCACCCATGTTGCGTCCGTCCGCACCTGTTCCACCTCTCTGGTTTCGGCCTCTTTCGGCTCCGCTCGGTCCCACTCGTGGTAGGGGCGGGCGGCGGCGCTGGAAGTGACGCGGCGAGGGCGGGGCCGAATTGTAGTCTCCGTCACCGCCTCCGGGGCCGGGAAGCGATGTAGGTAGGACCCGCCAGACGGTCCCCGGTTCTCCCCAGCCCGAGCCCCGCGGCCTGCCGCTGCCGCCACCGCCGCCGCCGCCATGAAGAAGCAATTCAACCGCATGAAACAGCTGGCCAACCAGACCGTCGGCAGGCGAGTGCGCGGGGCGCGCCGGCGGGGGGCGCGCGGGGGGCGGGCCGGTCCTGCGCGCGAGGAGCCGGGGAGCGGGGAGAGCCGGGCGCGGCCGGGCCTTGGGCCCCGCGGGGCGGGGGTCTGCGCCAAGCTGTGGCTTGGGCGCTGCCCATTGTCCTGCCCTGAGGAGCATCGCCCTCGGGAGACCCACGCGAGTCTTTACTCCTCCCTGTCCCCGCCGGCCGGAGCTCGCCGCCTGGTGCGAAAACTCCGTAAACTTGTGTGCCTCTCGCAGTGCCAGGCGCGCAGCTTTGGGGCTGGTGTTCTCAGGCTCCCCCGTCGACCCGCTGTTGCAGCCTTCTCCAGAGAAGGGCTTGCTCGTCACTAGGAACCCAAAGGGTGTTAGGCTAGTGTGGCTTGCCCAGATAAGTTTAGCCCCCTCCCCTCTGTGAAGGAATCGAGAAATACAGTCTCAAAATCCAGGCTTTGGGAGTTTGCTGCTAGTTCTTGAGGTCTAGAGGTTTGGAAAGGGAAAAGGATGCCTTTTCTCACCTTGGGTGTGGTATTTTGTGACACTGCGTGAGTGCTTGACAAGAAACTGATTTTGTTTTTAAAATGAAAGAATATAGGAGGGACAGTAGATGAGTAGGCTGTAGAACAGGAACGATTTGCGGTTTTTAGAGCTTTCAGGAGGCTGTTGTCATGTGCTGTGCTATCTGGAACAAATATTTCAAGGTCTTGCAGGGCGGATAGCTGTGCTGAACCAATTTGCTGTTTATTCTACATAGAGATAGATGAATTTTTCACAGCTCTCGCTCTTTCCTTCCTCCCTTAGCAGTTAAGGGGAGTTTGGTTTGGTTGAAGCACGTGAGACACTTCTTTTTTTATGTGTAGGAAAATACTTTTACTTCCTCTTGAGTTTTCTAAATTTGCTTTTTACAGTGTTTCGTTTCCCTCAACCTTTTGCTAAGTTTTGTTAAATTGAGTTTCTAAAAAGAAAAAAAATTCCTCCATCATGTAATCTTGGTATCTTTTATCCAGACTCAGTCCCTGCCCCTTAAACCTAGACGTGCCTAGTTTTTTGTTGCTTGTAGAATTAGAGAAAGAGGAGATCAAGGCAAGTAATCCTAATGGTGTGAACAAGAAATATGATGAGAAATGATAATTTCTTTTGAGTCTTGTACTCCTTTCAGATATGCATGGCAGAATCAAAACTTAGTAGATGCCACAATGTCTTTGCTAGATTGTTATTTATTTATTAGGTTTTGTACTGTGTGGGACAAGGGAAAGTTGCTGGTTTTATGCAGAGTTCTGAGAGCTTTCTGTCTTGAAAGCTGGTTAGGGTTTTGTGGGCCCCTGCTTCTACTTAGCCTTTCTTCCTACTTTTATATTCTGGCCATACCTGCCCACTTTCAGTTTCCATGGAAAGCCTATGTTTCTTATGTTCTCCTCTTCCTGGAATTCCAGAAGCCTCTCTTACCACACCGAGCTGATAGATAACCTCTTTCTCATTCCTGACTTCTCTCAGTCTCTGTACCCTCAGAAGATCCTTGATGTCTCAGATGGGCACTGTCTTGATACCATGCGCTACTTGCTTTCTCTAATCAAACTGCCTCTTTACCTGCTTGTGTTGGCTGTTTGAGCACCCGGAGAGTCTTTGATTCCCAGGGTCTGTGACTCCCATTGCTGACAGATGACCTGTCAAAATTGTTAATTCCAGGATTCTAGCTTGTCTTACATTGCCTGGTGCTGCGGGATTAAGTTTGGGAAAATATGAACAGGATAGAGTGGTAGTGATTCATACTGGGACAGTAATTCTGGCCCTGACCTTTGACTCTGTTTGAAAGTCTTTATTGCTAGATGCCAGGGGAAGCTGCAGCTATTACAGAGCTGTAAGGGTGTGGCAGCCATGAGACTAAAGTCAGAACATCTGTTTTTACTGGGGAGAAACCTGTTGCTCTCTTGTTGTTGATTTCCTAGAAAACCTCCCTCCCACTCATATGTGTGTGTGTGTGTGTGTGTGTGTGTGTGTGTGGTGGTGTGTGTCTGTGTGTTCCCTATTTAAGTAAACCTAAGGGAGTAGGAAGAAAAATAGAGACTAGAACTGAGAATTATTATTCAGTGAGCCAGATGGTTGATACGCATCAGAAGCAGATCATGAGTGTATTTGGGTAAAGAAGAATGCTTTTCTAGCCCAGATTTCTCCCAGCTGTGATCTGGATAGAGAAGGATGTGAAACATCCGCGTTATCAGTTTGTGGAGCTCTAGGTGCTATCTTGCAGTGAGGAATTTCTATAGGATGGAATGCTCATGAGTAACTCCACCGAGAAGTTTCATGGGACTGGTGTGGTTGAGGATTAGTAATGCCTAGAAAGAATGAGCTACCGTGATGCAATTTGTGTGCAGAGGATGGATGAGTCTGTGGGTGAGGCTTATGAGGTGGTCTTACGACCTGGGTGCCCTAAAAAAGAGTAGTGGGATGGATGTTTTTATCCACATGCTCTTTGTTGAGTCTCATAGTCAGTGAACACCGAGTGAGGCTGCACTGCACACCACTGTGTGATATTAAACAGTCAAAGACCAATACAAACGAGATCTCTGCCCTGCAGCTGCTCAGTAGATATGTGGAGGAGATAGGCAAACCCCAAGTAATTATAAACATAAGATAAGCACTTCCAGAGGGATGGCAGGTGCATGGAGGACAACCTGCCTGCCACCAGATGGAGCTCATAAAAGCTGCTCTTGGGAGGTATGAGCTTAGCCTTTGCTTTCCTCCCCCCTTCCCCACTTCTTTCACACTTTCTTGCAAGAATTAGGTCTCTTCTAGTGAAGAAAGAAACATAATTCAAGGTGCCTGTGAGCAGGAGTCTAGGCATAGGACTGCTTTTGTTTGAGACAGTCTCACTGTATAGCCCAGAATTCCCAGTCCTCCTGCCCCAGCCTTCCCAGTGCTGGATTTGAGGACATTCTAGAGGGTTCACTCTTTAGACAGGCGTGTTTCACAGACTTCCATTATCCTCAGCACAAGTCTCAGAGGAAAAGAATACTTTGTGACTGTGGCCAAAGTCCCGGGATTGGCTCTGTTTCTGGGTCACATGCCTTTCCTGGGAAATGGAATGGACTCAACCCCACCCAAATAGAGAGTGGAGGAGTGCTGGTTCCCTAAGGTAAACTGGGGCACTATTACCAGCAGCAAAATGGGCAGACACTGGTTAGGCAAGCAAGAAAAGCTCTGTTGAGCTTTTGCAGTCTTGCTGTGGAAAAGGAAAAGCATTCTGTCTTAAAAACTCTTGGCTTTAGATAATCTAGAGAGGGCAGATGGTGCAGCAGGGAGTCAAGGAGTGGTGGTGGGTGAATGTTGTCTGGAGAGAGGAGGCTGTACAGGAGTATGAAGTCAGGAACTGTTGTGTGTCAAGAGAGGAACTGGGCAGGTGTAACTAGGAGTACATCTCTGGCAGAGGGTCTACCATTTGGCAAGTCAAGGTCCGGGAACTGCAGAGAACCTGAAGGGCCATGCTCTAATAAGAAGGTGGGGGGATGTCTGTGGGAATGTGGGTCCCAACCTCTGGAGTTCTCAGGAAATTGCCTAAAATGTAAGTTTTGGGGAACATTAGCTGACATTTAACTCAAGCAAGCACAGCAGTATTACGGCATCACACTACACAGAAAGTTTTGAGGCCAGATGTGGTCTGAGGCTGTGTTGGCAACTGCTTATCTGAGAGGACCTGGAAGTTTCCACTTCCTGGTTCCTTCTTTACCTGACACCATGGCACCATTGATTCTCTGGCTTGTTGGAGAGCCCATTCTCATTTGCTGAGATCTTTAATCATTTCACCTTTCTACAGTGGTGTGTCTTACCAAGGGCTGTGCCTCAGCACCTGGCCTGGTTCTCACCCACGGTGACTATCACTTATATTTTATGAAGAAGGACAAATGATTTGCCAGACTGGCACATCTACTCAGTGACCCACACAGGACATGCTGTGGGCTTTCCGCCTCTGTAGCCCATGTACTTCTGACCACAGAACTTGGGCTGCCTTTCACCAGGAAAGGTGGCATGTTTATGAGCAAATGTCGTGAACGTCTTTCATGGTCATTAAGCTGACACACTTCTCATAAGGAACCCACTGCATTTTCCGAGCAGCTCTGGGTGGTGTTGTTTATTCCTGATTTAACAATAAGGAAGCCAGAGATCAGAGAGGTCACAGAGCTGGTACGTGACAGATCCAAACCAGGTTTCTGACTTTGAAGCAGACATGTATGGTGTTTGATTCATCTTCAGTGCTCCCTTCATCAAATTTTGGGAGCTGTGAGTTGGGTGATACTATAATTCAGTGGCTTGCTACCTGAGGCTGTATTTCCTCAGGGGACCCTGGGCAGTATCTAGATGCCTTTCAAAGCTTTGCTTAGTACAGGCACTCTACCACTGAGCCACATTCCAGCCTTCTTGATGGTCATAACTTGGATGGGTGGGGCAGGAGTTGCTGCTGTCATCTTTTGCTGATATGGGTGCTGAACAGTGCCAACAACAAAGGATTATACAGTGCCAGCTGCATTCTGCCAAGGTTTAGAACCCTCACTTAGTCTTCTTTTAATGTTCTGGATATATGAATGGTCGTAGCCAAAGATGCAGACTATTGGCTTGCAGGTCATAGATGTATTCTCTTTGCTTTATTTGATATCTTACACATTTATTGTCATGTTAAATAATTAATTCTTTTCATCTGAAAAATATGCATCTCATGCTTCTTCTAGAAGAATCTTGGGAATTCTGTCAGGATCTGATATCCCTGTCCAGTACAGGTCCTGAAGCAAGCCACAGCTTTCTCATTGGAGTGGTCATCAGCTCCCTGTGTGTGTATATAGCACATGGCTAATGGGTTTTATCTCTTTATATTCCTTGCTGACCTCTTCCTGATCATCAAAATCTAGGGACTCTCTCTAGGAGCAGAGGTAGCTGTCCATTACAGCAGCAGGAGTTTTCAGTCGAACTGCATGGCTATCTACTGATGTCATAGTGGTACCATGGTGTACCCCTGGTACCATGTTGTATAAAACTTCTCCATGAGGCAGCATTCATTATCTGTGTATGCCTGTCACATAACAGCTCCTTGCTTTGCCTGTGGGAACACTCTGTATTCCTCACTGACTTAACAAGCTTCTTCTCTCACTTGGGGTTCGCTCTACCTTTCCCCAGAGATCTCTGAAGAAAGCAAGGTACCAAGCCCAGTGGCTTCCATCTAGCCTCTGATACCTCAGGATAGGGAAAGGATCTCTATCTGAGCATCTTCTTAGGCTTTCCGAGGCCACCGTGGGTGGGTTGAGGTTGTGGAATTCTAGAATGGCAAACAGCTTATTTAGAGGTATATAAAAATCTGCCCCAGTTGCCGAGGGATAAAAAACAGCCACAGAAGGATGCAGTTACCTAGCATCATCTTTTGTTTATAAAGGTAACATAGGACACTGTTATGAATCATCTGGTGACAGAAATTCCCGGTGCTGGGGAGGACCCTTCTTGGTTTGCAGTTGTAATGGAGGGTGCACTATGCTAGACTATGGAATATTTTGGATGTATCATTCTAACGTAGGTGGATACCATGGTAACCAAGTAAAAATCCATTGAAACAAGTTATTGCACTCCATCTACTTCTACTGTTCATGTAATTTCCTGAAGGCAAAAAGACCCATGGTTCCAGATGTGAAACCCTTGAGATCTTTGTTTTGATGAAGGGGTCTTGCTGTATAGGCCAGGTGGCCTTGAACTCTTGATCTTCCTGCCCAGCCTCCCATGTACTGTGATGACAAGGATGCTTCTGTGTCAGCTCCAGATGAGTTTCAGAATTCATAACTTTTCAGGTTCTGGAGAAGCAGTGTGTATATATGCCGGTGTTATAGGTAGCCTCCAACTGAATCTGGCTAACAGCTTCAAACCCGGCATGTTATTTCTGTAGCAAAACATGTGCGTATAATTACCCTAAAGGATACATAAAAATGTAGCTATCCATGCATGGTATATTCTTGCCATCACAGGTCAAGTTTATAGTCAGTGGGTTTAAGCTTATTTTTATATTTGTCCTCCCCCAAATAAAAAGGATTGTGGATCTATCTTAGTTTTAGTAATTACCTATATGATTATAAATCTTTTATTTCAAATAATGTCTCCTATTCTCCAAGAGATGAAAACTACAGTTAATAGTGTATGAGCAAGGCTCATACACTCAAGTGCCAAGACAGATAAAGAATGAGGTGAGACCAGGTGTGTGAGAATGGGAAATGGTGGGGGCTGTTGAACACTTACCCATCTAAAGGGGGGCTGCTTTCACCTCTAGCCACTTGCTGCCTGTGAATGTTCATACGGTTTGCCCACACCTCCCTTTTTTTAAAAAGAGGAACACACATGCGCATACATATATTGTGTAAGTGTATGTGCCTGTGCATATCCATGTGCACCACATGCACGCATGCGCCTGTAGAGGTCAGAACAGACATCAGATCCCCTGGAGCTGGAGTTAGAAATGACTATGAGTCATTATGTGGGTTCTGGGAGCTGAACCCAGGTCCTCTGCAAGAACAGCAAGTATTATAACCAGCTGAACCATCTCACCAGCTCCACATCTACCATTTTAATGATGCTCCAGAATGCTGATTTTCCTGCAAAGTTTTATGATACTTAAATGTTAGCAATGAAAAAGAAAAAAAATTCCATCCATGTAGGCCAAAGAAAACATTATCTGCAAACTTTATCTGGCCTCGGGCTGTCTGCCTTGACCTCTAGCTCAGAGACTAATGCTTGTGGCATGAAAAGTTGTCCGTGGAGTTAGGACTGGGCCACTTCTTAAGATGTAGATGGCTAATTTGTTTTGTAATTATTTGTTTTGTTTGTTTGTTTTTACATATATGCTTTTTTGCATATACAGTAGCTTATACTAAGAAGAACACAAAAATGTTGGTAGGTATTTTAATTTTAGAACTGCCTTACTTTCTAGCCAATTGGAGAGTATTCCTTTAATTACACTCCGTGGTTAAGTTATTTACCTTAGCAAAGGTAATGGAAGCCTTTTGCTTGGCGGTGTGCGCATAGCCTTTAATCAGCACTTGGTAGAAGACAAGAGGTAGGATTTCTAGTTTAGAACCAGCCTGTCTACCAGGTGAGTTCCAGGATAGACCAGCTACACAGAGAACCTGTCTCGAAAAACCTAAAAAGAAAAAAAAAAAAAAGAAATGGAAGCCCTCCTTTAAAAAGAACACTGGAGAGATGGCTCAGACCTTAAGATTACTTGCTCCTCTTCCAGAGGACTGGGTCCTAGCATCAAAATGTCCACTCACAGCTGTCTGTAATTCTAGTTCCAGAGGATCCAGTGCCGCCTTCTGGCCTTCAGAGGACAGCACGTACAAGATGCATACATGTATATATTTAGGCAAAGCAATCATACACATAAAATAAAAATAAAGAAATCTTTAAAATTGAGGAACAACCCCCTTCGCGCATGCTTTTTTTGAGACAGAGTTTCTCTGTGTAGCCTTGGCTGTCCTAGAACTCCATATGTACACCAAGCTGGCCATGAATTCAAAGAGATCAGCCTGCCTCTGCCTCTGCTCAAGTGCTAGGACTAAAGGCTTGCCCCACCATGCCCAACAAGAGGAGCCCTTTTCTTAAAAAGAATGAAGTAAGGAAAATTGTGCTATGCTATTCTTTCTTTCCCAGACCTTAATGGTTGTACAGTGTTCACTCCCTTGTATCTTTACTTGTTACTAGGCACCTTTAGAATTGGCCTAGGCCTCCCTACAGATGTGAAAATTCTCAAATGCTCAGGTCTCATGTAAAATGTCATAGTGTGTGCATATAACCATTGAAGTTGTTCTGCATACTCTAAATCATCTCTAGATCACTTACCATAACTGGTATACTGTAAATACTGCATAAATAAGTGTTATGCTGTATATTTTAGGGAATAGTGATAAAGGAGAAATCTGTTCAGATCAGAAGCAGTTTACCCCCAAATATTTCTTACCCAGGTTGGTTGAATCTGCAGATGGGAATACAGGGGAAGGCCAACTGTATAGGGAGCGGGAAACATTGTTGGTTCCTTCTCTTCTGAAGCCACTCCTTTAGGTGATCTCAGCCCAGTAACTCTTACCTCTTGGTAATGATTTGTAGTTTTATGCTCTGGTCCTGGCATGAGTCCACTCCTAGGTAATACCCCCATCTTAGTCTGGAACATCTCTCACTAAGTGTGCTGCAGACATTGAACTCAACGACCTTCATCCTTAAGTTCACCTCATTTTCTTAACTTCCCTAAACCGTGGATCACTGGACTTTTGCCTATGGGCCGAATCTGACCCGTCTTGTTTTGTCAAAGAAGGCTTTTTGCACTTGACACAGTCACATACTACAGTAGTAGGGTTGAGTAATTAGAAAGGTGACCTGGGTGGCCCATAGAATCCAAAGAATTGACAGTGAGTTTGCTGGGCTGAGGATGTAGCTCACTGGTGGAGTCCTTGTGTGGCACTTGTGAGTTCTGGAGTCTGTCCCAACAACCATAAAACAGAACAAAAATTTATTTTCCTTCCCCATGGATGCAAATGCCATCAGCTGGGCTCACCCCAGCCATTTAACAAGTCCTGTTCTCCCCACAGTTTGAATCCTGCTGTCACCATCTCCAGCTTTCTATTCTTATCCTTTCATGTGGTATCTGTTCTTGATGGACATTCATCTTTCCTGTCACTTTAGTCAGCTTCTCAGTTTTCACCTGGATGGAAGATTGTCTTCCAACTAGTTTTGCTGACTTAAGGAGCACAGCAGTGAATTGTGTGGAGTAACATGTTCTGGACTAGCCTGAATCTAAGAGAAATTCTAGGAGATAAGACAGATCTGTGGAATACCTATGTCAAATGTGAAAGCAGTGTCCAATCCATTTCCGCCAGCTGTAAGGGCTGGTGATCCTGGGTCACACCCTTTCATTGATTGCAAGTTTGTGGCTGTATTGTTATTGGGTAGTGATTGTCTTAAGAAGTAACTCTCTTCTACTCCCTTACCACAGTTTTCCCTTTTAGGTGTCTGCCTTATTAGATGCCTTCTGGTCTCGCCGTCCATTTGATCTCTCCTTTAATGTTTCATTAGCATTTCTTCTCTAGTTTCTCATGTTCTTTCACATGAGTCGGTCAAATGTTTGCTTCATAAATGCTTGAACACATAAGTCATGGAGCAAGTCAAGAGAGACTCAGGTGAACACAAATACTCATTCAGCAAATGTTGAGAGGTACATGGAGATTCTTCCAACTAATTGTCACTTGTCAGTGTAAACATTAGAAATCCACCAGCTTGGCATTTCACATGGTCATTGGATACTTCAGATGTATGGGCTGAAGTGGCTGGTTGAAACCAGTGCAGCCAGACCTGGGGGTCTACACCGAGTCTCCACCATGGCTTATGGGACTGCTAGGATTCAAGGTGTTCGGTGTAGCACAGGGGTCTCTGACATATACCTGGGGGCAGGGCAATGTGTTCAGTTAGGGCTTCTCTGGATACAGAGCACCTGGGCTTCATATGACAAGCTGATGGAGCTATTAGGTGACAATAGAGTTGCAACAGGACGGAAATAACCTTAGGGGATATGACACTCTGTATTTTCCATCCTTTACTTTAATACCTTCTTCTACTTATTAATCAGACAGATGGCTGGGTCTGCTGCTTGCAAGGACAGCCCTCCAGCCTTCCAGCCCTCTCCAGCACTTTCGTTTTCAGGTCGCTCGGGTAGAGGATGGTGGTTGTCCTGCACTAACAGCCAGTATGGGTGTAGCTTGAGCCTCGAAAGCTTTCAGAAATGTTAGAATTGGTGTGCCTTTATTTCTTTACCTGGTATTAACTGATAAGCATCCTTCCTCCAAAGAGAAATTTGGTTGCACATTGAAATTCTATTGTGTTATTTATCTTAGTCTACTTATAAATTTTTTATATTTTTTCATTAAAAATTTCTTGGTAATTTCATACATGTGTATAATGGATTTTGGGTCATTTTATTCCCATACGCTCCACATCCTCCTTACCTCCAGTGAACTCCCTCTTTTCAATAAGCCCCACCCTACTTTCATGACTTTTGTGTAGAGCCCCTGAGTTAGTTACGGTTGTTTGTGTAACTATAGCAGGAATAGGTGATAAAGAGGATACCCCCTCCACTAGCAGCCACTAACTGCCCACGTCCTTCATGCTAGTGGGGACTCACAAACTTCTCCTATAAATGTTGAAATGGTGATTGGACCTGTTTCGAGCAGGTTTATACATTTCTTCTTCAGACCATTGTAATTTAATACCCTTACTATGTTTGCATTTTGCGATATTAAGACTTAATAATGTACCCGTGACATCCCCTGAATTCCCAGATGTCAAAATTAAAATACACAGTCTTTGACTACTATCACCACTGCTGGAGACAGACAGTATTGATGGCTTTTGCCTGTTTGCAGCCTATCATTAATTTTTCCAATTTGAAGAGATCATTCGTGATTTGCAGACTACCATGGTCATCTTTGGGGGTCCTGTGTGGAAGCTAAGAAATTGAAGATGCTTTGGGCTGGGAGCAGGTGTGTCTTGGATGTGTTGGAGAGTGGCTGGGAAACTGCAGCCCTAGGCTTAGAGGGGAGGACAAACAGACCTAAGTGATGGCACCTAGCCTGAGGGGGAACCAGGACTACAGTGTTCAAGCTGCAGAAGAAGGACAGGAAGAACTAAGGAGGAGTCACAGTTGGCTGCTCCCTGCTGAAATAGGCTGCAGGGTGACTCTTCACCTCTGTGTTGTGTTTATAATACTCTTCTTATGTGTTCTTGTGTCTTCTGCTTGATCTCTGTGCTTCTGTTGCTTCAGGTCTGCAAATGTGTCAGTGCCAGTTCTGCACTGTCTCAGTAACTGGTGGTTGTCATCTGATGTAGTGATTTTTAATCTGCAATTATTTGGTCTTTTTTATGTGATCAGATTTTTTTTTTTGCCTCTCACCATTTTTGTTTAAAAAGGGATATTGATACTGCTTTTTTCTAGCTTCTAGGGAAACTTACGATTCTGATTGCTAGGAGACTCATTCATTAAAATATTAATTGGGCCAGGTGTGGTGGCACATGCCTGAATACCAGGACATGGGGAGCAGAAAAAGGTAGATGGTGAATTCCAGGCAGTCTAAGCTACATAGTGACAACATGATTGAAAAATAAAATAAATTAGTAGCAATATATTTTAGGTACCTTCATGCTAGACCTATTAGTACAAAAGTAAATGAATTTATTTGCCAAGAGTGCATGGTGTAATACATCTGATTTAGTAGTCTGTGCCTGAACCTCAGGGAGACTTGATAGATGCAATCTTTCTGGGGCCATGGGAAATTGGGCATGACACTTGTTTTTATGTACACAGACTGTGCCTCCTAAATGTTTTCTTATTCTTGAGGACCTAACTACTTTTATTGGTTAACCTGGGTGATAATAATAGTTGACTAGTTACAACTGATCATTTTATTATATCTTTGGTTTAGAGTGGTGTGTGTGTGTGTACTATATCTGTTGTTCTATTTTCTATTCTGTTTTCTTTATTTCATTCTTCCTCCTTTCTTCCTTACCCCTCTTCTCTCCTCCCCTCATTTTGGAAGCAGAGTTGCTCCTCCCCAGGCTGGCTTTGAGCTGCACTCCCTGCATGGCCCTTGTGCTGTATCTTTCAGAGTAGTTGAGATCATAGGTATACCATTGTGGAATGACTTCTTCCCATGATTTCTTTTCTGTTCTACTGTTCAGGCTCCAAGATATATGTAGCTGTATCCTTACTGGCGGCATTGTTCTGTGGCGGCCTGGGCCTGTGAGTCTGTTACTACCTGGCCTTGCAGAAACATGATGAGGAATGCTTGAATCCTGTCTTAGTTAGGGTTTCTGTTGCTACAACAGAACACCACAACAAAAAAAGCAAATTGGGGAGGAAAAGGTTTATTTGGCTAACACTTCCACATCACAACAGTCTGTCACTGATGGAAGCCAGGACAGAGAACTCAAACAGGACAGGAACCTGGAGGCAGGAACTGATGCAGAGGCCATGGAGGATGCTGCTTACTGGCTTGCTCATCATGGCTTGCTTAGCTGACTTTTTTATAGAATCCAGGACCACCATTTCACAATGGACTCGGTGGGACTCCCACATCAATCACTAATTATGAAAATGCTGTAAGGCTTGCCCACACCTCATCTTAAGGAGGAATTTTCTTAATTGAGATTCCCTCCTCTTAGATGACCTTAATTTGTGTCATGCTGACATGAAACTATCCAGCACAAATCCTGTCAAAATGCAGCTGTTATACTCTGGGTTATTGATGAAGTCTATGTCTTAGTTAGGATTTTACTGCTGCAAACAGACACCATGACCAAGGTAACTCTTATAAGGACAACATTTAATTGGGGCTGGCTTACAGGTTCAGAGGTCCAGTCTGTAATCATCAAGGCAGGAGCATGGTGCAGGCAGAGCTGAGAGTTATACATCTTCATATGAAGGCTGCTAGCAGAATACCAACTTCCAGGCAGATGGATGAGGGTCTTAAAGCCCATGCCCACAGTGACACACCTATTTCAACAAGGCCACACCTGCTCCAACAGGGCCACACCTTCTAATAGCACCACTCCCTGGGCCAAGCATATACAAACTTTACAATCTACAAACAGCATTCCTCTCTATTCCAAGACACAACGTGTAGTGTGTCTCTTACTTGAGTCTGTGTTATAAGGTTGGCAGGTGAGTATTTTTGTAGAAGAACGAAAACCTGTCCTTTAATGATACTTTCAGAGCTGACTGCCAGAGTTGACCACTGGCCAACATGTTGACAGTCAGCTTATATTGGAACCTGGAGGCATTTTACATGGGCCCTCTGTCCTTTGTGGCAGCCTGGCAGGTTGCTGGGTTTTTACTACGTTGACTCTGTGGAGAAATCAAATGCACTTCAGACAAGGAACTGAAAGAAGAGCAATGGTAGAGGACCTGAAATGGATTATTGGTGGCAGTGTGTTCATGTTGCTTTTAAGGAAGTGGTTAGCAAGTCATGAGGCAACAGACTTAATTGTAGGCTCTGACTCTTTGGGCATTCTTAAAGAATAGAAGCTTTGCTGAAGATTTTAGGTGGAGGTTGTAACTATCCTTGGTCTAGAACTCCTCCCACTGCCCAAGAGGATCTGGATGTAATTTCATAGGCTCTAGAGGCATCAAAGACAAGGACACCAAGGTGAGGAGACCTCACTTCCAGTCTGGCAGCTCAGCAAATCCAGCAGTTCTCCACTAGAGCTCCATGCACGGCTACTCTCCAGAGTAGCATGCTAGCAGTGTTTGCGTGTGCTCTTTCACTAGTCTTTAGAATACTCGCTTGTGTGTTAAATGTGGGCTCCCCCAAGCAGAAGTGTTCTTTCAGGATGAGAATTCATAGTCACCAAATTATTTCCTCACAGAATCAGCTTTCTTTGCACTTAGTTGACTGTGTTGTTCTTAAAGTGGGATGTAGTGAGAGTGTGCTGAGCTGAGGTGCCACTGTGCTGAGCTCCAGCTTGCCAGCGAGCATAATGTCTTGTGCTGTCTCTCTCCCTCTGTCTTAATCCCTCCTGTCTCTTCTCCTCCCTCTTCTCTCTTCCTCCCTCCCTCTCTTTCTTTCCCTCCATCTTCTCTCCTTCTCTCCCCCTCTCTCCCTACCCTGCCTCCTTTCTCTCTTTCACCTCAGTCTGGTCAGTCCAAAGGCTTCTGACACAGCAGTAGAACAAGCCCCAGTGTGTTTAAGAAATTGGCACATACGAAAGAGGTATCATAAGACATTGAGGAAATATCATGAGACAACAGGTTAGTTAGCATTGTGGACCAGTCAGGTTAATTTCACCTCAGCATTATATGTCAAAGTAAACCCCAACTGGATCAAGAGTTTTATACAGTGGCTGTGGTCAGTTCAGTGTTAGGGCACTTACCTAGCATGCTTGAAGCCACTGGTTCCATGTCCAGGAAAAACATTATAAAAATTAATAGAAAAAAAGCAGCTTATTATAGAAAGTACTTTGTGGTTTGGCATAAAAATGCAGAGAAAGAACAATAGATAACCTGCAGATTAGAGCAATTAAATTTTGGGCAGAGCTCAAAATTGCCTTGGTGCTCAAGGCCTTAGGTTTGGTCCTCAGCACCACAAAATAAGTAGCCTTGTCTGCTGTGGTTTCATAATGAGTGCTATGTTGCATGCAGGGTTAGGCTTAGGGTTAGGGTTAGCCACAACTGAGGGCTAACACCCTAGTGTGTAAAGAACACTTTAAAGAACACTGGCCTAATGAGCAGATGAAACAGAATGTTCATGGCTGCATGCAGATGACGAGGAATGGATGAGACTCTTCTTTTTTCTTTCTTCTTGTTGTTTGTTTCATTGAGATGGGACATTGCTATGTAGTTCTGGATGTGCTGAAGTGAGTCTATGTAGATCAGGCTGGCCTCAAACTCACAGTTCTGTCCACCTCTGCCTCTCCAGTGCTGGGATTAAAGGTGTGGCCTCAGTGCCTGGTTGTGGCTGTTTTCAGAAATGCAAAGCTTCAAGATTCAATTTTTCACCTGCAAAATTGTGTGCAAGATAATGGTGTGCTGCTATCGGGAGGCTGGGAGGGCATGCTGCACACTACTGCTGGGGATGGAAATGGCTTTTACAGCACTTCTAGAAATGTCATGCTGATCCTTTGTCTACTCTCACCACAATCTATCCCTTCTTAGAATCCCTTCTGAGGCAGTTCCGTCCCAACTTCTGGTGTGACTGACTCAGTCACGCCATTTCCTCTTGGACATCACTTTCAAGACTCATTCCAGCTGGCTTTTCCTTTCATCTCTCCTGCAAAATGCCTGACTTTGGATTCTCTCCTGTACCTGGGATGTGGGGTGTAGCACAGAAAGAGTCCAGTTGTGCAGGTTGGCACTTACTGCCTCCGGCTCCTTTGGCCTTTATAAAGTCCTGCCTTGGCTCTGGTTCCTAGTCCATCTCCCTGAGTGCCTTGCCAGACTTTCACTTTTATCATGGCAGGCACACCCACTCCCGTGATTACCTTCCCAGTTGTCAGAGAAGACTGGAGGTGCTTCTGCTGGTCTCATGGTCTAGTTGACAGACTCTGTTCTTGTCGTTTTGGCCGGTGTGTTTTTCTAGGAACTAGGAAGGGAGTGGTAGCATACTCATTTTTAGACAAATATATGAAAAGTCGTTGAAGTGGGTTTTGAGGGGTTGCAGCAGTCCTCTCGGCCCACATACTGTCCTTCATCCCAGCCTCAACCCACATCCATTCCTGAACTCAACTCTCCTGACACCTGTCACCAGCCTTGCTTTCTTAACACCTCTCTCCTGACGTCTTCCCTTCCTTCTGCAAGGATTCTTTCTCTGTTCCTTGCTGTGGCTGTCCCTTGTATGCATAGACATGCCCACTGGCCTATCTGTAGGTCCCTGGAACTCAGTGTTTCCAGGAGATGCTCTTGGTGGTTGTGTGAGGTTCCTACTTCCCACTTACAAGGGCTGCTTATCACCATTGGTCAGTTCCTGCTCCGTCCACAGTTGGAGCACTTTCCTACCCACTCTGCAGAATGTCAGCCTATTTGTTTAGGCTCTCCCCTTCTCACCTGAGTCCCGTCTATCTTAGTCAGGCTTTATAATTGCTGTGATGAAACACCATAACCAAAGCAGCTTGGGGAGGAAAGGGTTTATTCGGCTTACACTTCCACATCACTGTTCATCATCAAAGGAAGTCAGGGCAGGAACTCGAACAGGGCAGGAACCTGGAGGCAGGAACTGATATAGAGGCCATGGAGGAATGTTGCTTACTGGCTTGCTCAGCCTGCTTTCTTAAAGAACCCACCTGCCCAGGAGTGGCACCACCCACAATGGATTGGGCTCTCCCACACCAATCACTAATTAAGAGAATGTCCTATAGACTTGCCTGTGGCCCTATCTTATGGACAGGGGAGCAGAGGCAGAGGCAGGTGGGTCTCTATATAGTGAGTTCCAGGACAGCCTTCTCTCAGATGACCCTAGCTTGTGTCAAGTTGACATAAAACTGGCACAGCTGCCAGTATGTGATCCCTCTCACTTCTTCCACACAGTTGCCTACAGAACTTTCTGGAAGAACAGCTATAGTAATGATAGCTAAGACTTACTTGATTTTTATTAGATGTCAGCACTGTTTCAAATTTAGTCATGTATCAGTCTATTTAGACTCAGCAAATCCTGGGAAATGATTGTCTAGTCCCTTTTTGCCAGTAAAACAGGAGCACAGGTCACAGACCTGGTATATCTGTTTTTCCTGTTTTTTAGGAAGCAGACACTTTGCCCATCTATCTCTTTAAATTCTTTCAAGTTTGTAAGTAGATATTCTTCCTAGCTTCATTTTCTAGTAAGCACAGGCACAGTACAAGTAATTTGTTCATGGTTGCTCAGGTCTTTGGTGGTGACTAGATTTGGCTCCAGGCTTAACTCTTAGACATATTCCCCCACCCTAAGGAGCTAGTACATTCCTAGGAAGAGACTTCCAGATAAATTTATGGGTGTTTTAGGTTCTTTATTCAGGGTTTTGGAATAGTTGTAAACATCTGGGGACTAGTGGGAAGTAGCCATGCTCCCACTTAGCATGATCAGGGACAAGCACTGTGCCAGTACGCTTGAATGATTGCAAGAGAAAACAAATATCCCGTCTGAAAACAGCATCCAGATAGCTCATGCTGGAATGCTACATTTTCCCAGTTTATCAATTGACTTCATGAATTGATATCAATTTGTTTATGATATGGGATCTCTGTGTAGCCTTGACTGTCCTGGAACTCACTATATAGTCATCTGCTTCTCCTCCGTCTCCCTAGGATTAAAAGCACACACACCACTCCCAACTACAGATTGATTTCTGACATCTTAGGCATATAATGACCACAGTGGCATGTTGCAGCTGCACAGCACATTGAAGTTCTGTCTTTACCTCCTGGTACATCTCTGAAACTCAATGAGGAGAGAATGTAGGGCATTGGGGAACATGTCAGTTCAGTGGTTCTCAACCTTCTAAATGCTGGGGCCTTTTAATATACTTCATGTATATTATCCATACAGTTATCACATTGCTACTCCACAACTGTAATTTTGTTATAATTGTTATAAAATGTAAATATCTGTGTTTTTTGATGGTCTTAGGCGACCACTGAGAAAGGATTGTTTGACCCCCAAAGAGTCTCAAGCACAGTTTGAGAACCACAGCATTAGTTTGAAATGATTGACTAAATATGTTTAGTTTTTCTGCCCTGTTTAAATCCATTAAATGTTATAAGAGACATTGTTTAAAAATGTTTTATTTCTTTTTATTTATGTGCATTGGTGTTATTGCCTGCATGTATATCTGCATGAGGAAGTTGGATCCCCTGGAACAGGAATTACAGACAGTTATGAGCTGCTATGTGGGTGCTGGGAATTGAACCCTGGTCCTCTAAAAGAACAGCCAGTGCTCTTAACCACTGAACCATCTCTCCAACTCTGACATTTTTTTTAAAAAAAATAGTCTTAGGAGGGAAAAAAAAAGGGAATTAGCCATTTAGCAAAAGTTCCAGGTGTGCCTATTAAGAAGTTGGTTGCTGGACAAGGAAGTCAAGTACAATTTATTCATTCATTCTTTGCCAGACCAGGACAGGAGGACATTAGACTAAACTTCAGAAATGCCATTATATCTAGCCTTTACAAAAAGTAGGCAACCAAACAGCATGCAGAGTTCACAGAAATTAAAAACCTATCTCACTGTGACATGTTCAGAAGCAGAAGTCAAATGTGGACAGAAAGTAAAGCAAGTGTTTATATCCTCTGCTTTCCCAGGACCCAGGGCTCACGATGTACGCAACCCCTACTGAACTGCCAGGCCACAGCAATTATCTTGAGTAAGACTCATTGGTCTCACAGACACACCTTCTTTCTGAATTGTAATGCTGAGGGCAGTGTTGGCCCTCCCTTTCTCTCAGGGATGTTTGGGAGTATCTGCAGACATTCTTTCTGTGACTGCTGTGAAGGAGGAGAGAATAGAACACATTGTCACTCATTGCTATGTGGGTAGAGGCCAGGATGCTATGAAATACTTCACAGTGCACAGGTCAGCCCCCACAGGAAGGAATTACCTACAACAAAATGTCGGAGTGTCAGGTTTGAGAAATATTAAAATTCTAAAGAGTCTAGCTGGCTAGCAGCCCAAGGACCTCTCTATTCAGGACCTCAGAGACCAGAGAAGTCCAAGTGATAAAAGTTGGAAATTGGTAATCTTTCAGAAGCCATTCTATTCTGCAAGTCTCCTGAAAAGTAGACAAAATCTTTAAACTCTTTCATTGTTCCTTGCTTATCTGCTTGAATAGTGAGGCTGAAAGCATGATATCAAGACTGCCAGCCTGGAGCAGGAATACTCTCTAGATCTCTCTCCCACTCTCTGGGGGACGGTCTGGGTGCAGCCTCTTTGGAGTTGGCTTGTGTTGTAAGAGCGCTTAGCTATCCTTCCCTAGGAGTCTCCCTCCTGGCCTCTCTTCATCTGCCTTTCCCTCCCCAGTCCAGGGGTAAATGGACTCCCGGTGGGTCTCTTGGAGACGACCTTTTGGTCCTTGTCTCTCTAAATACAGCATTTTTCTCTGGTACTTCAGGATGTTGTTCTGTTGTCCCTTAGTCTTAGTATTTCTGCAAGTTGTCCATGATTCTTTCCCTTGTTCCCTGAATGTCCTTTCCTCTGTCTGTCTACTTTTAAGATTTATTTCATTTCTTTGACTTCAACAGTTTTTGTTGATAAATATAGAGAGATTACTGATGTTTTTTCTATATTATCCAGCTTGGGGTTCTCTGGTCTTGTTGGATCTTTAGCTTAATATCCTTCATTTATTTTAAAAGATTTGTCTACTTGTGCCTGCCTGCCTGCCTGCCTGTCTTGTGACTGTGTGGATGATTGGGGCATCAGAGAGGCCATCAGGTGTTCTCTAGCACCCTCCTCCTATCCCCAAGAGGCAGTTTTTTCCTGACCTGGCCTTGTGTTTCCTCTGCTAAACTGGAAGTCAGCAATCCTCAGCAATCCTCCTTTGCTTCTTCCCTCTCAGAGTTGGGTTACAAACCTAAATGGGATACCCAGCTTGTTACTTGGGTGCTAGTTGTCTGACCTCTACTCTTGGCATTGGGTAGCAGATACTCTTAACTGCTGTGTAATTTGTTCATGATTGCTCAGGTATTTGGTAGTGGCTGGACTTGGTTCCAGGCTTAACTCTTAGACACATGCCTCCACCCTGAAAAGCCAGTACATTCCTGGGAGGGAGCTTCCAGATAAATTTGTGGGTGTTTTAGGTTCTATTTTCAGGGTTCTATAGGTGTTGTAAGAGTTTGGGGGCTGATCTCTCCAGCCTCTCCTCAGTTTGTTTTTAGAGAATTCTTAGGTGTTGACTCTCCATGCTTCTTCTGTCCCTGTTCCCTCATTTCCCTACCTGAGATTAATAGTGCATGATAGACTTTTGATTTTTATCCTTTAGATTCTGGGCACTTTGTTCTACTTCTTTTTCCCTGCATTATGGTTGGGAGAATTCCTGTACATTTCCAGATCCCTCATCTACTTGTGTGTGGGTTTTTTTTTTTTTTTTTTTTCATTTTACTAACCCCTTGTATATATCTATCATATTGTTTTAAAATTCCTGCATGACAGTTGAGCCATTACCTTTGCTGTCTCAGAGTTCAGTTGGATTGACTGTTGTGATGCCTTCTGGGTTTTTCCTAGTTGTTTGTGGAAGGGGAGAATGCCATGCCCCTCTGCTAGGCTGCTAGTGTGTTCATTTAGCTTGCAGTTGTTTGGGTCTTGGCTTTGTTGTTGCTTAACATAGTTTCCTCTGGGCAGGTCTTACATATCATGGCTCTGCTGCCTTGTCCCAGAACTTAGAAGGCCTGTATCCATCTATGCACTAAGGGCTCTCTCGGCCCCCCTGTCCTTCTGAGGAGGACTACTGCTTGATACTTACTTTAAGGTCCAGAGACAGAGTGCTTCTCTCAGGTTCCCATTGTTCTTCAGCAGGCTCTGTATTCCTTTGCCTCATTGTCCTAGAGGAACTGATGTATGTTAAAATTGCCCATCCCTTCAGTGGTCTGCTGCACCTACCTCTGCACAGGATAAGGCCAGGTTAGAGATTTCTCTGGATAGGAGATTGTCTTGCTCTCTGACTTTGGCAGCCCCATATGTTAAATCTGAGAATCATGAGAAAAAGACCAGTTCTGTGTTTTTGAGTAACATTTGAAGCAAGTTTTAATTAAATGCTAGCCGGGATGATGGACTGTTAGCCAAGACCATTCCAGAATTGCCAGCAAATGAAGAGGAGTCACATTTGCAGAGGCTTATAAAGGCAAACCCATAAGGCTAGTCTTTCCCACCAGGTCCAATCAGGGGCCAGTATACATCCTGATGTACTTCCTGCCTATATAACCTCCCTTCTACATATGATCAAGCACATCCAGTCCAGTTGGGTCAAACAAACTTGTTTAGGGGAGTGAAGGCCTAAAACAATAGCTTCCAGCATTTCAGGAAGTATCTTCCTTGGGCAAGGGGCTTATAGGCTAGAGGCACTTTTTTTATGGATCTCTTAGCACAGTAATTAAAGCTTAAAACATAACTTTTGCTCATACACACACCTCGCTTAGGTACTAGCTATGTCACTTGTACTATCTGACCTTAACATCTACAGCTGGGCTCCCATTAGATTAGATCTCAGAAGTCACTTCTTTCAGAAAGCTCTTTCTATAACCAGGATTTGTGTTCAAGGTTCTTCCTGTTTCCTAATTTTCTCAGCAAGAGGTTTTGTATTTTTATTTTTCTGTACAGACAATTGAACCTAGGGCCTTGTATATGCTAGGCAAGTACTTTGCCACTGTGCTGTATCCCCTGTTCTGCAAGTTAGTGAACTTGTCTGTGCCTAGGTGTCTCATCTGTGAATTGGGTATAGTAATAGTATCACTCCCAAGGCTATCCTGAGGCACAAAGTAGGTTGTATATTAGATGGCTAATAGCAGGGTCTTTACAATGATGGTGTCCAGATTCAGACCCCACTGCTAAAACCTAGACAAGTTACTTCCCCATGCCTCAGTTTCCTCACCTGTAGAATGGGGATATATAATACCTACATTACAGAGTTATTTTGAGCTTAGTGGAATTATTTCTGACAGAACACCTGGGTCACATAGAACCCATAATAATGGGCTCAGTAGAACTGTGATCTCAGGGAATCCAGGGTGCTGCGACTTCCCCGGTGGAATGTTCATTGCCTAGAAGAAAATAGTTCATTTTCCTCGATAGTCCTCACTGTCTGTCAGGACAGGGGCCATGTCTCTTACTCACGGTTGTTCATAGAAGGGAACTAAACAAATATTTATTCAGTGACTGAATCATGAGAAGGTTGTGTGAGTGTGCATGATGGCAGCTGTGGTTGAATTCAGTGCCACTGCATGGCTCCACTCAGTTTCCGTTAAGTTATTCTGTGGATGCTTTTGAGAACAAGCCATGTGTTTGAAATGAGTTTTCTGTTTTGAGTATCTGTACTAGTATTCATCTACCAAGTGCTACCCAACCTTTAGAAAAAGTGAGCAAGATTTATAGTGTTCCACACCCAGGGTCTTCCCCTCCAGCACAGCCTCACCCTGTTTTCCAAGTGAACAGATTTTCCTTTCATTTTGTGAGCATGTTCATCTTGGAACCCTTCTGGGCTGTTTCTGACTTGTGCTCATTCTAGAAACCTAGATGAGTTCGGCTCTGCAGGTTCTCAGTACCTCTCCTGTCTTGAAATGTAGAGATAGTCCTGCATTTTCAAAGCTGGTTTGGATATCTTCTTTTTTGGCTATTTAATTGTAGCATTCTTGGCAAGGGAATGATCATGTAAATATAAATAAAATGAAGGCTGGACGGTAAAGAGATGCATTTTTAAATCATATGATTAGTTTGAGGTGGCGTCAGCAGCAGAATCTGTCATGAGAATAGAAGAGGAATGCAACTTTGGTGCTGAGGTTTCTCAGCTCAGAGGCTGGTCACAAGGTGTCATTCTAGCAGATGTCAGCCTCAGAAAGTAAGGATTGGGCTGTCAAAGTTTCTATCATCTTATTAGTGTATTGAGAGTATCCTCATAAAAGATGATAATGCCGCACGTTAAGTTTTTAAACTTACTTTTGTAGTACTGGGGTAGCTATGAGGAGCTTGTATGTGGTAACCAAGTACTCTACCACTGAGCCACACTCCCACTCCTGAGACCTTACTGAATGATAATATCAACAATCTGGTATTAAATGGGAAGCTCTCTTGATAGGCATTTTGGGTTCCCAAGTCTTTTAGTTTATAAACACTGCCCTCCTACTCCCTGGTCTTTCTGAAGGGTTTCCTGAGTGAGTGGTGTGTGTAACCAGTTATTTTGCTGCACTAACTAGCCTGTTGAAATGGCCGTTTACCATTGGCTTTGTTTCTGTGTTCTTGAATATGCCCTGGCAGCTGAGAAGCCTGAGTCAGTCCCTACCTCTGTTGGTGTATGTCACAGTCAGATCTTGTGTTTTCATTTGAAAGCTCAACCCTGAGTCCTTAGATGGCAAAGATCTCATGGACCTTAGCCAGATCCCTGCCCTACCCTACCTTGCTGAATCCAGACACTTCCACAGACTTTGTCCATACCCTCTCCTATCTCCCAGACCCATCTGAAGTCTCAGGGATTGCTTGGGAAGCCTGTTCTGGCCACACAGATGATTACTCTCCTGTGTGTAAGGTTGTTTGTGTACATTTCTGTCTTTTCCATGAGCTTCTCAAGGGTGGGGTGTGACTCCCCTCTACTTCTTTTTCCCTCTCCCCAGTTCTTGACATTTAGTGTACTCCATAAATACCGGGTGAGCTAATTGCAATCTAAGATCTGAATGCCTTAGGGCAAGTTCATTCTGGGCCTGGTACTTCAGGTAGAGGCTGGCTCTGGTTCTGTGAGCACTCCTCTGGGAACCGCCTCCTGTAGCCAAGTGTTTTGTGGCTCCAGATGCTGAATCTTTCATGGAGGGCTGCACAGCACCTGGAATCTTGTCTCTCCGTGTCCTGTTTATTGTGTACCAGTGATTCTCCCAGGTGGCTCCTATCCCACAGGTATCATCACAAACTCGGTTTTCCTGGAAGGCTCTTCTGTCCCTGCCCTCTCTTGGAGGTTGTCTTTTGTTACCGTGAGGTCTCTTTGAACAGTACCTGTTTCCCAAGGGAAACTAGAATGGCTTGGTAACCTGGGAAAGGTCATCTTTGAATAATAAGACGTGGTTTTTATCTGAAGACTGAATTTGTTGTACCTCTGAACAACTGACACTCCATAGACCATCACTGGATGCCTGGGATCATTGTAAATGAGAGAAGTAATCAGGTGGTGTTGGGGCTAGAGAGATGGCTCAGTGGTTAAGAACCCTGACTGGTTTTCCAGAGGGCCTGGGTTCAGTTCCCATATGGTTACATGGCAGCACACAAGTTTCCTTAACTCCAGTTTCAGGAAATTCAGTGCCCAGTTCTGGCTCTTCAGGCACCAGGCACACATGTGATGAACAGGTATACATACATGCATCCAAACACACACACATAATATATAATAAAAATAAATACACATGAAAAAAGGAAAAAAGTTATGTTCCTAAGTAACCAGTATGGTGGTATTACTATTTTTATTTCTATTTGACTTCCATTTTATACTGGAATAGACACTTACACAAAGTCAAGGATATCTAGCTTCACAGACCTACTTCCTGGCTCCTGTCACACCCTAAATCCCTCTTCCTGAAATGAAACTCAGACTCTTATTACTGGGTGACTTCCTGGAAGCAAAGAAGGCAAGAGAGTAGTTCCAACCATGAGTCACATACTTGAACTGTACTCCAGGCAGCACTGAGCTGGGAAGAGTGTGCTCTTTGCCTAGTATGTGAGAGGCTCTGCCCTAGTGACTCTGCTGTCCCTCAAGACTTCCACTACCATGACTCCCTGTACCAGCTGTGCTTGGGGATCAGCTGCAGAGCTTTTTCTGTAAAGGAATGGAACTGGGGAGGCAGAGGGCTGTGGAAAAGATACCTGACACTGACCTCTGACCACCACATGTGCTCAAAGTGCTATACACACATGCACATGCGTACATGCCATAAATGTTTAATCATCTGCTGCCAACTCCCAGTGGTTCTGTGTTGGGTCCAGGCATGGAGATACTGAGTCATGTTTCCCTTAGGACAGGGGCACATTTCAAAAGTGTATTGTGATTTCTCTTTGTGGAACCATTATGGAGTGTACTTACACATCTAGATGATATACTTGCCGTGTGATATGGCCTGCTTTTCTGTTGTACAACTTATAATGGAGACCAAATGAATCAAGACTATGAATTACATAGTCTTGGCTGTCTTGGAACTTACTCTATGGGCCAGGCTGGCCTCAATCTCAGCAGTCCTCCTTCCTCTGCCTCTTAATGCTGGAATTAAAGGTGTGTGGCACTATGTATGCCTGGCTTAAGAAGTACATTCTAAAATAGCAATGAAAATTGTAGTTGTGATGATTAGCGTTAATTACAACTTACACATCTAGAACCACCTAGGAAGAGAATCTCAATGAGAATTCTCACAGGCACTGGGTTGGCCTGTGAGAGTGTCTGTAGAGGATAGTCTTAAATTAATTGGTATGAGAAGACCCAGCCTAGTGAGAGCAGCACCATTTCTTTGGCTTGGGATCTCTGGCTGTGTAAGTATGAAGAAACAGCTGAGTGTAAGCACATGAGCATGTGTGCATTCATTTGTTTCTGACTGTGGGTGTTATGTGATTAGCTGCCTTGAATTCCCCTTAGTGACTATAACCTGGAACTGTGAATTGATATAAACCTCTAACTCCTCCCCTTGAGTTGCTTTTTGTCAAGGTATTTTTATCACAGTAAAAGAAATGAAACTAGAACAACTAGTAAATACAGAAAGTGGTATTTATTGTCTTTAATTATTATCTAGTACTATATACCCTGGGCATAATTATCTGTGCTGTTTCCTGTGGTAGGCAGCAAGGATATGTTTTAGCAGCATCTCTACAAGTGTGTAAGAAATGCACTATGTTCCCATAGTACACTGTCCTTCAGTGATGGAGTTTTAACTGCATCTTATGGGACTGCTTACCTATTCATGAGTTTGGTCCATCAGCGATTACAGTGCCATTACGAGACATTTGTTCTACGTGTCCAACTCACTTCTAGTAAATTTTTCATCACCCAAGTAAGATACCTCAGTCCCTTTTACAGTGAAACCTGATGACCGTTCCACTCAGCCAGCCACTCATCCCGTCAGTGGCCTTTTCTGGCCATTTTCAGAGTGCCAGGAGTGATAGCAACTAAGGCTCGGCTCAGAGCCACTGTTTTCATCTTTAGTTTTATTCTTTTCATCACTATTCTTTGGGTCTGGGGTGGTTCACTAAAAACAGTAGGCCCCTCCTAGGGCTGCCATTTGTATCAGCTGAGTGCCAAAGCTGCTTTGTGGGCTGAATTAGGAACTGAGTTATCATCTATAACCTGATTTATGTGAAAACTCACTTTCCAAAGTCAAGGTGTAATAGCACTGAGTTACCTTAGAGAGCATTTAAATTTGTGGCCTTTTCGCACTGTGTGTGTGTGTGTGTGTGTGTGTGTGTGTGTGTGTGTGTGTGTGCGTGTGTGCGCGCGCGCGCGCGCATACATATGTCTGTTTGTCTATCTGGATAGAACCTAAAGCCTCTTACATCTCTTATATGCTAGGCAATTATTCAGCCACTGAGCCCCACCCAGACTGCTGGCGACTTTCTATGTGGTTTTTAGCTCTTCCTGGCCTCTTGTTGCCTTGTATAGCAATAAAGAGGTCCGCTTCCTGTAACTTCTCCCATAGGCCATGGTGTTCCGTGCCTTGTCTGCCTTAAAGTAACTTGAATGTTTGTTTTGTTGTTGTTGTTGTTTTTACCTGTTTTGATTTCAAAAAGAAACTTTGCAGTCTGAAACTCTCCTCCAGGTCCAAGCAGGTGAAAACAGACCACTTAAGTGGGCTAGGGGATGTGGAACTTTGGGAAATCCTCTAGAACACCACTGAGAGAAGTGTAGTGTGTTGGTGGCAGAGAAGTTTCCTTGGACCTTGCCATAGGCAAGAAGTTTTGGTGGAGCTTTGAGACTTAGGCCACGTGGTTAGAGTAGGGCTAGCAAAAGATTCCATTTCATGTGCCAGAGGGGAAAAAGCCAGCCAGCAAGCAGAAAGCTGTGGACATGCTCACATATGTGAGAGAACGATAAAGTGTGACTGCTGGGCTTAGTCACTGACTCGGATTCAATAATCATCTGAAAAGATTGAGTTAAGATTGATAAGGCTTTATGTCTATAAAAGTCAAAGTAAGTAGATTAGCTCCATCTTAAAGAAGCTAGACAAACCCTAGGTTTGGAATTCAGAGTGTAGAATGCTTAGCTGTCTTTGCCTGAGCCGTTGTTTAAATCCTCTATCTGATCTTTCCAGGAGAAGCACCCTTTCCTTTTACATGTCATGCATGGGGAGCCCCTGCCCCCATCTGACCCCTTTAGAGTTCTGTGAACTCAGGACTTTCTAAACTCTTTAGTGGAATGTGAAACAAATCGTTTGATGTATAAAGTATGAGAGGGGCCTTTATTTTTAAAAATCCAATTAAGTAGATTTCAGATTCCTTTTTAGCAAGCAGCTCAAGAAGACAGCAGAGCTGGTGAGAGAAAACAGTAAGAGCTCACCCAGGCCTGCAGCTCACCCAGGTCTGCAGCTCTTTGAGTTTTGGAAGCATTTATAACTCAAATTTCTAGGGACAGAGATCTACTTCTTATCTGTCATTTCCCTGTGGATACAGTCATGATGTGTGCAGTCTCCAGCTGTGTAGAGCACTAGGATTTCTTGACCAGCTGTAGCTTCCTTGTTTTGTTTCTAGGTAACTAGAATTAAAATTGGTTTATTAAAAATTATTTCAACATTCTGTGGTAGATTTTTGTTGTGTTACATATCAAAGTGATGTGTGGGCAAGACTGTGATCTTACATGTGAGTATATAAACTGAAGGCAGCTGTGTGGTCTCAGACATAGGATGACATTAGTGTTTGGTATCAGCGTTGATGCCCCATCTGTTTGCTTGTTTACCCCAGATACCATAGCAAGGCTAGAATTACAAGCCTCTACACGGAAAAGGATCAATTTTAAAAGGTGAAGTCTTGGGCCACAGTCAAATTCATCCCATGTGTTATACCTTCAGTAGAGCTGAGCAACCATAGCACAGTGTAATCTGCAAGCCTGGAACATTTATTCTTTGGTCTTTCTGGAAAAAAAAAAAAAAAAAAAAAAAAAACTAGCTAAACCCTTCCTTATATAGAGAGCTGTGCTCATTTCAGTTCTGTTCTGAGGTTTGTTTATGAATAGAGACCAAATTGAAAATAGTCTACTGTCTCTGTGCTTGAGGGATGGGGAGGGGTGAGGAGAGACACATATTTTCTCATTGGTTCTATCCTGAGATGTGCCTCTGCTTCAGGGCTGTATCAGTTCAGCCACCACCATTCACTGCAATTAGTAGGCACATCTTGAATAATAATGCAAAATATTGGGAAAGAAAATGTAGCAGATACTAGCCTTACATACTAGTCTACAGAATGATGCTGAAAGGCTAGCTTTCCAGGTCTCTGCCATGCCTGGTCAGAGCTGCTGGTGTGGACCAGGTTGGCATGCTCTGATAGTGAGTTCCTGGAGCTGTGTTGACACTAACTCAGCTCTGCCCCCAGCAGTCGTAGGTAGTATAAAACGTTGGTAGTCTACTGGAGCCTGGTAGTGTTCCAGTAGACTTTATTTATAGACTATGTTTGTTTATCCTAGCTTCGTTTCTGTGGTGGTGATAAAACACCCTGACCAAAAGCAGCTTGGTAGAGGAAAAGGTTTATTTAGCTTGAAATTCCAGATTATAGTCTATCCTAGAGGAGAAGTTAAGCTGGGAGCTGAAGCTGATAGTCATTTCAAATGTACAGTCTAGAGCTGATAGAGACAGATGTCCCATATTGTCTGCTCATTGCTGCCGATTTTGCTCTAGTTTGTTTCTTCCTCTTACATGGTCCAGGATCTTCTGCCTAGGAAATGGCACTGCCCACAACTGTCTGGGTTCTTGTGTATTAACAACCAAAATAATCACCCACAGACAGGCCCACACATCAACCTGATCTAGACAGTTCCTCAATTGTGGCTTTCTTCTCAGGTGATTTCAAATTGTGGCAAGTTAAAGTTTTAACACTCACCATCACAAACATACACACATGTGCATGCACGTGCATAGGCATGCATGTATGCATATACACACACCTGATCGCACATGCTGACATTTGAATTTCAAGTGCTATAAAACATTATTCCTGGTTTAAAAAACCTACTTAAAAATAATAAAAACTCTCTTAGCTTCTCTGTCTGACTTTGGCTTACAGATATAGTTCTCTGGACCCTGGAATAAACAAGGGTTAAGGCTGCAGAATGAGATATGCTGGGTTTGAAAAAGAGTCTCTGCCTCTAATAGTGTGGCTGTAGTCAAGTTCCCTTCCACAGCCTCACTTTGCTCATTTGGAAATGGAGGTAGTAGAAGCTCCTACTTTATAGAGTTGATGCAAGAACTGAGGGAACGACCAGGTGAGTCAGCTCATCTGGGCCTAAGATATACTGGCTGTCTGAGCTGTGGTGTCTCAGCTATCAGTAGGGCTCTTACAGGTATCCCACAGCCATGGCAGAACTGTTTGTGACATGAGTGTTGATACTCTGACCCTGTCTTTAGTCATAGTCCAGTAGACTCCACAGAAAGGAGGGAAGCTTGGGAGGCACTGCCTTAATTTCATGTAGTGACCATCAGTGTGTTTAAATAGGTGATGGCACATGTAGGCATTTACAAGTAGGCCATGAAAGCAGTGAGGTAGGCCTGAGGGTTCTGACCTGTGAGGATGCTCCTCAGGTATGTCTGCCTGTCAGACCTGTGTGGATGGGTGTCATATGTGCATGATTCTATATTTGTGTGAATGTATCACTGAGATCGGGTTCTTCAGACTTGGCAGTGTTCGTATTTAGGACCTGTGGCAGGTGAAAGAATGCTTGCTATCCCTACAGGTGTCCACACAGCAGTCTCCAGGGCTTGTGCATGCATGACTTTGTAATGGCAGAGGAGAGCTAAGGCTCCAGGGCTGGTAGCCATGGAAGGAGGGCGTCACTGACAGTCCTGGTAGGAAGCTGTGCCTGGGAAGAAAAGCACAGAGTGTACATTGCATGTTGCTGTCCTGAACAGTACAGGAAAGGACCAAGGAATGTGGGTGGCTTTCAGGAGCTGGAGAAGGAAGTGGATTCTCCTCTGTGTGTCCGGAAAAGAGCCAGCTGATCTGACCCCTGAATTTCTGCCCAGCGAGTCCTGCTTTGAACTTTTGACGTCTAGAATTGCAAGCTGATAATACATGTGTATGGTGTAAGCCCTCAGTGTGTGGCGGGTGTGCAGCAGTGGTGGGAAGCTAATGCAGCTGGAGACTGCATTAGATCCCAACCCCTGGATCTCAGATACAGTGCTCTCTTCCACACTCCATTGCAACCTCCCAGGACAAGGAGTCCAAACCAGATGCTCCTAGGGCATTGGAGTGGTAAGGGGACAGTCACTTCTGGTTGAGAATCACTAGTTTAGATTTAGAACAACACAGGGAAGGGTACCTAAGTTGATAACAATAGCTCCACCTGCAGTGTGGAGTCACAGGGGAGAAGGATGACTTTCCTGCCTCTCTAATCTAAATGTTAAACATCTATACTGATACAGGTGGGTTTACTCTTTGTTTTTTGTTTTCACTTTCTGACTAAGGCCAAGGTTGGCATTAAACTTGCTATTATTAGCTGAGGTTGACTTTGAACTCCTGACTTCCTGCCTCCCCCTGGTGAGCACTGGATACAGGCCTGCACTACCATGCTCCTTTTTTCCCCCCTATTTTTTTTTTTTTTTTTTTTTTTTTTTTTGGTTTTTCGAGACAGGGTTTCTCTATGTAGCCCGGGCTGTCCTGGAACTCACTCTTGTAGACCAGGCTGGCCTCGAACTCAGAAATCTGCCTGCCTTTGCCTCCCAAGTGCTGGGATTAAAGGCGTGCGCCACCACCGCCCGGCTTTCCCCCCTAATTTTTAAACACATTAATTTTGAAAAATACTGCCCTAGTTTTCTTTTAGTGGCTGTGGGTTTTGCTGGGGAAGACAGTCCTCTACGCTGCAGCCGCTCTTCTGCTGGTTCCATTGGAATTGTTTTACTGCTTCTTTTAAAGTAAAAGCTAGTTTGGGCAGTACCTATGTCACATAGTGAGGATCTCCTCAGCCCCTGCTGTGTGACAGGTAAACTTTGCACTCCATGCTCCGGAGGAGTGATGGCTGCTCTCAGATGCTGGAGTGCCTCAGTCTGGTTGGCAGTGCTCACTGATTGTATAGTAGTGATCATCTTGGAGACAGCATGGGAGTTTACAACAGTGGCATTTAGTATGCAGATGCCACCATGACAGTAGCTTTGCTGTAAGTCAGTCCACCAGTCCTTGTGAGGATTTCCAAACCAGCTAGAGCTTTCTCTTTGAGGCTACTGTGCACTACTCTGAGCACTATAAAACTCTGCTTTTGTAAGTTGAATGATCCAGTTTGGAAATACTAGGGGGTGGAGAGATAGCTCAGTGGTTGTGAACACCTGCTGCTCTTCCAGAGGTCCTGAGTTCAATTCCTAGCACCCATGTGGTGGCTCACAACCAGTTTGGAAATATTTATGTTTTCTCCTTGCCCAGTAAGTGGACTGAATGAAACATAACCAGAGGGCTGAGTGTTCCCAGACCTCATCCATTGACAGGTAAGCACGTGAAGGCAGCCATAGCACTGCTCTGAGGTCATGAGAATTCCAGGGAGAAATCTTAGGGCTTTAGAAAAAATACAAGAGTAGGTTGGGGTGGGATAGGGCTCAGCAGATAAGAACACTTGATGAACTAACATGACCTTGGTTTGAATCCCCAGCACCCACATAAGTCTGTAACTCCTGCAACAGGGCACAGAGACCTACAGATCCTGGAGTTTTTACTGCCAGCCACCGCAACCAAAACAGTGACCTCCAGGTTGAGTAAGAGACCCGGTCTCAAGAGAGTGATAGAGGACACCTGATGGCCTTTCTGGCTTCCATATACTTGTATGTGTGCACACATACATCTCTCTCTCTCTCTCTCTCTCTCTCTCTCTCTCTCTCTCTCTCTCTCATACACACATACACACATACATACACACACACACACACACACACACACACACACACACACACGATAGATAGATGGATAGATAGACAGACAGACAGACAGACAGACAGCAAATATTCTGTGTGTGGAGTAAACCATATGTGAATGTTTTGTGAGACAGCAAAGTGCCCTGCATAGGAAACAACAAGCCCCGGAGTGACATGGCAAGTGGGAGGTTCCTTCCTGAGTGCTATTGTTCTCCCAGTTATGGACAGGAAGCTTTGGAGTGTACTTTGAAGCACAGAACATTGGACACAAGGAGGCTCTAATAGTACAGAGTTGAAATCTGTAGCAAGATGTCTGGCTTGAAACTCTTGCTTAGCAAATGTTTACAAGTGGCTTGTTTTGTACCATTGTTTTTTATTCCCACCTTTAGGTGTCTTCATTCAATCCATTGTCCCAATCTTTGTTCTAACAAGTTAAAAATGGAGACAACCAGTCAGTTAACAGTTCACATTCACCTTGTGGAAAAGCGCTGTAGTCAATAATATAACTTAGGAAATCCAGCAAGCTTTTATACTGGATTTACTTCCTTACAGAGTATGCACCTTGGCCAGTATTCTGAAAAATTGCCAGCCTTTCCCTGCTAGGAATTTTACACCTCTGGTAAAGATGAGTACTTAAAAATAGTTACTAAAAATAGAAAGGAAACGGTTAGAAAATAGGAAGGAGCCATGAAGGAGGATGGGAGGATATATTTTGGGGTAGTATAAATAAAATTTAAGTATCTTATACATACGTGTGATGATGTCAGCAATATACACAAATGAACAGCAATGGAGCTCAGAGAGTCGTGGACCATCACAGTGAAGAGGGCAGGCTGGGTCATTGGGACCGTATCTGCTGGTGAGGACAGTAGTAATTCTCAACTGAGGTAGAGCTAGCACAGGCCAGCAGAGAATCTCTGTAGATAGAGCTATCCATTTGCTGATTACATTTCAAAACTGAAATTTAGCAGTTTAAAACAATGTTTCCTAATTTGTGGGTAATTTTTAATAATTTCAGTGATCCCCAGTATCTGATTAAGATCTATAGTGATTTATTTTCTAAAAGCAGTTATGTGAATGTGATAAAAAAATATCCACAAAGGCAAAAACAGGCAGATTCATTTTTAAACAGTATGTTGTTAATAGTTGACTGTAATATGGTCATTGTATTTCTTGGCTTTCAGTACCTTTACAGATCAGATGTCTCTTAATTTAATTATTTAAATTTATTTTTATGTTATGTGTGTGAGTGTTTTTGCATGTATGTACATCTGTGTATCATGTGCATGCTTGGTATCTGAGAAGGTCAAAAGAGGGCATCGGATACCCTGGAACTGGAGTTTTAGGTGGTATGGGGAATTGAACTCAGACTTCTGTTCTTAACCTCTGAGCAATCTTCACAATTCCACCTCTAAATTTGAAGCAAATGATTAAATTTTAATGATTAATTTAAAGCAAAAGTTAATTTGGGAAAGGATACTAATATTATAAATTTCCTTTCTATTTTAAGTACTTTGAGGGTTTAAGTATTTTGGTACTCGGTTAGCTTTTGAAGAGATTAATAGTCATACCCATTGCCTTAAGTAACAGGTAATTCTAAGCGTATAAGGCTCATGGTGTAAAATGTAAGTAACACACTGTTTTTAAACTGTTGGGTGGGTGAGCTGTGGAGATGGCTCAGTCTTTAAAGCACTTGCTGTGCAAGCATGAAGTTCTAGTTTGATTTCCACATATGGAAAAACCCAAGTGTGGTGGCTCACACCCAGTGTTGTGGAGGTGGGGATTGTAGGCCAGCCAGTCTGGCAGAATCAGATAGCTCCCATCCCAGAAAAATAAGGTGGAGGTCAAAGAACACATCTGACCTCTACCTCTTCCCCCTTCACACACAATTTGGGTGAGGGTTACAATTTATTGATAAATTGTTTGTCTAATGGCAAATCCCTGAATCTGATCCATAACACAACACACTTAGACACACACACACACACAGAGAGAGAGAGAGAGAGACAACAGACAGGGGTGGAATGGATGGCTGTATACATGTAGTTATAGTATGTTCCCCAGTAGCAGCTAGTAAGGAATTATAGCTATTTTTTCTGACAGCTACATATATCTGTGTTTATAAACACTATGTATAAGCTGTTATTTGATTAGAAGACTCATAGAACCTCTCCCTACTTCTACTCCATCATCCTTCCAATACAGTTATGTATAATTTCTGTCTGTATTACTACTTGATATCTAAGTTATTTGCAGCTCAGTATAGAAGTGTATCATGACTGTCTATGGACCTGTAGTTTTTAGGTTTTTTGGGTTTTTTTAGGTTATTACTTGCTTTGTATTTATATTTGCTTAATTTTATTTGTGGCTATTATATTACTGTGTTTACAAACTTAGAAATCTTAAGCCTAGATCTCAAAATTCTAAAAAGGCCAGTATGATAGTATACCTCCATAGTTCAGTGCTTAGGAGGTGGAAGCAGAAGAACCAGAAATTCAACATCACACTTAACTGCATAATAAGGCCAGCTTGGGCTATATGAGATTTTTGTCTCAAAAGACAAAACAAAACAAAAAATGTAAAACTACCAAAGATTTAAAAGGCAATAATTTGAATTGTTTGTGATGGTTGCATTATGTTTATTTTTCTGGTTTTCTTCTTTCATCCTAGGGGTGGATTGGACATGCCATATTTTATTTTATTTCTAAGCTGTATCCAGCCCTAATATTCTATCTCAAGGCACCAGTAGGAGGTCAGTGAACAGGAAATGGGAAAAACTGCACACAGTCAGTTCTCCTGGACCAGCTAAAGTATCCCTTGGAGCTTCCTCTTGTGCCCACAGTGAGACTGTGGTAAAAGTTCCCTCTGCTTGTAATGTGTTAGGTTTTCCCTGTCTTAAGCTGACAGATCTGTTCTTCACTTTTATTCTCTTCCTTTAGATTCATGAGGATGTTTAATAAGCCTTGGGACTGAGCAGCTTCAGAGTTGAAGTAGGTTCAGATGGAAGCTTACAAGACCCTGTGACTGATTTGATTTCTGGGCCCTGATGAGACAGGAGAAAGAAAAGGTTATACAATCCAGGATGGAGGGCCGTGGCTGTCGGTGGGAGGCGTGGAGGGATCTGGTGCCTGAATGTTATCAATTCCCTCTAGAATAACCTCAGGCTTCCTTCTGGAGTGTGAGTTTCCTCTCCTGGTCAGTGGGCCCCTGCCACACTTCCCTGGCTGGCATGATTACCAGTGTTGGCATGTCAGTGTCCACGATACTCAAGACAAGACTAAGAGGGCACATGTCCGCTGCTGCTGTGGAACTCCCTCACAGAGTTCAGAGCTCCACTTCTGCTGACTGGGGCCTTGGCTCCCCCAGCCTCTGCTCCTCTGGTATGGGGAGGCCTGTTCTGTGTTGACCTGCAAAATCTGGTAAACGAGCCAGTCCTCTAGGCATCTCCAGTTTAACAGGGGCACTATGTGACACATAGTGCTGGCATTTTGTGTAGCAATGCCCATTTTGATAACCATACCACAGCTGTTAAGTGTGGGCTGGAGGGCCTGACACTTCTCTCCCTTGCCTACAGGTGGCGCTGCTCTGAGTTGGTCATTCTAAGAGTCCACCTTGCTTTTTGGTCAAACAGCTTTTTCTTCTCTTGTATTAGTTCAGAGCTAAGATTATGTAGCCCTGCATTCTACCATAGTTTGTTAGAAAGTCATTTCTTCTAGGTGTGTGGCACACACCTTTTAGCTCCAGTATTTGGGAGGCAGAGGCAGGTGGATCTCTAAATTTGAGACCACTGTGGTCTACATAGTAAGTTATAGGCTGGATAGTGTTACATAGTACGATCCTGTCTTCAGGAGGTCCTCAGGTTTCTAGTTCATTTGAGGTCTCTCCAAACTATTCAGCTTTTCTCTCTCCTTAAAACTCTCCTTGTTCATTTTTAATGGAAATTTGGTAGGTATCATAAACAGCTTCTCAAATCACTAGTTGAACCACAAGGCCAAAATAACACTTGAGACTTTAGTAATTTGGGGTTTTATATGTCAATAAGCAGCCCTATGTACTGTAGAGAAAAGCATTCTTCACTTGTGACAAAGTACTTGGCACTTGAGGACAGGTGGCTTGTGAGATGGCTCAGTGGGTAAAGTGCTTGTCATGAGATTGTGAGGACCAGACCTCAGGTCCCCAGCACTCAGGTGAAAAAGCAGGTGTGGTGTGTGGTGGCCTGCCATGGGATCCTCGGCACAAGATGGCTAGTTAGATTAACTGGATTGGGAAACTGGCTGAAAGTGGCAGTCTCTGCTTCAGTGTAGAACATGGGGAGCAACTGAGGAAGACACCAGGCATCAGCCTCTGGGTTTCACATGCATACTTACCTACACACATGTATGTGTACCTGTGCACATATGAGCTTCCACACACTTGGACATGTACACACATGCACACACACATGTACATGCACATACATGCATGTATGCATGCATGCATGCTGTATCCATGTCAAGCAAATAAGGAAGAAAGAGTTATTTTAGTTCCTGGCTCCAGAGGTTTTGGTCCTTGGTTGTTTGGCTCTGTCACTTTGCACCTGTGGTTGCACAGAATGTCATGGGAAAACAACAAACAAGCCTGGTCATTTCATGGTCCAAAAACATGAGAGATAGGAAATCTTATCCAAGGGTGTGCCATGCTGGTGACCTACCTTCTCCAACTAGGCCTGATCTACTAAAGGGCCTCCTTCCTAATAGTGGCAAATAGCCTTTAGCAATTGGGTCTTTGGGCAGTTTTCTTCATCTTTGTACTCCAGCAGCCTAGACGTGCCCTGCTTCCAATAGCTGGCCACATCCTGTGCTCTGTGGAGTTCAGCAAATCTAGTCGTTGATCTAAGCACTGCAAAGAGAAATCTGGGAAATACCTTTCTTTCCATTTGAAATGAAAGAGAGGAATGTTTATATTGTGGTGCGGTGCCTAAGTTTTACAGATTAGGACCAGTTTTTCTCCATAGGTCTGACTGAAAACTTAGCTGTGATTATTTTAGGATCTGAAGTTAAGCCTTCAGAAAGGAGTTGTTTCTCAAAGCATGGTCTGGGCCTGTGTAGACCTCTGTAATTCAGGATCGTACTCCATACACATGAAGTCAGTCTTGAATGCTGTGTGGCCAACCATGGAGAAAGACTGTAAGTGACCTCCGCAGCAGGCTCCAAGCTGAGGGCCACTGTCCCACACCGTGGGCTCTTGTGTGGGTTGCTGTTCAGCCTGTTTGTTTTCCTTTGGTTTTGCTTACGTTGCCCTGTGATGTAAATTTCCTCCTGCCTGTTTTGTTAAAAATCCCCAGTTAACCATTTTTTAAGATTCACAGATTACTTTTCCACACTTCTAATTCTAAACTTCATTTTTTCCCCATAGAGCTGAGAAGACAGAAGTCCTCAGTGAAGATCTGCTACAGGTAACAAAATACATTTTCGGACTGGAGAGATGGCTCAGCAGTTAAGAGCACTGACTGCTCTTCCAGAGGTCTTTAGTTCAATTCCCAGCAACCACATGGTGGCTCACAACCATCTGTAATGGGATCCAATGCCCTCTTCTGGTGTCTGAAGACAGCTACAGTGTACTCATATACATAAAATAAATAATTCTTTTTAAAAAATACATTTTCCCCCTGACTAGGGATCCCATTCCAAGCTCTATGTGTGCTGGGCAAGTGCTCTACGATAGGGCCTTACTGCATTGCCCAGGCTGGCCTCGAACTCCCTCTATAGCCCTTCCAAGCCTTGAACTCACAGTTCTCCTGCCTTAACCTCTCCCCCCACACCCAAGCTGGAATTACATATCTGTGCCTCTAATTGTCTTAAAACAATCTCTTTAAAGATGTAGAATGAAAACAAATAATAAATCTGGGGCTAACTGAAACTCTGGTAAAGCATCCCCTACCACACACAAGCCCTGGGTTCAGATCCCAACATGGGAGACCACTAAGGGTAGACACGGACACTGGGGTGGGGCAGACACAGGAGACTTGGAGCTTGTGATGTGTTTCACTTCCTCTTTCCTGGGTCCAACAACATAACTGAATTTGTATGGGTTTGTGTGGGGAAAGATGCATGGAATGGAATTGTGAGAGGAAGGGGATCTGAAACTTTCTGTCATGTTATGGAGTACAGATGATGCTAGTCCTGCTTCCAAGTGCCAGGTATTGGGATGGGTGGCACTCTGAAACACTGATGTGATGCTGCACTTGCTGGGACAGGTCCTGTCCACTGCTTAGAGGCCCCAGCGGCTCTAGCTTGGAGCTCTGCCGTCTCTCCTGCTCATGTTGTTTCTCCCCAGCTCTGGGCTGCTTGGGTCTTTGGAAGCTTAGGCTTGTAGTAACAGAGCAAATGTAGCACAACCACCCAAAGACCTGGGACACCTCATGTCCTCATCTCAGACCTTCCTTCCTTTTCCTGCCAGGACACTTTGACCAGGGCCACTCTGCTCCATCTGTCAAAAAGTTTCCGACTTTGGTCTTGGAGAAGACCCTGGGGCCTTTATATGCTTCATCTCTGCTCATGTCCCCACCCACTGCAAAAGGCTGAGGGAGAGCGGGCCCCAGCTGCCTGGAGTCTTTGTTAAGCAGTGTGTCCTGTCTGCCTGCCTTGTGTTTCCTTAACCTATATAGCAGTCTGTATAATCAAGTGTGGCTCTAAAGACCAAAAGTTTGGCCTTAGGAGTCTGTCCATTCCTTCCTGTGGAGAAAGGAGCTAGCATAAGCCAGAAAAGGGTTTCCTTCCATTGCAGCCTGCCAAATACCTTGAATTGCGTCAACCACCTGCAGGCAGAATGTAGTGTAGTCACTTTAGTTTCCATGGACAGATTTGTTTTAGATATCCTCATACAAATAGTGAAGTGTTGGAATTTAGCTACACACATCCTTTTGATAATATCTTTATTTATTTGCTTACTGTTGTGGTGCTGAAAACCAAACCCAGGCCTTTGCACATGGTAGGAAAGTCGTCTGCCACTGAGCCTCATCCAGCCTCATCTGTACTTTATATTCACGATGCCTAATGCTGTCTTGGTGCCATGTGCGTAGTCCTCATGCTGGATTGTGTGCAATGAAAAGTGTGTAGTGCTCTACAAAAGTTTCCTTTTGAGTGTTCTTGGTCCATGGTTGGCTAAATGTTACGGATGTCCAAATCCATAGATATAGGGGTGGGGGTTGATTTGGGTTTTGGTGCTGGAGATTGAACCAAGAGCAGTCTAAGCTTGTAGTGTGCTTTGAGTTTGAGCCGCATCTACAGTTTAGTATATTTTTAAAAGCTTTTTTTTTTTTTTTTTTTAAAAAAAAGGCAGGCAGATTCTAAGTTCAGGGCCAGCCTACAAAACAAAAAAGATTTGTTAAGGAATTACGTTCTTGACACTTCTTAGTTTGGGGCACATATTTTAAATTCACTTTTCTTCCTGAATACTGCTTATACACTTTAGCTTCAGCTAGATTTTCATGCGTTTGATGCCATCCGCCCCAGGACTTACATGATCACATTTAATCCTTGACATTCTGAGATGAGACCCTTGTAGTTGGAGGAGAGCTGTCTATATTGTCTGGGGTGTGAAAGCTCTGCCCCCTCTGGAACACCCTAGTTTGATAATGCAGACTTTTCTTTGCTGTCATAACTGCCACAGATGTTTTTTCTTTCTCTCTTCTGCTGTTTTTAACTTGAAGGAAACAACAGCAACTCTACTGCCAGAGCTGACCTTGTTGCCTAGGGTTGAGTTAATCCCCAGTGCCTCAGTTTCCACTAGACTCAAGTAAGGATTCTGGCAGTCTGCCCCATGGGGAGAGACTAATGAGGGAGGGCTAATGAGGGAATGGACCAAATGGTAGTGAGTCCTGACAGTGGAGCCTGAGAGAAAGGTTTGATTGATTCTGCTCTGATATCCACTACAGGCCACCAGGTTTGTATTGCTGGCCTGTCTCTGAGGTGACACTATCTTCTCTCATCTCTTTTTGCCAGAGCTACCTTTAATTTTAATGGCATGGTGTTGCACCAGGAGGCTGTGAACTACAGCAGACAGAGACCAGAATGTCTTCTCTGTTGCTTTTCTAATACTCGACATAGGAGAGAACTCGGTACTTGTCTAGCATAGTCAAAAGTAGAGACCTTCTGCTCCTGTGACAGACACCGGGCCAGGCACCTGGGGTGGGGGGCCAGTGCACGAAGCAGACAGGGCTCTTATCCTCATGGAGCTGACGTGTTGATGAAAAGTCCCAGGAGTCTGGGTGTTCATTTGCTCTTATGGCACATAGAGACTGTGCTAGTTTTCTAATGCTCTGCAGTGTGGCCACTGTCGATGGGGAGGTGCAATGACACGTGCTCCTGCAGGTCATAGTCCTGATGACTGGGGTTTGGATCTGAAGAGAAGCTCCTGTGTCCAGGTACCTTTGAGAAACAGGCACAAAGTAACTAAGGGTCAGAATGTATTCTGCTTTGAATTTGCTGATTTTTCATTAAAATAGAAAGCACCCCGAGGGCTTGCTCTCGCTCTTCATGAGTCATCAGAACACACATTTTTGGCATTCCTTCCTGTAACAAGCAGCCCTCTTTGCCATAAACAGCTATATCTCAACAGTCTTATTTTGGGAGGCTATTCAAGATGTGTGAGTCTCTAGGCCAGTTTTCCCTACTGCTGGGTATCCATTCTGCTGTGGGGGCCTCATTAAAACAGAAACAAAAACCTACCCCAAACTTACTATGGAAGAAGGTTTTTAATCCTGATCTTGTTTTGGTTGTGCTATGTGGACTTTAGGTCTGTTGCTCTGTGTGGGGAAGACTTAATTGCCTGTGCTTCTGGTGTCCCTATTGACTTGTCCCATGTGGCAGTAGGTAGAAGTTGGTTTGATTGGACCGGAGCTTTATTGGTGCTTTAGCTGGCAAGTTGACTGCCACTACTCTGTCTCATAGATATAGGCACAATTGTCCCTTAGCCTCAAGACTCAGATTTGGAGGGGTCTAGACTATACAGTGTAGGGAGGCTAGTTGTGTGCTTTCCTGGAGATGACAGCTTGGGGAGTGGAGGGCTACTTGGATCTAGTAGGTAGAGGCCAGAGATGCCACTGAACACACCACAGTGTACAGGGCAACCTCCTGCAACCCAGGACTGTCGAGTGTCAGCAGTGAGAACCAACCGTGGTGTGAGTGAATAGGAGCTGTCTGTCAACACCCAAGAGCTGAGCAGTTTCACTGCAGCTTGCTTTTCCTACCTCCATGCACACACCACACATGGAAGAAGCTGGATTTATTCTTAAGCCCTGAAAATGGCTCTTCTGTCTCTGCTTTGACAGATTGAACGTCGCCTGGACACTGTGCGGTCAATGTGCCACCATTCACATAAGCGTTTGATAGCCTGCTTCCAAGGTCAGCATGGCACCGATGCCGAAAGGAGACATGTGAGTATCAGATGTGTCTCAGCCACATTATAATGGCAGTTCAGTGGCACATCATGAAGCTAGGGTTTGCTGCTCTGTTAATCACCAGACTTTGAAGAAGGAAGAGCTAGTATGCAAATAACTGTGTCACCCTTTTGAGTTTCCCACAGTTAATTGCAGGGCACCTGACCTCAAAGTTTTCCCTCCGTTGCAAAATAGTTAGGATTCTGCAGTTGTGTAAATCTAGTGGGCATTTGCATACACCTATGTGTCCAGGAATGCTTGCTTTGGTCTGTCCCTCAGAGACAGATGTCTTGATTCTGTCCCCACTGTTCCTGTTCTAGCCTGGCTTCCGCTCCGCTGACTTTCCACCCTTATCTCTGTCCTCCTGTAGTTGTCTTGCTGGTTAGCCCTGTAGTTCTCATTGTGGGCGTCTTTAAAATTCCTCACCCCTGCCTCATCCCTACCTTCTCCTTAAGGTGAGACCTGGTTGTCATAAATACCTGAACTGCCTGGGCTGTCATCCTGTTTCCTTTCTGAACCACATTTCCTCCCTCTAGTTTTCATCCTTTCTAGTCAGTCCTCAGTCTGATTGTCAAGAGTCATTTGCCAATGTGGGAAGATGCTACATATTCTGTGGTACTAGTGGCAGAGCTGGACACAAGGAGGTGCCCAAAAAGCTAGTGGGACCTCTTAAGGGGCTCTGCCTGTTGCCAATGCTTGGAATACAGTTCAAACTCTTTAGCATGACTTAAACTCTTTGTATCCTAATCCCCTTTTCCTCAGCAGGGTTCTTTTGTTCCTTGCTTCCTCTCACCCACTGTGGTCCAGACACATAATACCCAGCAGTCCCTAAATATAACACTGTTCTTTACACAGCCATGTCCTGTTGTTTCTGTTGTCTTCTTTGAGATACTGCTCCACTGTCATACCTCTTCATTAAAAACAAGCTGAATTTTTATCAAATACTTTCTGTGTTTGAGTACTAAAGATAAAAGAGTGCTCATGGTCTGTTTGGGGGATGGGTGCCACCAGTGATAATTATAAAACAGCATGGTGAATAAAACATGCATATGATGCTATGAGAGGGAGGACTGAGAACAGAGAGCAAAGTCAGGTGGGCTTCCTGGAGGGCTCAGTGCCTGAGCTGTAGATAGGAGAGTCGCTGGTGGTGGGAACATGCCAGCATTAGGAGCAAGGGGCTTCATCCTAGTTTCTGAAATGTCTGATGACTTATTTTTCCTTTAAAAACTCAAACAAATGTGCCAAAGAAAAGGCTCTGAGGAGAGACACGAAGAGTTGCCATGAAAGTGTCGAGAAAGATTAGGAGTCCTCAGGAGGGCGTATAACATGCAGAGGGTCTCCAGGAAACACAGGTAGAGCTCCCAAGGGCACAGCAATAGCCCACCACATGGGAAGAAGCAAGAAAGGGTGGGAAGAGAGATGGAGCAGCAGCTTTCTCAGCTCCGAGAGCCTCCATGCACATAGCAGAGCCCATAAAGTAGGCCTGGCCTGTCTTGTAGTTGGCACATATGTCACCAGTGGAGAGCTTTTCAGTTCCTTCTGATATGGAATTACTGTTCACCCTGGGAGCCGGGCCTTTCCTTGTAGGGTTTCAGTGTGTAAAGATACATCTTTGTTAATAAGCTCATTTGTTCAGCAGACTTTCCTTGTTTATGTATGTCTGGAAACAGGGTCAAGGCTATTGAGTCAGGGGGCTCTTGAGTAGTACTCACTAAAACAGGTTCTTTGTGATTTTTCCCTCAGAAACTCGTGGAGTTCTAGAATTGCATGAAGTCTGTCTGTCTCTGTCTCCTCTCTCTCTCTCTCTCTCTCTCTCTCTCTCTCTCTCTTTCTCTCTCTCTCTTTCACTATGTTTATCTTACATTTTATCTCTTTGAAAGTAGCTCACCTGAACTTCGACTTATCCTCAGTTATGCTCAGATCTTTCTGTTCTGAAAGCATGGCAGCCACCCATGGTCTCCTTCTGGGTGCTGGAATGAAACCCAGGTCCCTGGAAGAGTAGCAAGTGCTTTTAACTGATGAGAATCTTTCCAGCCTCATAGAAACTTAAATTCAGAATGTACAAAAGACATGAGTGAGTTTGTCCAGACCCCTCCCTCCTCAGAGCCACCACTGTTGGTATTTCCTGGAGAGAAGTCTCCAAGTAGCACAAGCCAGTGCATGCAGGCAAGTCAGGTGGTGTCTGACGTAGTGTCCTTTTCCCTTGGAGGCAGAATGACATGGTTTTTCAGAATGAAAGCATTGTGTTATGAGCACCTGGTCATTAGAAGCATCCTCTCTGTTACTTTGAGGACTCTTCAACATGTACTCGAGACAACGCCAGCCAATGGTATATAGGTGCTGACTAGTGTTGCCCATTCGTACCAAGGTCTGCACTTCTGCCCTCTTTAGGCTCCAAGCCAGCCACTTCACCTCTGGTCTGAGTTCCCTGGTTAGATGATCCTGTTGTTTTTTTTTTTTTTTTTTTTTTTTGGTTTTTCAAGACAGGTTTCTTGTGTAGCCCGGGCTGTCCTGGAACTCACTCTGTAAACCAGGCTGGCCTCGAACTCAGAGATCCGCTGCCTCTGCCTCCCAAGTGCTGGATTAAAGGCGTGCGCCACCACCGCCCGGCTGATCCTGTTGTTGATTAAGAATAAATCTCTGATAGGAAAATGATTGTCTTCATGCTTTAAAACACCACAAAGCTTGCTTAGATATTTTTAGGTATTTAAAACTATATTTTAGGATTATAGCCAAATCAAGACCCAGCTTAAGAGTGTTCTAGCCAACATTTTGCAGTTGAGCATTCTATTACAGTTATTTACATTGATATTTAGAGACAAGGTCTATTCATGAAACAATCTGAAACTCTAGAATTCAGAAGCTGGGGCTCTAGCTCTGGTAGAGTGTTGGCCTGGCATGCACGAAGCCCTAGTCTCAGTCCCCAACACTACACGATCTGAGTGTGACAGTACCTGTCCATAATTCTAGCACTCTGGGATGTGTAAACAGTAAAGTCACCCTTGACTACAAATGGTGAGTTCAAGGCCAGCTTAGGATACATGAGACTGTCTCAAGAACAAACATGGCTGGCAAGATGACTCAGCGGGTGAAGGTGCTTGACATTTGTGCTTGATGACCTGAGCTGAATTCCAGAAGCCTACAGTGTAGAAGGAGAGAACTGACCCACAAGTTGTCTTCTGGCTTCCATGTTTGCACTGGTATAGGCACACACCCCCCAGTAAATGAATTATTTTTAATAATTTTAAATTTTAATTAAAAATTAAAACAAAATCTGAAGTCTAAAATGGTCTGAAATCAGAAACTTTTGGATTTTCAAGTTAGGGATATAAAGCTAGTAAAGACAGTGCTCCTATTCCAAAGTCTAAAAATCCGAAACCCTAGTCCCAAGATTTCAGAAAAGCATACTCAGTCTCTGTTCACCCGATTAATTAGTAACAGCAGCAGCAGCAGCAACAGTAGCAGCTTCTGGACCCCTGCTAAGCACACCCCATGTGGGGACACCCCCCAACCATGAGCTGGGCATGCCCCCATGCGAGAGGCACCTGAAGTTAATTTAGTTAAAGGACAGCCAAGGACAGTCCTCTTCCTGGTGCAGATTGCCTGGAGGTCAAGGGTACCCAGAGTGACCTGAAGCAGACCAGTGAGAGTGACTGGGAAATGACACATATGAATCCACCTTGTCTTTGCCTTCCAGAAAAAGCTTCCTCTGACAGCTCTCGCCCAGAACATGCAGGAGGCTTCAGCCCAGCTGGAAGAGTCTCTCTTGGGGTAAGTGGTACTTCTGGAGAGCCCTTGGCCTGGAGCCTAGGGGAGGTGGGCAGCTGTTGTATCTGGCAGCCACCATAGCAATTGGGAGCACAATGGTGGAGGCTCTTTAGTCAGGGGAGCAGCTTAGACCTTGAGGAGAGATACCTCAAGGCTGTGATGCTAGGGAGGAACTTCCCTACTAGGAGCTTAGCCATGCACAAGGGTCAGTCCGTGTTCCTCCATGCTTGGTCATGAGCATGCGCACCCCCCATGCCAGTGTGTAGGCGCAGAGTTAGTACTAGCCAGTCCTTCAGTGTCACTCACTAACAGTGTGGCCACTAAAGCATGGAAGGTGGTGTTCTCAAATGAGTACATTTCCTGAATTATGTGACTCATGTGGTGATTGTTTTAACTTCAAAGTGTTAGGCCTACTTTATTTTCTTTTTAAATATATTTTTATTTTAATTGACCCATATATAATTGTATATTTATGAGTCTAAGATATGATGTATAATGATTGTATCTGGGTAATTGGAGTGCTTATCAGACACACACACACACACACACACACACACACACGCTAAGGTTTTTCTCTGAAACCCACACAAGTTTCCATCTTTGCTTCCTTATACTAATGTCATTTTCCTCACTGACATCACAACAGTGATGCTGTGTCCAAGCCCATTGCTGAATATCCTCTAAGTATTAACTCTCTTAGCCTTCAAAACAACCTAGGCCGTAGGCAGGACAGATGCTTGTGTTCATAACTGAGGCAAGGAAAAGGGTAAGGGAGCTGCCTGAGCACACGGCTGCAGAGCACAGAGCCTTATTCAGACTGTTCAACTTGGCACTTATAGGACAGCCACCTCTCACCACACCACACCCTTTCCATAGAGAACTGGAAAAGAAGGGCAGGAGGGTGGGTGGAGTCTGAGGAGTCACACATTTGCACATGTATTTGGGGTTGCATCAGCTGTGTGTTTAATGAGAAAGAAGTATGGCGTTCAGTAGCCCACTGCGTGTTAGCCACCTCCTCTGCTGTCGAGAGTCCTGTTTTTATGGTGCTGAGGAGGAACCCACGTCAGTACTTAGTAAGCTGGAGACCCAGTTTCTGGGTTGACTCTGGAGGAAGCACCTCTAAGGCTAGATTCACTCAGACACAAAACCACATGTAAGGAGTGAGTGACCTTTGCACATGGTAAGTTTTTTCTTGGTATTTTGAGAACACTCTTCTCACCTAACTTGAGAACTTAATTCTTGTTTAAGTTATGATCTCACTGTTCACACTTTATTTCCACCCACGTTAAGTACATGCCAGAGACAGTGCATCCCTCCTTCCCTTCAGCCTCCTGTTCCCAGGTTGGAACCTAGGTCCTCATACACTCTAGGTAGGAACTGTATCTTCAGTGAACCACCTTTCTGTCTCCATTCATTTCATTTTAAAAGCCCAAATCTGGACTTGTATTTTAGGTGATAGCACACATGCAAAACATTGTAAAGATTTTGTTGGGTAGTGCTCTGCTGTGTTCTTGTCATGGCAGAATGCAGCCTCGTGCATGGCTGTTGTTTGGTGTCTTCTCCCTAAAGGAAAATGCTGGAGACCTGTGGGGATGCCGAGAATCAGCTGGCTCTTGAACTCTCACAGCACGAAGTCTTTGTGGAGAAGGAGATCGTAGACCCTCTCTATGGCATAGCAGAGGTGGGTGCCTGTGCTGCCTGGCCTGGCAGAGATCAGACAGTAAACGGCTAGTGTGTTCCTATGTAACACTAGTCAGTGGCTTTAATGTAGACCTATTTTGGGAAGTAAAGGAAGTTTGTGTCTAAAAGAAAACTTTTGTAAAGAGGTAATTGTTCTTTGAAGAATTCAGCTAAAATGTCCAGGTTTATTTCTGTGGTCTGTTTTTCCTTCCAGGTGGAGATTCCCAACATCCAAAAGCAAAGGAAGCAGCTTGCTAAATTAGTGTTGGACTGGGATTCAGTCAGAGCGAGGTAAGGTGGTGAGAGAGTAGTAAAGAATGCAGAATCTTTGCCTCTGTCCTATGATCAGCATTCAAGCCTGTCAGAGTCAGACCCAGGGTCACTGACCAGACCACAGCCTGTGCATGCCCCTTTTAAGCCTATTCCTTTCATGTGTGTCAGGAGGTATGTTGCTAGAGCATCCTGAACTACATGAGCCACCAAGGAAGGGAGCAGAGAGAAGCACTAGGAAAATAGATTACTAGAGAAGGGTGGGGCTGACAGTTCCACGATCACAGTTCTCAAAACATTGGAGTTGAAGGATGATAGAGCTGTGGTCCTACCAGCTTCTGAGAGCCTCACCGGGTCTTAAACCCTCCATGGTCAAGACAGGGAAAGACTTACAGAACCCCGGAGAACCAGGGCCACAGGGCTGTTGGTCCATTAGAGGAATGTTATTGTGGAGCCCTTATGACCAGGGTAGGTCTGCTGCCCCAGCTCTGTCCTTATTCTAGCCAGAATTTACATGCTTTATCCTATCGTATGTGGAAACAGAAACAGGAGGGACCTATAGCCCAGTCCTTTCTCTTACTGCAGCATAGTGGTCAACAAACCCTATAAAAGACCAGGCAGTGAGTATGTTTAACTTGCGCCCCAGATTTGCTCACTGTAACCCACCTCACTCTCCTGTCACAGCACAACGCAGCTGTGACCCAAGGTAAGTGCTTGCCTGCCTGTCACACAGAACCCTAGATTCCATCTGCAGTACTGCAGCAATAACTGAGTTAGTGAAGGAGGCATGGCAGTGCATGCATGCTCCAGTGAAACCTTGCATACAAACCCAGTCTTGGTGACTTCTTCTGGGCCCATGGCTCTGTGGGGTGAGAGGATCTCTGCCAGGGTGCCTTGGAAGCAGCTTGCACTCTAGAGCATGTGCCTGTGGCTGCTGCATTTCTTTTGTTTCTCAGACACCACTGAGCTATCTCTGAATCAGCACCCACTTACAGGGTGTGGGTGAAGGAGAATAAATGTCAGCCCATTCAACGTATAAATCAGTGCCTCAGTATTTGGTCTGACCGTCTGGTTTAAGAGATGATAAGAAGTACAGTTGTCAAGCCAGTGTCATCAATCTTCATACACTATTTGATTCTCCCACTGATCCCTCTCTGTTTCCTCCTCTTTATTTTCAGCAAATACTGCTTGTTTCCTACTTAGTGCAGAGGTCCCTTGCAGTCAGCTGGAAAGGCCAGGATGGAGCTGGTACAAACGCCCTCTGCTTCTGTGAAGAGAACTGTTTCAGAGACAGGCTGAAACCCCACATGCTGGCTGTATGCTATACTCCATACCCTAGAGAGAGCAGGTGCTGGAACTAGTTCCTGACAGAGGCTTCTGCTGTGTACTTGTCATGTGTACATGTGTGTCTGGAACCCTGTATGACAGTCAGACCAGGAATAAGCCCTAATACTTGAATTTTTGCTTAGAAGAAAAAATGTGAACATGTTAATTTGGTGAGGTCATGTGTGTCCCTCACTGTGCTTGGCTAAGCAAAATATAGATGTTTATCAGGCATCAACGTCTCAAACACAGGATATCCAACACAGACTCTTACTGTATACATCCAGAGTCATAGACTGCAGTGGTAGCATGTTCGTTTGCTTGTTCTTGTTCCTGTGGCTCTGCTCTCCTTGAAGGAAAATGGTATCTAATGCAGTAAGCTCCTGTTGTATGTGCACTACAAAGACTGTACCTGTCCCTTTTTGGTTTTGTTGTTTTGAGATAGGGTCTTACATATAGTTCTGGCTGTCCTGGAACTCACTATGTAAATCAAGGTGGCATCACACTCACAGAGATCAGCCTGCCTCTGCCTCCTGAGTGCTGGGATTAAAGGTGTGTGCTCACCTACTTGTCCTCTCCTTCACTCCCTGTCCTAGTTCTGCAAGGTAGACAGTATCCATCAGCTTTACCTAACAGATGAGACAACCTAGGCAGTGATTAGACTCCCGATCACACAGCTCCATAAGATGGAGCTGCTCTCCACACAGCTGTCACACTCCAAATTCTGTGCTCTTCTCAGACTCAGCACTGGCTGTTTGCTTCTTGGGAAACGTTCTGAGCACCACACTTAGAGTGGGGAAAAGGTGGCATCTGCAGGCAGGCAGCAGGTTGCTAGTGTGGGTTTTCATGCTGTGTCTGTATAGTATCTGTGTTAAAGTTTCAGTGAGTCCAGACATCTGCATTCAAACAGAAGCATATTTGAAAAACCAAAACTAATGCTACAGATGCATTATCTGAAGTGTTGCCATAGTTGCGGTGAAGTCCTAGCTTTTACTGCTAGAAGCAGTCTCAGGTCTCAAGAGGTAGAAAGGTGCATCATGAGGTTCATCAAAGCAGGGACTTGTTCTTAGAGTGTAGGGAGCATTCCAGTCAAGCCAGGAGGGCAATGCTTTATGGCAAGGATTCCATGCGTGGGCCCTGAAAAAGGTTCCTCAGAGCTTCCCTGTGTTCTAGCAGTGGTGTTTGCATGACACAAGGCCTGCTTGGTTGTGCTACCCGGGACTTTAAGAGTCCTGCCTGTGGAGACACTAGTACCTGTTTTTGCCTGCTTCTATTCTAGAGCCTAAACATGAGGGTTTTTGTTTTATGTTTTTTAAAAAAGAGAATCAGCTCCCATCCCAAGGGAGTCAGGCTGCAGGAAGGGTCTCTCTTCAGTCCTGAATCATAGTTGAGTTTTTGCAGCTCCTTCTCAGTCAGGTTCTTCCTCTGTTTTGCAGATGGAACCAAGCACACAAGTCTTCAGGAACCAACTTTCAGGGGCTTCCATCCAAAATAGATACCCTAAAGGAAGAGATGGATGAAGCTGGGAATAAAGTCGAACAGTGCAAGGTATGGGAACCCCTGTGTGGGTAGACTTTCAGCCACCTTCTGGTTTCTCTATAATGGATAAAAAGTCTGTTATAAGTTCGTCAGTGTTTTGCCTACTTCATATCAGAATATTATGAATGATATTGATATTATAGTTTTATTTTCTAATACTATAGATTATTTTATACTAAAAAAATAACAGTTTTAAAAATCCAACTGGGGGGGATCTGAGTGCCATTTTGCTCTTGCACAGGACCCACATTGGGTGGTTCACAGCCACGTGAAGCTCAAGCTTTAGAGAATTCGCACAGGCACCTGCACCCAAGTGCTCATGCCATACACGACACATTCACACACATGTTCCTAAGTATAACTAAAATAAATCTAAAGAAATGCAAATGGATGTGTAAAGAGAACTTGACTGGGCTTATTTAAAATAAGCAGTTGAGATAGAGAGGAAGGAAAATATATAATATAAAGTTATAATTAAAATGACAGGGCAGGAGAGATGGCTCAGTGGTTAAGAGCACTGGCTGCTCTTCCAGAGGTCCCGAGTTCAATTCCCAGCCACCACATGGTGGTTCACAACCATCTGCAGTGGAATCCAATGCCCACTTCTGGTGTGTCTGAAGATAGAGCAGTATAATTAGTATAGATTTTCTAATTATAAACATGGCATCTATTATATAGTGAATTAGTCACGGTTACTTTAGTAAGGAAAGGGTTTTGTTATTTTGGTTTGGTTTGATTTTGGTTTTTTGGTTTTGTTTTGTAGCCCTGGCTATCCTAGAACTCACTATGTGGATCAGGCTGGCCTTTGAACTCATAGAGATCTCTGCCTGCCTCTTAATCCCAAATACTAGTATTAAAATCGTGCTTTACCTACCATGCGAGGCAGGAAGGATTTTATTTTAAGTTTCTACAGCAGTTGGTTTATAAATTCCATACTAATTAGATGATGGGATGAATTATTCTCATCAGGTCTAACCGTGTAAATAGACGGACACTCCAATTCTTTGAGAAGTGTTAAGAAACAAGTTCTTTGTGAATCTTGGGATCTTCAACTTTTTGTTTCCTCCTGATCCTTGTTTTTTCCAAAAATGCTCTTTTCCTCCTGGATGTGTGGGGCCTCTTTTGGTTTATTCAGGTCGTGTTATAATCCCTCCCTTATGATAGCAATTGATGCTCTCTAAACTGTTATGAAACGTGAATATAGTCGGTAAGAAGGGAAACATACCTCACAGAGTTGCACCGTAGTTTTTGTGTTTATAACGGATCGTGTTTAGCTTAGCAGGCACAATGCTGGCCTGGGATGCACAGAGCTCTGGGCTCAGTCCCAGAGCCACACAGGCGAGAGCAGTAATGCTAATGCTTGGGAACTGGAAGGCAAGAGGGTCAGAAGTTCAAGTGGCTGCAGGCTTGAGACCACTGTAGGCTACATGAGACTGAGAGAGAAAGAAACAAAAATATATGAAAAAAATCATCTTTAAATGACACTACCAGGGCCTGGAGAGATAGCTCAATGGTTAAGCATACTGACTGTTCTTCCAGAGGACCCAGGTTCAAATGTATGCACCTATATGGCAGATCCCACTGTAACTCCAAGATCTGACTGACACCTTCACACATACATTCAGGCAAGACATCAAAGCACATAAAAATAAATAAGTAAAAAAATTTTAAAAATAAGTAAATGACACTGGCAGTTTGGTATGTTTAGAGTGGCGTGTGTCCTCGAACACAGCCAAGGGGAGGCACTTGTCTCTGGGGCCTTGGGAACTCAGGGTGAGTGTCTTACAGGCAGAGTGGTCTTCCTACACTCAGCCCAGTCCACACACGCTGCTCAGTTCTTTCCATATACTGATGAGTGAACTTACTATAATCTTCCCTTTCTTGGCATAGAATTCCTTAGAAACACTGTCCTTAAGTAGATTGGGCATGGTAGTACATGCCTTTAATCCCAGCTTTCTAGAGGCAAAGGAGGATGAGTTTGAGGCCAGCCTGGTCTACACAGTGAGTTCCAAGACAAGACAGCTGAGCTACATAGTGAGATCCTGTCTCAAAAAAAAACCAGGAGGAAAGATATGTCATGTACAGTGAGTTTCTAGTTCTCCCTTAACTCACCGAGTTCCATGCTTAACAGTTTTCTGACCCTTGAATGTACACAACTCCCACATCCCAACACATTGAGCAGCTGAGGTTGTCCTCAGCTTTAGTTTGTGTTTTGTATTTTCTTTTTTGTTAGGCACAAGGTGAGATGTTAAGAAATCCACTTTCTTGTTTTCTCATTTATTCTAAAGGGATATTTGTTGCTCCTAATGTGCATGTCTGGATAAGAAAGTCCTCATATTACATTGTGCACCGTGGTGGGAAAAACAGAAGATAGTACATTAGAAAGCATACTCGAGCTATATGTATAGTTTTCTAATATATGTGTTTCCTATATAAGATGTCTATACATACATATTTTCAAACATGTATATTCAAATACTGAATCTGTCCGTTAAATATATGTCCTGGTAGTACAAGCCTGTAATCCTAGCTACTTGAGAGAGTAAGGCACAAAGATTAGAAGTTCAGGGCCAGCCTGGGCTATGGAGAGTATTCAGAGCCAGCCTAGGACTTTTGTGACACTTTGGCTAAAAGTAAAAAGTAGAACATGGGCTCAGTGATAACGATCTTACTTAGAATGCGCAAGGCCTGAAATTCACCCCAGTACTGCAAGATAATAAAAATAACAGCAGTTTTTACATTATTGATTAGTTTACATTAGTTCACATATTTAAAAATGTCAGCAGGAAGTGAAGTCTTCTGTCTTCTCTCTCTTTGCCCATCATCTACTGCTGCTAACAGAAAACTACTATTTCTAGTATCTTGCATTTTCTATTCACTTTTATATGTATATGACAGGAAAAAGGTCTTATGTATATGACCTTTTCCCTCCTTTTTTGTTACCCAGAGCCCAAATGGTAATAAATGACAAACCATGTTCTGTACTTTGGCTTTCTAAAAGATATGCCAGTATATATCTTGGTATCTTTTTGTTTTTCCTATTATAGTGATAAAATTCTCCAGCAAAAGAAACTTAAGGGAGAGAGGGCTTATTCTGTCCTTTTCAAGGTATAGTCTGTTATGGCGTTGAAGGCGTTTGAAGCTACTTATCCCTCATATCCACATTAGAAGCAGAGAATGAAGACTGTTGCTGCCTAGCTGACCTAACCCCAAACATGTTGCCACCCATTCTTAGGGTGGCTCTCCCACCTTAGCCTAATGAACATAGTCCTTCACAGGCATTCCTACAGGGTTTGCAGGGTTTCTTGCTTCGGGGTTGAGGGTGGGGTGGAGTGGGATGCTTGGATGCCTCTCTCTTCTTTCTTTTTTGGTATTGTGTGGGGAGGTCAGAGGACACCCTTGGTGTTGGTCCTTCCCTTCCACTTGTCAGAGGCAGGTTCTGTTATTTACCACTGTGTACCCAAAGCTTGTTGGCCCACAAGCTTCCAGAGATTCTTCTGTCTGGGCTACCATCTTGCTGTAGGAGTGCTGGACTTAGAGATGTATGCACAGTGTCCAGTTGCCCTCTCTCATACTTGTGAGGCAAGTGCTCTGCCCACTGAGCCATGTTCCTGTCAGAAAGCTTTCTGTGTTTCAGTTTGCACAGTTGTCACTTGGTCAACAGGCATTCACCTGTGGCTGTTGTCATCCCTTTCATTTGATCTAAGAAATCCCAGAGGTTGTTCTCAGGTACTAGTTTCATATTAATGATGCATCTTCTCCCCAGGATCAACTTGCAGCAGACATGTACAACTTCATGGCCAAAGAAGGGGAGTACGGCAAGTTCTTTGTAACGGTAAGCACCTTCCCTTAGCTGAATCTTAACACGGTATAAAAAATTGAATCGTTTAAGCTTTTTTGAAAGAATTCATTTTCAGTTTTGCTCAAACACTGTGTCTGTGTCCATCCATTGCTAACGTGACTTTTGTTTTTGAATGTGGGTCTGTTCTCAGTTATTAGAAGCCCAAGCAGATTACCATAGAAAAGCATTAGCAGTCTTAGAAAAGGCCCTTCCGAAATGCGCGCCCATCAAGGTAATGTAACCCTTGCGTCTGCGGACGCCTCCTCTTGTTCTACCTCCTCTGCCTCTGTTCTCTTCACCCTGGCTCCTTTGCATGCCTTTCCTTGGGACAAAGCCTCTCTGCTTAGCATTTCCCAGTGTAATTTCATCTTTCTTGCTGCATTCTTTAATTTCTTCCACACTCAAATTAACACACTAACGGAGCATTGCACTTCCGACACCTTCCATTGAAGAGAAAGCCTCTCTGCTTCTTCCACAGGTTTGCCATCTGATTACCCTTTCCAGTCAGTTCCATAGGGAGCATCCATCTGTTCTAGAGAAAGTATTCCAGACTTACCAAGGAAGAATTTGACAAGCCAGCCCTTGATGCCACAGCACGCATGTGATCAGAGCACAAGGCCGTGGTGGCCTCTCTCTGACCTTCTGTGGTTGTAGTCCCTGCTCTTACCAGCTTCACTGAAGCGTGCAGCCTGTTTGTCCACCAGTGCTGTTTACTTTTAGATTGGATGTCTAAAGCCCCTCCCCCCAATCTCAACTCTAGCTGTTGTTTCTCTCTGATTTACCATTATTTATCAGCAGGCATGGGCAGAAGTTGTTGATTCTGTCATCTTTGGGTTGGACTGCATTTGTCCCTTGGTGTCTGTGAGAGGTTGATTCTCCAGAACAAAAGTCCCAGACTTCCAAGTCCCATATGTAAAGTAGCATAATGTTTGTCAACATCCTCCACACACACACCCATATATTTTTAATCTCTAAATGACTTATAATGTCTATTATAATAACTCAAGTGCTATATAAAGTTTTTAGCTTGCATTGTTTGGGAAATAATAACAAGAAAATGAAGGTCTCTACATATTCAGTACAGATTAGCCTTTTACAGTTTCTTTCTCTTTTTCCCTGTAGTACTGGGATGGAACACAAGGTATTGTACATATGAGGCAGGTGCTCTATATACTCACAACCTTTCCAGATGCTTTTAGCCTGCAGTTGTTGACTGTTGGCCCACAATTACAGAGAGCTGACTTTGGAGCTTACGGTCCCTGTAGAGCGATTGATTGGGCTTGTAAAGCAAGGAGATCTGACTAGGTGCTGAGTATAGCAAGGTGGGCAAATGCATGTGTTCACCACTGTGTGGGCAGCTGGCCCTCTAGAGAATTCCATGTCTTGCCCTAAGTTTCAGGAAGCCCTGATGAGTTACTCTGTGTGCCTGGATGCACTGCACGATAGAGTGAGAGCCCCGCTGGCCTGACTGATGGAGTAGGGTCTTGAGCAGTTGCAGTTGCAGGTGCAGTGCAGGGTGTCTCATCACTGAGCCACTCTACATGACAGGCTGCCCTTGTTTCCTAAATCACCGAGTTTCCCAGATCCTGGATGATATATTGTGTCTCAGCAGCAAGTGCTCACCTTTCTAAGGGGCAAACTATTACTGTCAAGTTCAGAGCATTGAGAACATGTGTTTGTGATATGTCCACTGCTGGTGGGGCCCTGTATGGGACAAGATGCAGATGTCATTCTTGTCTTTGAACGGTGAGAGCTGTGTTGGAAAGAGTTGAATGTTAACATAAGCAAGAAGTTGGAGTTCTTAGTCACCCTCATTTAGTGTTCTTCCCCACAGAAACAGAAAGTGATGGGAGCAGAGAGTTGTTTTGGCTGGAAGAGGGAATGCCCTCACTGGCTGCAGTCTATCTCCCTGACCTCCGCCTGTCTGTGTACTTACCCCTTTTAGCCCTATCTTTTCTTTGGTAGCCATCTCTCAGAAAGTCTCAGCATATCAGAAAAATATCATATCATGGGATCCTCCTGTCCCCATGCCTGAGGAACTGCAGTCCACCTTCAGTCAGTGAGTGGTGGTTCAGACCTTCCTGTCTTGAACTCATGATGCCTGTCTACTTTTGGCTTCCTCCATTTTCTGAGGGATGCTGAATGACTTTTCATCTTCTTGTCTACCTTTCTATCCTTAGCCCTTTGCAGTTTTGCTCCTGTGCCCGCTCACCTATTAAAGGGAACTACAATTCCCTAAGGAGCAGCAATCTGTTTTTCCAAATCTTGGTATTGGACACAGCCCAGGCCAGCACTCTGCTGATGCTTTCGTCCTCATTCAGTCTTCCTTCACGGTTAGGGTTCTGCATGTCTTGATTCAGTCCCCTCAGCAGTCAGCATTTTCTGAGGTCTGTACTCACTCTTCTGCTCCCCTCCCTCCCTCCCTCATCCCTTTTTTCTGGAAATCTCTTCATCCTGACGCCTTCCACAGCACCAGGAGCCCTGCACCATTAGCACCAGTTGGTTCCCTGGATCTGGGCTTCCTTGTACTTGACAGACCTCAGACAGTATAAGAGGCCTCCTGCCCCAGCTGCCTTTCCCTCCTTGTCTTCCAGTGCTGCCTTTCTTCATGTGCAGCTGTGAGGCCTGGGAGCCGGCACCCTGTCTTCCTACATCCCGGTGGCTAGGTTCTGGGTAATTGGCACTGAGCTCTACCGTCCTTCTATTCCACCAGACACCCCCAACCCCCATACACACACTCTCATTTCCATGTGTCTCAGTGCTGTTCCCAGCCAACTCCCTCACATGTGCTTGTCTGCTTCTTGATGCCTATGAGTCCCTGCCTTGCTCACTTCCTTTGAGGAGCCTTCTCTAACCACTGCTGCCAGCACAGAGTACTTTGTCTCTGAATTGCTCTCACATTGATGGTCTATACCAGAAGTCGCAAACAGCCATAGCTCGTTCAAATTTATTTTAAAAATTAGTTGCTACCATTGAAAAATCAGACACTTTTTAATAGTCCTGACCTGGCTTCTCTTGGACGTTTCAAGATCTCAGCACAGCATACTTTTGTCTGTGGATACCTCCAACCAGCTCTCAGAGTGCTACAGCCATAGGCTCTCGAGCCTGGCCCACAGACCTCTCCTACCCGTCACCCCCAACAACTGTGTTTGCGACCCTCGTCTATACCATTGATGGCCACATCTTAGCAATATGTCCTGTCTCTCTAATGGCCATTATATGTTTATGTGTGTGTGTTATGTGTCCATCACAGTCGCGTTGCTCTTATTGTGAAAGTGGGGAGTCCTTAAGACTTTGATGTGCCTGCTATGTGTACTTGACACATATACGCCTGTTGCTTGAAGGCCAGCTCTGGAGCTGGAGCTTACCTTTGGAGTTGTGTCTAGGCCAGAAGCTCTTGAGTGTTCCCTATGTGGTTATCACTTCAAAATGAGTGGTAAGCCGTACTCTACTTGGTGTTTACTAGAACGTTCTAAGAGAAGACTGGAGTGTGGCCATCTCTCAGGGATCTAGGGGTCTCAGTTCTTGTCTTCTCATAGGAAAGTTGGAGACATGAACAGCTTAAGCAGTTCATTTACCAAGGCAAGCACGACAGAGAAATTGCAGTGGGCTGCCCCAAAGGCTGGAGGCAGCAGGGTGGGCCCTGTGTCACTGATTTTAGTATCTTCATAAATGTTCATGAGGTGCGTACATATTTATGGGAAAGACGTCCCTTTTCTTATTCCAAATCCTAGTGGACTGGATCTCTCTTTTTGGGTTCTTTGTGTGGTCCTCTGGTCAGGTTCACAGAGGGGCACAGATGCAGACCCTTTGTTGGTGCATGAGTTTAGGGAGATGTCCCAGCCTCCTAGTATTCAGTATAGCAGTAAAGACCCCTGTGCAGCTTCACAGACACTTCACCATGGGGCATTCTGCCTGATAAGACACAGCCACAAAAACGCTGCTGTAATGTTCTTGGTTACCTCACATCTAACTTTCTTTTGAGATTATTTAAGGTCTATGATTGAACTCATAACTGTCAAGATATTTTGCTATTTTAAAAATTAAGATTTTTTTTTTTTTTAGCATGCGGTCTGGGACCATGGTTTTACAGTTGACTGCACAAACAGGAAACAGGACTTGGGTAGGGTATTAGGCTTCTTCCTCCCAACTTGTGTCTAACTTCTGTTTGACATCAGCATCTCAGGGTTGGACATGTTGTAGAGGCAATTAGGGGCAAACCCAAGTACCTCCCATACACTTTAGGTAAAAGGAACAGAGTAGTCTAGGTAAGATCTAGCCTTGAAGAAAACTGTTGCAAACTTGTCTTGTGGTACAGGACAGGTCCTTCAGATAGTTTCCTGTTAGAAAGTTCCTTGGGCCAAGGCTAGGACCTGGCCGGGGTGAAGAGCTGAAGTGGCAGATCCTGAGGTCCATGTCTTTGTCCACTGTCTTCCGTCCCTACACCTTTCTCTCGTCCTTCCTCACTCCCACTTGCTGTCATATTAAATAATTTCATTATTTTTAGGCCTGTGGATCGTGGCATTTGTTTTTCTCCCTTCCTCTGGTGGGAATGGGTGTAAGGCGCACCACCCTGCACAGGGAGGTGAGGGAGGAAGTCTCACTGGAGGACCCTGTCCAGATCCAGCCCTCCAATAGCAGTGTGGTGACAGGAGGGGCATCCATCAGACTGGGAAGGATGTACACTCTTCTTTAGCTGAACAGTATTGGTTTCTGTGTACTTGCCAGGCAACACTAGATCTCTGCAGTGTCCACAGACAGGCCCGACCAGCCAAGCAACTCATTATCTAATTTAGCATGTCCATGTTCCAAATTCTTCTGACTGCTTTATTGTATACATTTCTGCTGAGCTGCCTCAGATCTTTAGTATATGAAACAGGCCTGTGACCTAGAAGTCCTAAGAAACACTGTTGCCACCATCAGCAGAGCCTTCAGCCTAAGCTACTTGGGAACCCCAGATACCTCAGTTTTTCTACTTAGGTTTTTTTTTTTTAATTGGATATAGGTTGGTGGGCAGTATTGTGTGTCACAGCGTGGCACCTGCTTTGTGTTCACATTGTCCTCCTTTGGTCTTGACACCCCTGTTTGGAATGCTAAGGATTTTCCTGCTCTCATGTGATGGAGCCTTTTTCTTGTCCTCTATCCACGAGGCAGTGCCTCTTTGCATGACTAGAGTAAATTTCTTTTCAGTAAAGCCAGTGTGCTCAGATGTAGACTGTGTTTTAATGAGAGGCCTCTGGCTCCACATGTGTTGGTAGCATGTGGTAACATCCAAGGCCACCATCAGCATCAATCCTGGGCAAGTTGTGCCATGTGGCATGCTTAGGGCCTCTGTCCACCGGTGATTGTCCCAGACTGACACATGTCTGTGCTCCCATAGTTGCTAAATGACAAAAGCTCACCAGATGTCTGGGCATTTTGTTTTCCCTGAGCCTCAGCCACCCTTAGTCTTCTAGGGAGTCCTTGGGTGCTATGGAAAGGAAATGTTGAGAATTCATGAGGTGGCCAAAGGTCTTACCAACTATTTACTGCTCTAGATAAGTGGGCAGAGAAGCCAGCCTTCGGTACACCTCTGGAGGAGCACCTGAAGAGGAGTGGGCGTGAGATCGCTCTCCCTATTGAGGCCTGCGTCATGTTGTTGCTGGAGACTGGCATGAAGGAGGAGGTGAGGGCACCCCAGGTTCTACCTGCCAAATTCTCTGACTCTTCCTCTGTCCAGATCACCACCCTCACACACTTTTCATTTAACAGCCACTATGGAGGTATAGACCAATAGATTTCAAACCTTTGTCCCCCATGACCCACATTTTCCAGTGAGTCTATGGACCTTTATTCAATGAAGTGGGGCCTTAGAACAGTGGGTGCTTGTTCTGCTTGCAGTGTGCTCTGACCTTTAACCATCCTGTCTCTTTCCTTTCAAGCTCTGTTTATGATTTGGGACAATGTTCTGATGGCCAGGAATGTCCATGATCTCTTGTTCATGACAGTCTTGAATTGTGTGTACTATGCATTGGTTTTAATGGGTACATTTATATATTGTATAAGATCCATACCAAAAATACCCACATAAACCAAGCAGGGCAGCTCTTAGTCCTCCTTACATCGAGGTAAGCATACAAGGCGTTCATGCCAGGGCAAAGCCATATTCAAAATGCAGTATTCTTTATCCTTTAAAGAATCTTTTGTTACAGTCTCATACATACAGAAGAACAGAGGCTCTGTAGGTGAACAGCACTGCAAATTTTCACAGATAAAATTTTGGCATCTAATTCAGCCTAAATCTGGAAACTCTCATGTTGGCTTCTGGTGCCCCAACTGAACTTGTAATAGCTCCAGTGCATGCTTCTCTGATGGGCCTGCTCTTGCTTTCCAGGAGAGTAGTGGCACTGTTGCTTGTCATTGCACTGCAGCACCCACTCCTCATCCCCAGTGAGGAGTCACTGGGTGTATAAAGTGTTGAGAAGCCTACTAGTTCATTGTTTAAGCCTATGTCTCCTAAATTCTGGCCCACCGTCCTTTATACACTTGCCTCTCTTGGTCCTCTGTGTGTTTACATTTAAGTCAGTGAAAGTGACATGAAATCTAATCTACTTTCCATGAGATACCAGTTTTTTAAGTTTTATTTATTTTATTTAAATGAGTACACTTTAGCTGTCTTCAGACACACCAGAAGAGGGCATCAGATCCCATTACAGATGGTTGTGAGCCACCATATGGTTGCTGGGAATTGAACTCAGGACTTCTGGAAGAGCAGCCAATGCTCTTAACTGCTGAGCCACCATCTCTCCAGCCCAAGATGTCAGTTTTTTTAAATAACTAAATTTATAAAATATGTAGTAGTCGGTTGTTGTTGTGGTTGCTTCGCCGAAGTCCGCGGCTCCAAGAGCCGGCTCCTTCGTTTCCCGCCGCCATGAAGTGGATGTTTAAGGAGGACCACTCACTGGAACACAGATGCGTGGAATCCGCGAAGATCAGAGCAAAGTACCCCGACCGGGTTCCGGTTATTGTGGAAAAAGTCTCTGGCTCTCAGATTGTTGACATCGACAAGAGGAAGTACTTGGTGCCTTCTGACATCACAGTGGCTCAGTTCATGTGGATCATAAGGAAAAGGATCCAGCTCCCTTCCGAGAAGGCCATCTTCCTGTTTGTGGACAAGACAGTCCCACAGTCCAGCCTAACTATGGGACAGCTTTACGAGAAGGAAAAAGATGAAGATGGATTCTTGTATGTGGCCTACAGCGGAGAGAACACTTTTGGCTTCTGAGGCCCTTGCTGGGCTAGGTGCACCCTTCCTGCTTGTGTATCTTGTAAATAACTGGCTGTCCTCAGTTAATCCGCCAGAGCCTCCACACAGACCTACTAGTGCATTTGTAACTGGATTTATTTCTTAATATATTGGAAGGTTTTGTTTCCTTAGATTAGTAAATTATCATACAGAGTTTTATTTTCAGTTTTCTTTTTGTGCACTGTCCTCATGGCTATATGCTCCAGGGAAGCTGTCCTCTGGGAATCATATTTAATGAAGACATAATGAAGGGTGGTAGGTGTGGCATTGCAGTGGAAAGGAGGGATGATGCACTGTTCTGGATTATGTCCCAAGTGTTAGATGGCTAAGGATAAAAGCACCCAAATTCAATCTTAGCAATCAGAACACTCGCTTCACTAGATTCTGCCAACTGCCAATCATGTTGGACTGAGCTAATCTGTTCTTCTTTCTGAGACTATTAAGATAAATAATTAACAATAAAGCCTCCTTATAAAGGCAAAAAAAAAAAAATATGTAGTAGTCAACATTCAGTTCTGTGAAAGGAAAAGCTTTCAATAGATCAAGAACCAGCATTAAGAAGGTCTATGTTTGGTAGGCAGAGGCAGGTGAATTTCTGAGTTCAAGGCCAGCTTGGTCTACAGAGTGAGTTCCAGGATATCCAGGGCTATACAGAAAAGCCCTGTCTCGAAAAACCAAAAAAAAAAAAAAAAGAAGAAGAAGAAGGTCTGTATCCTGCCTGTCACCATATATTAGGCACATACGCACTCTTCATTCCTTGGAATGGGGTTGTGAGATGGGCAGTGTGGCTCTCACAAGCAAGATGAAGTTCCTTCCCCAGAGCGAAACTCAGCTCTGACTGGCCACTGGCGTTTTATTTCTTTAGGGCCTTTTTCGGATCGGAGCTGGAGCCTCCAAGTTGAAAAAGCTGAAAGCTGCTCTCGACTGCTCCACATCTCACCTGGATGAATTCTATTCAGATCCCCATGCTGTTGCAGGTGAGCTGCAAGGACTGTCTGCAAGTCCTAGCTCAGGTCACCCGCTGAAAGAACAGTTGTCATTTGAGGAGTGAGCGGTGGAATAAAAGACTCCCTGATTAAGTCTTCTAATGCACTGCATGTGTACAGTCCTGTGTGCCTGTCTCTTCTCTCTGAGTTCTCTTCTCCCCTCACTCCCTCTTATTAAGCAAAGATAAAGATAGTGTGCATGTGTTTATTGTGGCGATTACTTGAAATCTTTCCTATCACACCTATGACCTGTTTGCCTAGAGAAATTATGCATGTCAATAGAAGTACTTTATAGCTAATTTTATTTTCCATTGCTCTCTCAGTATATTTTTGCAAGGAACTGAATTTCTTTTCTGAGGTTTAATTCTCTTAAACAGGGCTGCCAAATTATAATTTATTCTGTGCAGCTTGGAAAACTGTATGTGAGATACTTTCATTTGTAAACATATGCAGCTTGTAGCCCTACTGCATACTCAGAGTGTGTTCATGGTTTCAGGAGCTTTAAAGTCCTATTTGCGGGAATTGCCTGAGCCCTTAATGACTTTCAGTCTGTATGAAGAATGGACACAAGTTGCAAGGTAAGTTTAAAGTGTTCAGAGTCATAAAAGTTCAAAGGAGGGGGCTGGAGAGATGGCTTAGTGGTTAAGAGCACAGACTGCTCTTCCAGAGATCCTGAGTTCAATTCCTAGCAACTACATGGTAGCTTACAACCATCTGTTTTGGGATCTGATGGCCTCTTCAGGTGTGTCTGAAGACAGCTACAGTGTACTCATATACATGAAATAAATAAATCTTTAAAAAAAAAAAAAAGTTCAAAGGAATGATGATGTAACACAGTGTCTCACTTGTAAATAATTGTACTCTCAGAAATCATGATAGAACATTGAACTAGTGTGTGCAGGGATATGTCCTTGTTCTACCTGCATCTAGAGTGAGCATGCTCAGTACTGTTAGCACAGAAAGCTGCTGTGGCTTTACCCACATTAGTGGATTGGCTAGTTCAAACCCTGCTGTGGTGAAAGCAGTCCTGCAAGTGAGGCATTGGGAGATAAGTGTCTGTGCTGCTGCTTGGAGGCTCAGCTGTTCAGCAATAGGACGGGAGCCTTACTTGCATTAATAGTATTTTCCTGTTTTCCTGGTGTCCACTGTGTGCTAGAGTGAGCACATTGCCCCACCCCCACCACGCTGTTCTTTTTCCCCCAATTTATTTATTTGTTTACATCCCAAACACGACTCCTCCTCTCTGTCCCTTTCTTACTGACTCCCTTCCCCCCTTCCTCCCTCCCCTTCTCTGAGAGGGTGAGATCCACCTGAGTGTCTCCCTCCCTGGCACATGAAGTCTCTGCCAGATTAGATGCATTGCCTTCCACTGAGGCCAGACAGAGCAGCCTTGGAGACTGAACTGCCTGTCTGCTACGTATGTGCCTGGAGCCTTGTTCCAGCCCATGTATGTTCTTTGATGGCTCAGATTCTGAGAGCTCCCAGGGGTCCAGGTTTGTTGACTCTGTTGATCTTCCTGTGGAGTTTCCATCTACTTTTGAGCTTCAATCCTTTCCCCAACTCTTCCATAGATGTCTCTGACCTCTTTAGATATCTGCTTCTGTTTCTATCCCCTGCTGAGTGGAGCCACTCAGATGACAGTTATGCTCCTGTCTGCAAGCATAACAGAGTATCATTAATAATGTCAGGGATTGGTGTTTGCCCGTGGGATAGGTTTTGAGTTGGGCCAGTTATTGGTTGGCCTTTTCCTTCAGTCTCTGCTCCTTCCCTACATTTCTTTTAGACAGAACAAATTTTGGGTCCAAAGTTTAGTGGGTGGGTTGTTGTCCCTATCCTTCCACTGGAGTCCTGCCTGGCTACAGGAGGTGGCCTCTTCAGGTTCCATGTTCCTACTGTTAGGCATCTCAGCTAAGGTGACCTACATTGACTCCTGGGAGCCTCCCCTATCCTAGGTCTCTGGGACTTCCTAGAGATTCTCTACCTGCCACCCCAGGCAGCTGCAGATTTCCATTTATTCTCCTGGCCCACTGGGTCTCTCTCCTGTCTCTCCCCATACCTGATCCTGTCTCCCCATTTCCATCCTCCTCCCCTACCACCCCCACCCCCCGTTTCCTCCCTCCCTCTGCCTCCTGTGACTATTTTGTTTTCCCTTCTAAATGTTACTCAAACATCCTTGCTTCATTCTTAACAAGCATCAAGCATCCAGAACAGGCACATGTCCTTGTTAATTCATTGTATAGATACAGGAACTTGGAGCTAGACCAAGCAGTCATCAGAGCTGGTATCCAGATGGAAACAGGTCTTCCCCGAAGGCTGTGCCCGTTGTTTGATCTTTTCCTCACTGCCTCTGCCTTCTGCCACAGCTTCCACATGCCCAGTAATAGGACAGTGTGTTTCACATGCTATCAGCTTCTCCTTGGCCAGGCCAATGATCTCCTTGTTACCTTCTCACTTTCTCTCTTGTCTAATTCTTCAATCCTGGAAAGGAAGAACCAGTCCCAACTCCACCCCTGCCCCTCCCCGTTAGTTTACCCCTTATAGGGATCACAACGCTGCTTCTCAGGGATCTGCAGTCACTGTGGACTGAGAGACTTTCTCCCTGGTAGGTGCTGAGGTTTTAAGTTCTCAGGCTGTTCTGGGACTGAGTTAAATAAATCAAGAATCAGCATCAGTAGAATTTCTTGTGTAGAGTAGCCTCAAGTATCCTCTGGACACCTTGACTTTAAAATTCTTCCTTAAGGTCGAGGCATCTACCTGCTGGCAGATAGGTACTGTAGTTGAGAAATGTCAGCATGGCCTCCATCCTATTGGCTTGGTGGCTGGCCTCTAAGGTGTAATCAGGTGCCCCTCTGTTCTGCAGCACATCAGCATTCGTGGGCAGCTGCTTCACTCTTTGTGGAGGACAGAGTTGCCGCTTGGTGGGTTCTTTTATTTCCATCTCATGTTTATGGGGGGTTGTGTATCAAAGCTGTGTAGAAACAGAACTCCTATAACTGTTCCACACAGGAATTAGCTCAAACAGCAAGAAAGACCTGAGGTGTGGGTCCCTGGGAGCTTGACAGCTGATCTGTAACTAGGCTGTCTTTATGTTAAGGAAAGCTAGGTCTCATAATGCTCCTAATTAATATATAGATTCCTAGACAGAATTTTCAGCGGTGTCTTCTGTGCCAAGCTCGGGGCCAGGTCAGAGGGTTCTGCCTCTAGCCTTGAGATCGTTCAACAGAATCAACATTAGGTGACATGAAGTATCCGCTCCCTGTCAAGTAGTGTGGAACTGGGATTTGACTCCAAACTAGATTATTTCAAAGATGAGTGCTGACTTCCAGTTTTGAAAACAGACAAATGTCACTGTTGATAAAGATATATGTTAGCTTTCTGCTGAAAGAAACATGTGACTTAAAGCAGGGTAGGTTTATTGTGGCTTGGATTCAGACATTCAGTTCCTTTTGCTCTAGGCTATGGCTACCCCATACATTATGGTGGTAGAAGAAGCCTGTTCACCCCATGCTGGGAAGTAGAGAAGCAGGTAGGGACTGGCCGCCTAACACCTTCCCCTAGGATCCAAGTCCTCCAACTAGGCCCTGCCTCAGAAAGGATCTCCTAAGAGCACCACAGACTGAGGACCAAGCCTATAGCACATGGACCTTTGAGAGAGATTTCAGATCTGAGCTATAATAGCACATTAATATGGGTATTAGTAATGTGTGCTTTTATATATTCTTGTGTATATTTCTTTCCTAGTGTGCAGGATCAAGACAAAAAACTTCAATATTTATGGACAACATGTCAGAAGTTGCCGCCACAAAATTTTGTTAACTTTAGGTATGTGTTTGAGTTTGTTTTTCTGTTGCTGTGATAAACATCATAATCAAAAGCTACTTGGGGTGGAAAAGGGCATATTTGGCTTACAGGTTATAGTCTGTCATGGAGGGAAGCCAAGGCAGAAACTCAGGGCAAGAACCTGGAATCACAAGAAGCAAAGACTATAGAAGACACTTGTTTTCTGGCTTAGTCCCAGGCTTACTGCTTAACTGTCTTACACAACCTGGGCCAACCTATCCCTATCTATAGTAAGTTAGGCCCTCCTACATCAATCAGTAATCAAGAAAAAGCACCACAGACATATCCACAGGCCAGTTTGATAGACGTATTTCCTAAGTTGAGGGTCCCTCTTCCCAGGCGTGTCAAGTTGATATCAAATTAGCCATCACAGTATTTTATAATGGAAGTTTCAGTGACCCTGGAGTGGATATGGTTCCTCTGAGATGATCCTAACTCTAGCATGCTTGGCACATTCAGAAGGCTTTGCACAAACAACATGGAGCTGCTAGGATGGGATGAGCGTGCATGCACTGCTGGACACTAATGTATGGGTGGTGTCAGTATATAGAAATGTAGATGCTCTGATCATGTGACCCTGCAGCTGTTAGCAAAAACATTGCTGTGAAAGCTTTAGTGGCTGCATGTTGTATTTGGAGTCCAAGCTGTCCCAGATGTAATGCAGCTAGTACATAGTTACTGTCTCTGTGGCCATCCATAGAAAAGAGTGCCCAAATCACCGTACAATAGAGATTATATTTCAGTACATTATTAAATATATCTCTAAGAAAACTTCTCATGGGACAAACTTCTGGGACTTCTCTTTCCCTTGGATCTCTATGCTTGGTAGAGGCATAGATGAAAGGTAGCCCCAGGGAGTTGTCAGTTAGAACCAAGCAAAGGGCCCAGCAGTGAGACTCAGTGAGCAGAGGTCCTCACTGCCAAGCCTGAGAAGCTACATTGAGTTCCTGCACCTACGAGATAGAAGGAGAGAATTAACTCTGCAAGATGTGTACTTCTGTCTCCCTCTCTTTCTCTCTGATACACACATTGGAATAAATGTAATTAAAATTTAAAAACAAACTTAAAATCAGACAGTTTTTTTCTTAAGCGATTCATTTAAAATCCACTCTCCAGATGACTTGGGTGACATGTTCCCTGACCTTAAACTTGATCTTGGTCTTTATCTCAGTCATGTCAGCTACTCCCTGTCCGCGGGTAAAGGACTGGCTCGACCTTCTCTCTGGCATCCCTCATGATTATAATCCTGGCTTACAATGGCAGATTATCTGTCTGTGCGACGTAGTGGGAACTTAGTTACAGAACTTAATGTGTTGAGGTTTGATCTTTTAGCTTGCATCTTTTTCTCTGTAACTTTTACTAATTACTTTTTAAATAATGAAGGACATTCTGATGGTTCTAAGCTCAAAAGATCTACATTGAAAAAAATCTCTCGTCTCTAGCCACCTCCTTCATCTGAGATACAGCATCAACAATTTCTTCAGTGTCTGTCTACTCTATAAGAGCTTGTGTGTGCGTGTGTGTGCGTGCATGTGTGCCTGTGTGTGCACTCATACACATGAAGTGCATTCAGACATACATAATTTTTCTCTCATTGCCCACTTTTCAAAAATAATATTTTTATTTTTTGAGAATTTCATATATGTACAACACATTGTGATTATGTCTACCCCATTCACATGTCCATCTTCCCCGAACTCCCTTTTGTTTTTAGCCAGAATGAATGTTCATGTATATTTTATATGTCATTCTCTCCTTTGCCTGCTTTGCTCCATATCTTTGCTTAATACATCTTGGAGACTTTTCTGAATCACTACATGATTTTTTTGGTCACATAGTACTTTGCTGTAGATCAAGATAGACTATAATTTACCTAAGTAGTTCCTTGTTAATAGATAGCTTGGTTGTTCATGTTTCATTTTTATACTACTTATGTGTAACAACATATGTCTATGTAATAAATGAAATATTTTCATAATTAAAATGAAGATTTTCAAACACAGTTTCCTTTTTTAAAACTACCTTTTTGTTAAACATATTGGGTCCACTATTAATCAGGTTAATTAGTGTAGAGGCACAGTAAATAGATTACAAAAGAAAAACAAATAAGAAATAGGTAAGGTTAAATCAGTGTGATGATGTTAGACATGTTTTCTCCTTCTAAACCTTCAGTATAATCTGCTTTGAATAAAGTGCATGAGGAATGTGACCAGCACTCCACATGAGGCGGGTCCCAGTCAGGGACAGTCTGTTGGAAGTGCCTGAGCTGTGTGTGCCCCACACAGACAGCGGAGCAGGGACAGTCCACAGTGCTTCAGAGATGCTCCTACCCTTCTGTTTGTCTTACAGGTATTTAATCAAGTTCCTTGCAAAGCTTGCCCAGACCAGTGATGTTAATAAAATGACTCCTAGCAACATAGCCATTGTGCTGGGCCCTAACCTCCTGTGGGCCAAACAAGAAGGGTAAGTGATTCTTCCCCACCTCATGCTTAAGCTGCTTCTTAATGGTGGTTACCATTTCAAGAGACATACTCAAACTGCAGGTGACTCTAGAGTGATCTCAAATTGCATTCCCATCCAGCTCATGTTTGGAAGACACAGCTGTGCACTCGGTGTTGTGCAGATGACACAGAAACACAGGAGACATTATCCCTACCTAAGAGAGCTTCCACTCCTGAGTTCTGAGTGGTCAGCTTTGCAGCCCCTGTATGGTGACGGGCAAGACACACATCTCTGTGTATGTACCACAGGGATAGACCCATGACCCAAGTCCTTAAGTGTTTTTAGCTATGCTTAATAATTTAACTGACATAGAGCAAATTGACAAGAGAAAACCCTATAGGTCTTTGCAAGTACGTAGGGAAATGAAGGCACAAAGAAACACCCAACTGTTGCTCTAGCTGGGCAGTGTAGTAGTGTGTGAACATGTAGCAAGATGCCCTTGGGCTGGACAGTTGCGTGTGGACATGCCAGGAAGACGAGAATTGTCCCAGCAGTTGATTTGTACAGATTGGCCTCATCATTCTGTCATGGCTGGAAAGAATGGTTCTTTTCTCCAGTGTGGGGAAGGTGTCTTTCAATCTCCTGCCCTCAGGAAGGAAAAAGAAAGTCAGAACCCTCTCTGGCATCTGCTGTTTTCACATGCTTTTACCTCAGCATAGCCCTATCCCACAGGGGCACACATTGGGGTGTTCTGTTGTGCACCTTCCATGCTGACAGTGTAGGTAAGAGGGTGTGACAGCCAGAGGAGGCTGGTGAGCACCCTCCTCTGGGAGTAACACTTGTTCACTTTAGTGAATGAATAGTTTCCTGTCCTTGGCACTGAGACCAGAGAAGGAACCATAGTGTGGCACACAGCTTAACTTCTGCCCTTTGAGGATAGTATGCATGGTCCTGGATAACTGGAAGATGCCTTGACAGACAGAGGTAGGTTGTGAAGGACCTTGTGTGTACAGCTGACTTGTTTGGAACTTACTCTCCAGGGTCTTATGGGAATCGTCAAGGCTCCTGTTCTGCTGTTGATATAAAATGTCCCTTATGGGACCATGTTTCAAACATCTGTTTCCCAGGTCATGGTACTGTTTTGTGGGGTTGTAGAGCTATTGAGAGGTGTGGCCTGCCGTTGGAGGCAGGTTTTTTGGGGTCATCTTTGAAAGTGATACCTGGCCCCTGCTTCACCTCCATAAGAAGATCCTTCATAAAACTATTCTGCTGCTGTGACAGTTCTTTCACCTGTATGGTAGAAACCATGAGCCCAAACAAATCTTTGCATCCTTGAGTCACTTTGCCATAGCAGTGACTCTGTCCTAAGCAGAATGGCTTCACAGTGTTGCCTTTAGGAAGCCTTTGCTGGCATTGAGCCATTGTGGGTTAACTTGAAGAGATAAGCATGAGGGCTCAGCTGGGGAGCAGGTGCTCATCTGAGGATGCTGAGTTTGAAAAGAACCAGTAATTTGCCTGGGGCTCCATGGCAGGACAGTGGTGGGGTATAAGCACTAACCCCAAAGTCCTTGTCCTTACCTGTCACTCCCTTATTGCTACTGGCCAGCTTAGCAAATCAGTCATCCAATTGCTTGTGTATGCCCAGTTTTGTTTCAGAAAATAGCTGTAAGGATACAGTGTCATAAAGCAAAATTGAAATTAAGTAGGAAGATGGGCTAAGTGCATAGATTTACGTAGCAAATAAAATCCCTGACCGAAGATACCCACATAGAAGAGTAATGCAAGTCTTTAACTGTGGGAACAAAAAGAATCTTCAAAGGAAAACAGACAAAATTCAAAAAGCAGTACAGCTTAGCTGGTTAAAAATCAGTACATTTCGGGACTGGAGAGGTGGCTCAGTGGTTAAGAGCACTGACTGCTCTTCCAGAGGTCCTGAGTTCAATTCCCAGCAACCACATGGTGGCTCATAACCATCTTTAATGGAATCTGATACCCTCTTCCAGTATGTCTGAAGAAAGCAACAGTATACTCACATATATAATATAAATAAATCTTTTAAAAAATTCCCAGCTCCCAGCATGAAATATTATAAGAATATCTTTTTTAAAAAAATCAGTACATTTAACAGTAATAGACATAGCTTTCTAATGCCCAGAAACTTGTCAGGAAGCACCATAGACCAAAGCTAGGAAGAAGATGCCCCAAACATCTGAAAAGTACTTGAAAGAAAGCTGTGTGAATAATCAACAGTATGTTTTTTAAAATAATTTTTGGACTAGGACACATGTGGCCATGGGTGCTGATCCGAGTCTTCACATGAGGAAGAGTAGAAGGGCACTTTGCCAGGAGACCTTGGGCCATGCTGGACTGTGCATATGAAGGAGCCAGATGGTCTGCTTGGTTAGGAAGTGGGTGACACAGTCTGAGGACTGAGACACAGTGACACAAGGACCAGAGAGGTTGGTTAGAAGCCATCAGACCTGAAAATGGGGCTCCTCGGAATCCAGTATCTTTTCCTAAATTATGCCCCTGTGCCTCAGACGTCATGATGTGACAGATACCTGAGAGAACAGCTTAAAAGTGTAAGCGTTTATGTAGGTCCAGGAGGTGTCAGCTGGCTGTGTGGCTGCGATCATCTGACAAGGCAAACCCTCATGGCAGCAGGAGCATGTGGCAGAAAGTGTTACCTAGCTCCTGCTGGCCAAGAGACCGAGCCAGAGAGGAAAGGGCCAGAGATCTTTAAAGGTCTTTAGAGGCACTGCTGGTAAAATTCCTTCCCAGAAATGTGAAACAGCATCTGTCCCTTCTTCCAAGGTCCCAGCCAAAACCTGAGGCATGATTCTGCCAGAGTTCAATGAACCAATGAATTATTGGGTTTCCTTATAGAAACGGGCAGGGGTATGTGTGTGATTATAAGGGTGTGGCCACTCCTGCAGCCAGCTGCAATAGATGAGAGCTTCCCCAAAGCCGCATAGATAAGGTTCCAAGTCCAGTCTCACTCAGCCTGAGTATACTCCACCCCTTAGCCCACGCCAGGCCACTTCAGGCAGTACACTCTGCTGTGGGAGGATTGATAATAGCTGGGTATTTCTTCCTCTTGGGCCATTACTGGCAAACTCACAGAATAGGGCCCTGTGGGTTTACTTTTTGTATCTGTATGTAAATATTTTATCTATTAGCAATCATCAAGATGCCCTGACAGCTTGCAGAAATGTGTGCCTGCTAAGAGGAGCATTTTAATTGTGTGAACTTCCTTGCAGAACGCTGGCTGAAATAGCAGCTGCCACATCCGTCCACGTGGTCGCAGTGATTGAGCCCATCATCCAGCATGCAGATTGGTTCTTCCCTGGAGGTACTCATGGTTCCAGGCTATGTGACAGTAGTATACTACATTTTTAAAAGGAAGAAAACATGTTGATGATTATGTAATTGGTTTCACTTTCTCACACTTCACTTCAGATTTCATTCATATGCATTCATATTTTGACATGGTGATAATTATATTATTTTTCCATTTCCCTTAGTTTCACTAAAATATGCTTGCATAGAATATATTGAATATCCACTAGTTGCTGTGATTGTATACTGCCTGTTCTGATGGATTCCCTAAGAAGGCAACCATATAAACAGATAAATTATAAAATTATCAAGTGGCAAATTGGAATGTTGGATAGAGAAAGATTTGACAAGCTTAGATGCTGGGAAAGAGACCCAAGATCTGTTTTTCAGGAGTGATGCTGAAGGCACAGAGACCCTTTACTTAACACAGGGTTTTGGTGAGTTCTCATAGTTGTTTGGACTATCAAAGGTAGAAAATAAAGGAGGCAAGGCTGGGGCTGGTTGGATCTGGTTTTTGAAAGTCAGAGAATTAGGGTTTTCTTTTGTAGCTGGTGAGTTTCCCAGTTTCTCTTATGATCATGGGATCCACAGAGGTTTCCATGGCCTCCTCCTCAGGAGCTGTTTGTATGTATGTTGAGTCCCATGTCCTGCCCCTCCTTTTCTCAGTACAGCCCAGCTGCCTTATCCACTGCAGTGTGAGCTCCTGATGCAGGGCTGGCTCAGTTCTCTTCTGTCTTCCTGTCCTTGAGAATCACTCATTGCTGATGCTTAGTAGGAGAGTGAAGGCTGACATGCTACCTAGGATTTCCTAACTGCCACAGGCAGTGAGCCGTCCATGCTGCCTTTCATTTCTAGTTTATATCAAAGGATTGGTTTCTGTCACTTTTTAAATGATTCAATAAGTTCTTCGTGTTCTTTGTCCCTTTCTGAATTCTTGGATTTTTCTTAGAGCAATAGAGCTATGTGCTCAGCTGGCCTTGCCAGGCTTGCCTCACTGGGGTCAAGGCCTATGTATTGTACTTGAGCTCCACCTGTGGAATACTGAGGCTCTCAGCCCACTGGGGTATTGGAGAGCTCCCCCTGTGCCAAGTCTCACATTTGTTTCTCTTCTGACAGAAGTAGAATTCAATGTATCAGAAGCATTTGTGCCTCTTGCTACCCCGAATTCTAATCACTCATCCCATCCTGGAAATGACTCTGACTTGGGGACTCTGGAGAGGAAGCGACCTGCCAGCATGGCAGTGATGGAAGGGGACTTGGTGAAGAAGGAGAGGTACGTGCAGAATTGGTCACTTCCACAGAAATAATAGGTGTCATATAGGAGGACATGTGACCATGCATCTGGTACTGGCTTAATGGCCCCCCGTGTGACCCTGACACACAGTCCAGATAATTCAAGAACCACACTCTCCACCTCTACAGGCATTAATCTGAGCACAAAGTAGGGGGTGTAGCTTGTCTGTTCACATCTGTGCCCTGTGCAGCAGCCTTCATTTGATGGCCTGTTATGTGTCCCACAGTAAAAAGAGTGGTATCGCACACACTAAATCCATTTACATGTGTCTTGAGTGTTGAGGAAACATAATTAACGTGTGGATTTTGGCTGAGGATCATATGAAGACAACCATGTTTCCCAGTGAGCTGTGGAGAAACATATTTTTGGCCTTGACACACGCTGTCTTCATACACCTGACAGACTGTCTCACAGTGGTTTCTCTTGTTCAAAGAAAACTTTACCTCCATATATCTTTGTCCCTGAAATTCACCAGCATCCTTTGTAATTGAGTACTATTACCTGAGCCTCAGTCAGTCCTTACCACCATCCCCTGGCAGCCTATTAAAGCAGTTAGTCTTCTGAATTTAAGTTAACATGAGGTGGCACAAGTCTCATTAGCCCATGACACACCATTCTTAGGTGTCTGCTCTGCTAATTCTCCAGTAAACGTCAGTTAATGGGGTCCAGGTTCTCAGTTTTCCAAACTTAAGAAAATGAGGTTTGGCAGTGCATGCCCTAATGCTCTGAATGAAGAGTGTGTTCCTTCTGCCCCATCCTTCAGACGCCATCCTCCTAAAGCCAACTATTTTTTCCAGCTAGATGTAGCTTTCAGTCATATCCTCATATACACACATGATTGTGTCTGTGTCTCATGCAAGTTCAGAGGCAGCGTGGTGTGATCTTGCACAGCCACTGGTATGCTTCTGGGTTTGGCTTCCACCTCCTTCCCATGTTTGAGATGGGAACCTAAGTGTCACTCAACATGAGGCTGCCTGTTCACTCTTAGCTGCACACACCCACCTGATCAAGGGCATTTATTGATCAGTATATGAGGTGTTGGCTTTGCTAGGGTTCAAAGCCAGATCCAGGTGCTTGCTTTGGTAACTGGGATGACCACTGACATGTCTTGCCACTTACCTGCATGCTGGGCAACGTGGGCAGCTGTCCCTTCTGTGGTTTTAACCTGTGAGAACCAGCGGGCTTCTGTCTCTTTAGTCGGCATGTGTGGTGTGTTGACTGTTTCTTCTTTCTGTGTAGCTTTGGTGTGAAGCTTATGGACTTCCAGGCCCACCGGCGGGGTGGCACTCTAAATAGAAAGCACATATCTCCCGCTTTCCAGCCGCCACTCCCGCCCACGGATGGCAACGCCTTGGCTCCAGCAGGCCCAGAGCCCCCTTCTCAGAGCTCTAGGGCTGACAGCAGCTCAGGGGGTGGGCCTGTCCCCTCTTCTGCGGGCATATTGGAGCAGGGGCTGAGCCCAGGTGACAGCAGGTAAGGAGCCCACTTCTGCTAGCAGTCAAGGCCTCTGCCTTCTTCTAAGTGGCCGTCTTTGGCATGGAGGCAGAGAGAGAACCAAATTTGCTTTCACTCCTTTGGTTAGTGGGAGAGAAAGATTGCAAATTGCTTGTTTGCTTTTCTGTTTTCAAAAGAAAGCAGCACTCGTTTGTGTGCTTTGGTGCTAGAGATAGAGACTAACCGGTGTCTACTGGTGTGCTCAGCCTCTCCTGTTCAGTGTGTAGCTGTCAGTGTTCGTGTACCATTTGCCTGGTGTCGTTCAGAGTGCTAGCTAGGGAGCATTTGAAAACAGGCCACTAGCCGAGTCACAGGATTCTTGCCATTTGTCATTTAATAATTACATTCAGTTGCACAGATCACCAAGTAGCTGCTGTTGTACCAGGCTGCCAGCACATTGGATGACTAAGGGTCCCTCCACCCCTCAGGCACATGGGTTCAAGGAAGAAAATAAGGCTGTCTGTTTTCTAAAAAGGCTTGTTCATTTGCTTGAACTTAAGACAAGATGCTGAGAACTGGGCTTCACAGTGGATCACCTTAAGAGACCTTCCGGTTGGAGATTTCCACTCTGTACCACTCAGTTCTCTGCTAATCAGGCAGAGGCCACTGCAAGGCTGATCTCTGCTTCAGATCCGGTGGCTCTGCAGGAGATGAGCCCTGCCCAAGTGCTGACATTTAAGTTGTCATTGTTTTAGTCTTCGTCTTTGGCCAGCTACAGAGTGCCACATGGTCACAGATGCACAAATGTGCATATATATGCAGTAAATGTGCACAAAACAAAACCTATTTACCCATGCATGGTTTATCACACAGATGGATCTTCCTTGGAGAACTCTGATTGCATCTTTTTGGTTGTTGATAAGATAGGATAGGCCTGTCCTGGTGGTATAGCCCATAATCCCAGTCACTTGGAAGGAAGAATAATTACAAGTTCAATGCCAGTCTGGGTAACAGCGAGACCTTGTCTCAGAGTAAAAACTAAAGCATAGAGCTGAGGATGTAGCTCGGGTCGGAGCACTTACATGGTATGTCAGACTTCAGAGAGAGCACAGGACTCTTGTTCTGTCACCATAGCTGGACAGTGCTTATGTTCATCCATGAGTCCTCCTCGGCACCTGTAATCTAGGGAAGTCCATCTTTCAGTCACGACGTCTTACAGTTTTGCCCTTGGCTGTACTTTATGAATGTGCTGCAGGTGCCATGCTGTCATTGAGCACTCCGACATGCTGGCCTTGGCTTTCGAGTAAATGGTTTCTGTTTGACCATGTGTATAAGCCAATGCACGTATCTTTATTTCCTCATGACATTCAGTTTGTTTAACCAAAGCTGAATATTTAAGGAAATAGTCAGTCATCTGCAGAAAAAGGAGTGTGTGTCAGCCATTTGTCTGCCTTCTAGTTTTTATACTTGAAATGTTTTTGGGCCTACTTCAGTGGCATCTGCCCTTTTGTGACCTTGACAGAATATAATCTTTGGTCTAAAAGGCTATGAGCCAGGAAGTAGGAGGCCTGGACTGGCTCCCTCCCCTGCTACTGTCAGCTTTAGGCTGAGTCATCCAGCAGCTTCTCAGAACTTCTCAGTCCAGATAACTGATGACAGTTAAGCCCTTTTTAATCAGAGTTACTTTGCAATTGTTACTTTTGTACAACAGCTAGTAAAAGTCCTCAAGCCTCATTTTCTTAAAATAACACCCAATTTAAGTACATGCAAACCAGAACTTGTGGCTTACTGTGGATGCTCTGAAATGCTTGGCCTTAATTTCTGTGGCAAAGTAGCTAAAACTTAGTCTATTGCAGGGAATCTCAAAATGCCTAGTCTCTGAGTAAATATCTATTTATCTGCCCAGTTTGAGCTATTTAAAATTTCAGATAATCTTCATTTCCCTGGGTTCTCACATCCATAGATCCAGCTGACTATGTTTTTTCTGTAGGGCTGGAGAGATGGCTCAGCCTGTGTGCACCTGCACACAAGTAGCACACAGACACAGATCTTAAAACAAAACCCATTGTAGTAGACACTTTTCGTCTGCCATTCTCCAGACAGTACAGCATATCCAGCATTCCTGTGGCTTCTCCACTGTCTTGGTTGTTATGAGAGGTGACCTGCGGTGCTCAGGAAGGTGTTGACAGTTAGGTTCTAATGCCATTTGGTATAAAGGGCTGCCTCAGCCTTGACTTTTGGTATCTGTAAGATGTCCTGGAACTTCACAGTCCCAAACCCCCTACAAGGATGAACTATATTTTATGTACTTAGCTTTTTACCAAGGGATGCCTGACCTCTGACCTCTAACTTCACCTTTACCCCTCACAGTCCTCCAAAACCCAAAGACTCTGTGTCTGCAGCTATTCCTGCAACTATCCCTGCAACAGGAAGAAACAGCAACCAGACAACCACAGTCCCAAACCAGGCCCAGACAGGTGGCAACTCCCATCAGCTCTCAGTAGGCACACCTCACAGTGCAGCTGGTCCCAGCCCACACACTCTGCGTCGAGGTAAGTGTCCTGCATTCCCTGTGCTTGGGGAGAGTATAAGAACTTCTGAAGAGTCAGGAGAGGAAGCTCTTGTTACCAACTAACAAACAGGAAAATCAGTCATCAAAGAGGAAAAAACATTGGAGAAAACTGAAAATGTAGAGAAAAGAAATGCCAGACTATAAAGCTCAACCAGCAGAAAGTGAATTGTGCAGTCATGTCAGGGTTTCTAGGAAGTCGATGTTCCAAGCCTGCTGTTTGGGAACCACCATAGCCTCTCCGACACTGAGCTTTGTGAGCTAGACCTGCAGGCCCAGGGGTTTCTGGTTTGGGAGTAGTATAATCAAAACAGTTCCCTCTTGTTTCCTTTGCCCTCCTCAACCCAGCAGCCAGGGCTGTTGCTCTGAAGCACAAAGAAGCCATTTCACCAACCCCTTCTCTCCCACAGGCACAAGCCATTTCTGTCATGCCACTCTTTGGGTTCTTTTGTCATAGCATTTATTTTTCTGTAATTCTTTATTCTTCATTTTGCAATTCTTTATTTTGCTGTAATTCTTCCCAAACCCTGTGCCACAGTGTACATGTAGGGTCAAAAGACAGCCTTGGGTTTTGTCCTCACCTTCTACCTGTTTTAACACTGTGTATGCTGGGTCAGCTGCCCAGGGGAATTCTAGGGATTCTCTCATCTCCACCTCCCATCTTTCCATTAGAGGAGCATCACAGGTGTGCTCCCATGCCTGGCTTTACGTGAGCGCTGGTCCTCACACTTGCATAGCAAGTGCTTTACCTGCCTGAGGCATTGTGTTCTAGCTGCTGAGCGTCTTTCTTGACCTGAATTTGTAAATGTTGTTTAGTTCATATCATTCTCCCCAAGGTCTTAGTGAGCGCAGTTCTTACCTGTCTCTTACTCAGTATCCTACCCACTTGTGTGCCTGCCAGAGGTGGCACTCAGTAAGTGTGGTCTGGAGCTCTGGGTGCCGCAGAGGTCTAGAAAAACTGGGACTAACTTTATCCCTACCTTAGTCAGTATTCTTTTGCTGTGAGGAGATACCATGACAAAGGCAGTTCTTACAGAAGAAAGCATTTCATTGAAGGTTTCTAAGGGTTAGGTTAGTCCATGATCATCATGGCAGGAAGCATGCAGGTGCTGCTGGAGCAGTGGCTGAGAACTTTACATCCTTGTCTATAGGTGGCAAGCAGACAGACAGACAGACACTGGGCCAGGAGTGGGCCTTTGAAGCCTCCACCTCCAACAAGGCCACATCTCCTGTTCCTACAAACTTCCGCTAACTGGTGACTAAGCAATCAAACGCATGACTCTGTGGGGATCATTCTCATTCAAACCTCAGTCTCCAACTCTGAACCTTTGTTAATGTCTGGAGGTGGTTTTGGTTGTCACAAACAGCAGGAGGTGACAACAGGGAATAGAGGCAGGGATGCTATAAGCAATGGCAGTGTGTGGCACAGCTGCTAGTGCTGCTAAACTGGAAAGAACATGGTCTAGGGAGGGTCGTGTTCCAACAAAGATGCAGGAGGAAAGCCACACCTCTTACTGCAGGTCCAGCCAGTTCAAGTCCATGTTGGTCAGGTTGCCCCGTGGTCCCTACTGTGTTTACTAACATGTGAAAGATCCTTACCTCACAGTGTTTCATCATTCTGGTTGCTCAAGAAACGGTGAATTTAACATAGCAAAGGGGCACACGTATGCTGAAGCATGTTTCTGAGTTTGTATTTTTTACATTTCTCTGAAATTAAGACTGGGGAAAGACAGTCCTTTACCATTGGAAAACCTCCAGGTAGGAATGAGGATATGGATACAATGCTGTAGAGAAGTCACAGAAGATCATCTGACTTAGAAGGGGATTTATAGTCCTGGAGGCTGGGAAATCCATGGGTGACTTGGTGTCAATCTTACAGTGAAGCCTTATGTTGCTTCAACTCCTGGCACAAAGCGTAAGGGAAGGGGGCTGCAGGAGAAAGCCAGGGAGCCAAAGGCAGGAACAATGCATGAGGTGCTTCCTTCAGGCCTCCCACCTTGAGTTATGCTCCTAACACACAGACTTGGGGCAGGGAACTGAAATCACAGCACCAAGCACATGATAAATAATATTGCAGACTTCTGCACACGTGCTCACTGGAGTGCACAGTGGCCCTCGGGGAGAGGTGGTTAGGAGTAGACACAAGCTGTCAAACTTTTGAGAAGCTGTAGCATATTCTCCAGGATCAGCCCTTAGAGCAATGCATGACTGACTGTGAGGCCTCTTCTCTACTAGATCTTAGAGATGACAAGTGTGTTCAGCATAAGAGATGCTCACACTCAGGCATGTGGGCTGCAGGAGCTCCGGGGACAAGACCCAGGCCACACCCCTTGCTTGCTCTGCACCCTTTCTTTCTGGCCATGCTGTAGTCATTAGATGCTCATGTGTCCTGGCACCGTGCTGAAATGGGGAACGTGAGAGGCCTCAGACTCTAGTAAGAAGGGGGAGCAGCTTGAAAGGGTTGTTCCATTTTCACCACAAAACCAGCTGAACACTGGAGCAGGGCAGCTGAACAGTAGAGCTGCCTGGGATGGGGTGGGGAGACGGCAGGCAGGCCACAGGCAGTGTCGTCAGAAAGGGCCACTAACCATTGCCATAACTCAGGGAAGGTGCCAGTGGCTACAGGAGAGGGATCCAGGAGATCTGACCTCTATCTTCGATGCCACTCTTAATGTGAGGGCTTTGTAGAAGATGAAAAAGACCCTGAACTCCAGAATATGTGTTCTGTCTTTAGCCTAAAGGTACACACTGCTTACAGAATGCTAACTTGACCTTTTCCAATGTGCCCTACATATATATAGGAGAAATAAAAATACAAGGAGGGTCAAATGAAGGAGTGTTGCAAGTATTAAATTTATTGTTGGATTTTTTGAGACAGGATCTTGCTGTGTAGCCCAGGCTGGCCTCACACACTCAAAGTGTTCCAGCCTCAGCCTCCTGAGCACTGAAATTATAAACTTGTGCCTCTCCCCCTCCTCTGTAGCATATGTACTCTTTCTAAAGCACTCCACAAATGCTAATGATCACTAATAAATATACTTTTAAAGCAGGAAGGCAAGCTCAGTTCTGGTGTGTGGTCATAAGCCCCCTTCATCCTTATTGCTCTCCTGTCCTATACTCCTGTTCTGCCTGCAGTCCTCCCTGCAGTCCTCCCTGCCTGAGCACAGCTATAAAGATGGCTCCCCAGAACCCAGAAGGCCCCACAGGACAAGTTTTCTTCTGCCTGCCTGCACTTCAGCATCCCAGCACCTCCATCATGGTCCCAGACAAGATCTGTTAGTCTCCAGCCCGGCTGCCCTGTGCACTGCTCTGGGGCTTCCTCACCTGAGTCTTCTGCATTGTAAATGTCAGGCATGAGTTCATCTCCAATGTGAGTTTACAGTTAGTACTGCTTAGAGCAGAAAACCAGATTTTTTCCTTCTCATCCTCCCTTTCCCCTTCTTTTTCTTTTCTTTTTCTCCTTTTTCCTCCTCCTCCTCTTCCTCATTGCTTACATAAACCAGAGTGTAGCTAATATTCTGAAGAGCTTTTCTTTTGTAAGCTGACTGCTGTTTCTGTAGGGAAAGATTTTATGAGTTGCTGGGCTCAGAGTTCTAGGCCAGGATATCAGAGCGAACATCATTTAACCCCTCTTTCTGGGCCCTGTGAATAGGAAGAAAAGCAGTGTGGGAAGGAAGAGGAGGAAAAAGAATTCAGGGAGACCACATGAGATAGGTTTGAATCTGTTCCATTGCCTATTAGCTATGCGATTATTAGAAAATAGCCTGCCAGTTCCACAGTGATCTAGTGAGGTGGGCACAAGAGGCCTGGTTTGCAGATGAGTGATGCCTGCTTATTTCTGTCCTCTGATTCCTCCTGTCTCAGGGTTCTCAGTGTGGCCTCAGGACAAATGGAAATGTGTTCAAGATGCTCCTCTTTGTCTCCACCATCCCTCTTCTTAACACCAGATTCTGTTCAGATCGAAGCTGGCCTCAGAGAGGGATTGTGATTCAGCTCATTTTAGGGAAATAGATGCAGGCTCGTTCGTAATTGATTGTATCTAGAATGTGTCTAGAATTGGTAGAATTTCCATGAGTAAAAACCAAAGTCAGGGTCTGAGGGGAGGATGTAGTCCAGTGGTAGAATGCATGCCTAGCATGGCGGGGGCCCTAGGTTCAATCTCAGTGGCTACCCTCCCCCAAACCTACCTCAGACTTTGCAGAAAATGCTTGGGCAATTGTGAGTGGAGGTGGGCACCTCTGTTCTTCCCTCCTAGGTTTGTTCCCATACTTTAAAGTCAAAGTGTGTGGGAACTCTGAAAAAGGGCCACTAAGAAGCCCTCAATTTTCTGTTTTGAATGGGTGTGTAGCCTCTCTTAAACTGAGTTTTCTTCCTTTTGAACTTGTAAAATGACAGGTCGCTAAAGCATATATATATATAAAATACACTTAACTTTTTACATAAATTGCTTATCCTGGACTAGTTTAAGTTTACAGTTCTGTTCCCACTATGCCTGTTACCCCATAGTTACTGTCTGGCTTTGTCACCCCTCATTTGTCACAGCCAAGACACCAGTGTCAGTGTCATTAATTCCACACTGGATTCAGCTTTTCCATTTGTCCATAGTGTCCACATTGCCTTCCACTTCCTGCCCAAGAGACACCTTGGCACAGGAGTTCTCCTGGCTTCTTAGCATCCTCAGGTTGGGAAGGGATCTGTTTTTCCTTAGTTTCTGTGGCTTTCTGTTTGCCAAATGTTCTTGGGAGTGGACGGGTCTAGAGCTGGGGGCTCATACACCAGGCCCCTCTTGCACATCTATACCCCTCCCACAACCACAACTAGTCCTAACCCCTCTCTTACTGACCTGTTTTCTCTCTTCTGTGCAGCTGTGAAGAAACCTGCCCCGGCACCCCCTAAACCAGGAAACCCACCTCCTGGCCACTCCGGAGGACAGAGCTCTCCAGGCACAGGCACATCCCCAAAGCCAAGTGCCCGAAGCCCATCACCACCTCAGCAGCAACAGCAGCAGCAGACCCCAGGCATGCGCCGCTGCTCCAGCAGCCTGCCTCCCATCCAGGCACCCAGCCACCCACCACCACAGCCCCCCACACAACCTCGGTTGGGTGAACAGGGACCAGAGCCGGGCCCCACGCCACCTCAAACCCCCACACCACCTAGCACCCCGCCCCTGGCCAAGCAGAATCCATCACAAAGCGAGACCACACAGCTCCAAGGAACCCTCCCAAGGCCACGGCCGGTGCCCAAACCCCGAAACCGGCCTAGTGTACCACCACCCCCAAATCCACCTGGAACCCACACGGGGGATGGTGGCCTCACACCCTCAGTGCCCACAGCCTCCAGAATTGTCACTGGTGAGTAGCAAGTGCCCCAGTGTTCTCTCGGGCTTCCCTTGAGGGCAGTCACCGCAAGCCAGGTTGGGCATGTACGTGCTGGGAGCGCAGCCACACTTGATTCCTTTGAGCCATTTGTGGCTGCTTTTATGTCAAGACAGCAAAGATGGATACCATGGCACAGATCATAAGCCTGTAGTTTTCTTCTAGGTGGAAGACTGTCTTCATTTACATACTGTAAAGTCAAATGCTTTTAAGTCCAGGTGGAAGGTATTGTACAACATGAACATGGAGTTCAGAGTGAATTCCTTCTCAAAAGCTGGGCATAGTGACCAATACTTGAAGACAGGAGCTTCATCCACAAGTAAGGCCACACTGGACTTACTGTAAAAGTAAAAATGCATATACTAAGTGCAGAGTTTCAGAAAGCACCATCTGTGCTAAATCGAATGCTCGGGAAAGGCAGATCTTCTGAGCACATCATATTGTGTGCTAGCCTCAAATCCTTAGTAGGGGTGAGTGGAGATTGTCCCATCATCCCCATGGATCTGCCTTAGGCATGAAGTTAATTGTACATTGTAGAGCTACCTTGTGGGGTATTTTAATAGATAGTCCTATAAATCATGATAGGAAGATTGTTTGCCACCTGAGTACTGGACTTTCTATTTTGTTTGAAAAATAATGGGTTCTTTGGTGTTTTTAAAGGTCATTTCTTAACAGCAGCTTGCTTTTAATTACCGCAACCTTGCTGTGGGTTGTCCTGTATGGGAGCATGCTAGTAGAAGCCACTGATCTGTACCTCTGGCTCTCCAGCCCTCACAAGTGACTTCTCAGCAGATGATAACCCAGTGCTAAACCCAAAATAATTAGTTAACTAACTACAAAAAGATTTTTTTCCAGGAATATAATGCATAGTTTAACATATGTTACCAGTAGTTAATAACCATTTCTATGACAGCAGGTTGTTTATTTGAATAGCACAAAGCCACATTGGTTTCTTTGCTGTGTGTTTCCCACTAGATGCCCTTCCCGGTGCCCTCACAGGTGGGGAAGGTTTCCAGAACTAAGGTCTGTAACCCCAGCAGCTTGAACTGCAGCTGCAAGCGCCCCCGCTTAGCCATGTTCTGTGTGTGCTTTTGACTTTGTGCTCAGAGTGGCCATTTGACCCCATGCCATGGCCATCAGTCAGCCATTCATTCTGTAGCATATAGTTATGCCTTTTGTCCCATCAGAAGAATTTTGAGCTTTGGCTTTGCCCCAAATCTAAGAAGTGGCTGTCACTAGGGTGAGATCTCAGTTTGAAGCCCTCAGATAAGATGCTGTATTGTTCCATTTTTTTTTCTTTGGGTAAGCCTCTCCCAGGGTTCTGCTCTTCTCAGTACCATTCACCTGTCACTGGCTTATCAGTATCCAACAGAAGAGGACCAGGGTACCATCAACACAGAAAATTATGCACCCCTGTGTTTTGTGCTTTAATTTTTAATTTTTTATCTTAAGTGCAAGGTAACTGCATGGAGCTTCTTAATTGATGTCTAAAACTCTCAGCCCCTCCAAACTTCCCAGATAATCCTCCCCTGAGCTCCCTTTATGCCCTTTGCATCTAGCATGCTTACATTTTGCTTTCCTAAGCTGTATGAGCGTTTAAAAGACACACTGAGGCTCACCTGAACATACCTTTGGGCATATATTGGGCAGCAGAAGGCTCCCGTATGATACAGTTGCTTTATTCAGTGCTCTTAGCCTTTTATAAGACATATGGTGTAAGTGTTCACAGCATAGTTCAAGCTTGAAATGGTGGAGGATATAGACATTCATCTGCTTTCCTCAGGACATGGTAATTAGTCCATTAGTTGAGTGACCAAACCTTAGTTAAGGCTGAGCCTTTTAACACTTTAATACTTATCACACCAAAATTTTACTCAGTTCTTTTAACTAGAGAACTCTGCAAACCAGAAATATGCCTATTTTGTAATACCATGGACACCCATAATATTGCCATGTCTGTGTATTTATTGCCAAAAGATTGTTTTACTTGATTTATCAGTCACTACACTTTATGGTGAGGTGAAATTTTACTTTTAAAAATAATCTAAGATGTTACCTGTTTTTTGTTTGTTTGTTTTATTCTTTGCTATAAATTTTCTTAGCACAAAAAATCCAGGATCCCTGTCGTTTCCTTTGTATTGTAGCATTAACCTAAAGTATCTTAACATCCCCAGCCTACACACACTTGGAGATGTATAGAAGGCCAGCATGTGGAATTTAGGAATCCCCTAGCATGGATCATGCTGTTGGTGACTCTTCTTGGATATAGTCTTCAAGATAAAGTATACAGCACAGCCTTTTATTGTGACATGCTTTAACTTAGGAAACTTTGGACAGATTCCTGGAAACATCTCACCGTTCGCATCATTTATCTTAAAGCTTCAGGCATTAGGGATTGAGTGAACACTGTGGGCGGGCCACACTGCCGAGCTGACTTGGTAGCTCACTCCCCTCCTCAAAGCTTAGTTCAGAGCTCTGGAGAAGGGAGGGTTTCTGGGCCATCCTAAACATCAAGCTCTCATTGAGACTCTGTAAAGCAGTAGGATTTTAGCAAAGAGTATTCTAATTTAAACATTTTATTAAATAATTTAGATGTATGACCTGCCATATTCAGTAAGAACTGAAATTGGAATGTTTAATGGTAAGGAAAAGGCAACTGATTGGCCAAAGCATTTTTGCTACTTTATGATCGTATTTGTGCACTAATGGCTGTCACTAACCCAGTCACCCTAACCGTGCCTGCCTGCACCCCTACTAATAGTGCATGCACTAAGGAGGGCTGACTGTGTCCATGCTTGCTCTTCATTGTTCTAAGGACTAAATGTGTTCACGGGCTTTAACAGGTGGTCACTGGGCTGGCCTTGTTACTTCTTCATTTGCATTCTTTCCTCTTCTAGCAGGCTTGAGATGTAGTAGACAGAGCATGTGCTGTAGCACAGGAGACACTCCTGGGAAGGCACAACCTGGTTGATGTGTCAAGTGCCGACATTGGGCACAACGGGTAAAGGGATTAAATGAGATGAAATAAGAAAGACTCTAACAGCCCATAATAGCAGTGGGTGAGAGAATGCTAGTTATCTATTATTATGTTACATGCCAGACTAGGCCTTGTAGAGCCCAGAGAGAGACAAGAGGTTTCAAGCACCACCTTGGTATTCAGATCTTTGTTTTCTAGTTGCATAAGTCTGCTGCTAGCCTACCTTTAAAGATTGTCTCGGTCTGTTTTCTGAAGGCAGGGAAGTACATGATCTCATTTGCCCTGTATGAATTTTATCCCAGCATTAGGATTATCCTTTGCATTCTGTGCCATTACCCACATCGGAATATAGCACTCACTATTTCATTAGCTGCGTGTGCTGTTATTACTTGTAGTTGAACATTTTACTGGGCTTCTGCTTCTAATTGCAGTTTAATATGTAGATTCATGGGAAGTCAGACATTCAGTGAGATTGAGTATAATCCCTCCTTTAACTAGAGTAGTGGTTTTCAACCTGTGAGTTGAAACACCAAAAGACCATCAGTAAACACATTTTTTTTTACATCACAGTTGATAGTAGTAGCAAAATTACTGTTAATGAAGTAGCAATGAAAATAGTTTTATGGTTGAGGGTCACCACAAGATGAAGGGCTGTATTAAAGGGTCACAGTAGTAGGAAGGTTGAGAACCGGAAGCTTACTCTGTTGTTCACAGACCAGACTTGCTAAGGGACCTGGGACTTCCAGACCTGAGAGAGGCTGGGTGGTGGCAGTGATGTTTGGAGCTTCACTATGCATTGGGTTGCTTTCCAGGGTGTGTTTGAATCTGGTGCTTATATGAGTTGATATCAAAATAGCATTTTTGAAGAAATGGGTTGCAGCCTAAAGCACATAATCAAAATTACTGGAGTGAAAATTCTTCTAGACCCATACCATAAACTCTATAGAGTGCCAGTCCTGCCCCTTGAAGACCTGTCTCCCAAATTAAGACACTCAAGAAAGAATGAGTTTCATTTGTCAGAATCCCAAGTCCATCTCACTGTCCTCTCTGTGTCTTGAGGCCAAGTAAGGCATGTTACCTGATGCTCTTTTCTGGGTTTCTTGTTATCATCTTTAAATTATCTTTAATATGAACTTAACTCCAAGGGATGTACTTACAGACCAGCCCTTCTTGGAGATGTGTAGAATCATTAAAAGACGGGGGAGAAAAGGGCTTGAGGGTGTCTTCTAAGGTGACACTTTTCTTTACTGCAATGGACCATGTGTTCACAACTGCAACCATTATCTCCTCAGACAATGTCTTCTCCCTTGGGATGCTCACAGAGGGTATACATGGTCCTCTGGGAGGTGGAGAAACACAGTGTAGTCCAGAGAGCCCAGACATGCTGTCTTTGCTTTGTGTGTGACCCATGCTGGCATGTCACCTTGATATAGTGGTGCCCGTGGAGCTAATGCTGATATAGTGTGTACAGCAGCTCACTGAAGTGGTATGACACAGCTGGGGAAGATGCACAGCTGTGTTTGCTGTCCTTCCAGAAACTGGTCCTGCACACCATGAAGCCCTTCTTACCACTCCCTGCACATACTTCATTGTTTGCTGTCACAAAACAGTTTCTGAGAATGAGAGAGTCTGGGAAGGGCAGATTGGACAGACAGGAGGCAGAGAAAGCCATGCCCTTACACCTCACCACATTGGTTTTGTCCTAAATATATTATTGTTTTTATCATAAGTAGAGAATTTCAGAAAAGTACAAATTAAGAAATGATGTATACACCAGGCAGTGGTGACACACACCTTTAATCCCAGCACTTGGGAGGCAGAAGCAGGCAGATCTCTGAGTTCAAGGCTAGCCTGGTCTACAAGATCGAGTTCCAGAACACCCAGGGCTACACAGAGATAGAAACCCTGTCTTTAAAAAGAAATTAATTAAAAAAAAAGTGTATCTGGATGGATTAGGAAAAGAAGAGCCAGTTTGTCCTCTGTAATAACTGTCGCATGAGCAGAGGCATAAAAGTAGACATCTGGTTACTATGCATTTGCACTCTGCATGCTCCACCAGCTCGTGTCTGTCTCTTAGTCCTTGTGAACTCCTTGGGCTGCCAGTGGCATCTGGGGTAGGTAGGGTTATAGGGGCAGAGACTGAGTTTGTGATGATTTTCTTGTTCACTACTGCCTTGAGTCATGGCTACCTCTCTGGCTAAGGCTGTGAGAAGAGAGGGTTGGAAAGGTGTTTGCACCAGTCCACTATTTATCTGTCCATCCATGACCTAGGTTTATAGGGTCTGCTTTGTGCCAATCATGACTGTAAGCATTAAACAAGACAGGTATGTCCTTGCCCTTTGTGTGAGCCACAAGTCTGAGATGTCCTTAATTCTCTGTACACAGACTGCTTTTGATTTATCCGTGAACCATGAGATTCAGACCTATTCAGTTGGTTTTCAAGTTCCTATAAATCTGAAGTGTCTGGAATGGCGCTGAGCACCTGGACCCTTTAACTCCTTGGCACCTCCATAATCTTAAGATTTTCCCCTAGTTATGGTACAAGGACAAGTTTCTTGACCTAGGAAAAAGTAAACCCTCAGCTCAGAACTATATGGAGAGAGGCCAAGAGGGGCTCTGGGGAAGAGGAAGAAACCAGTCTCCTGGCTTACCTATGGGTTTCTTCAAGGCCACGTCTGTCTCCTTCACTAGTGTGTCCTCCACAGGCAGAGCAGGACCCAGCATGCGATAGTCTAGAAGAGAGCTGTGATGAATGAAGGGGTCTTATGAGCATGGAAGGAGAGGGGCAGTGGCTTAAGGCCTGTATATTTGCCATCTTAGTGAAGGAATTTTCAGTTAACCTAAGAAGACATCATAAGAGATCTCAGCGTATTAGTATTAGAAAAATAGTATTTAGAGATTTTGTGGTCTACTGAAATTGTTGTCACAAAAGGTAAATGTGTCCCACTGAGGACGCTTAACAGTGACTGGAGACATTTCAGGTTGTCTCTCTGGAGGTCAGTAAGCTGTATGCCACCAGCATTTTGTTGGTGAAAGCCACCAGAGTCTACCCAGTATCCTACAGTGCAGAGGATAGTCCCTGCAACTCAGAGTAACTCAATCCAAGCTTTGATTCAGTGCAGGTTGAGGTCACAGCTTTATAGCCCAGAGGTAACCCCTGCAGCCTCAGAAGAGAGTTCTTCCTAGGGCAATCTTGCCCAGCAGCGTAGATGCTGTTAGGAACTCACAGTTAGTGCACTGGAAGCCTAAATGAGAGTAGAATTGCCCTACTCAAAGCAAGCATCCTTCAAGTGTCACATCTCTCTGGCTGCCCAGGCTCTTAGGGGTCCCAGTGGGCTGCGATAGGACAACTGCTGCCTAGGGTCTCGAGACCTTGAAACCTCTGGAAAGGGCTGTTTCATGCACAGACTGACTCAGACCTTCCAGCCTCCTTGTTAGTGATTGGTGGCATTTGGACCTAACTCTTACTGATACCATGTTTCTTCATGTTTTTTGTCCAGACACCAATTCTAGAGTTTCTGAATCAATTCGCAACATCTTTCCTGAAATACATTCAGACTTGGCAAGCAAAGAAGTGCCTGGCCACATCCTGCTGGACATAGACAATGACACAGAAAGTACTGCATTGTGAAGAAAGCCACTTGCCAGCCTTTGGCCCTCCATCCCAGTAAGCAGAACTGGGTCAGGCAAGCCTCTGTCTCTGCAGACCAAACAGTGAGAAGCTTTCAGTGGGGGAAGGAAGGTCTGACCACGAAGGACTAGACTCCCACGGCCCAAGAAGGTGATGGCCAGTCCTCAAAGCTGAATGACCTGTGTCGTAAAGAAGTTGGCTTGCTTTATCTAGGATGAAAATCATGCCAAAAATGATCAGGACAAAGAAATACCTACAGCAGAAAGAGTATTCTGCTGAGAAATGTATGGGAAGCCTTTGCCAGTGCTGTCAGCTCAGACAGCACTGGGAGTGACTCAGAAGAGACTTACCTATCTATTTAATAAAACATTAATTATGCAAGTTGCCTACTTCCTGCTACTTGGACTTTGGTTCTCATGTACCAGAGGGAGCTTCTGTTCCTTCAGACTTGCTGCAGAATCATTTTGTATTAAATACAGTCTGTCTCCTCCAACCCCAGAACCTCGAGCATTGTTGGCGACTGCTGGCTCTGTCGCCTCATCAGAATAGATGTGAGTCGTGCCTTGTGGATCGCCAGAATATGGAGAGAAATATACCGTTCTTTTTAAAAAAAAAAAAAAAAAAAAAACTATAATTGCTACTTGATAAAGAGCAAATGTTACTCTAGTTTCATGTTTAATTTGAATTAAATATATTCTGTGGTTTATATGAAAACTTGCTAATCCTTGGAGGCAAACTCTGGTATATATGCATTTGTGTTTGTGTGTGTGTGTGTGTGTGTGTGTGTGTGTGTGTGTGTGAGTGTGTGAGTGTGAGTGTGCCTGTGTGTTTGACTCTAGGAATTTGAAACAATAGAGAGATGCTAGCATGGTAGTTTCAGCACTTGGGAGGCAGAGGGTTATAAGTTTGAGCCAGCCTAGGATACATACCAAGTCTCTGGGGGTGAGGAGTGGAGAAGCAGGTGTGGTGTGACAGGTAGAGGAATCAGGTGTTTAAGGTCATCCTTAACTACATAATGAGTTGTAGGCCAGCATGCACTCTATGAGGCCATGTCTCAGAAAGACTGCCAAGCTGTGACCGGCTGCCTGGACCTGTAAGGACCATCCATGGACAAGGCCTCTTTGTAGGTTGCAGTCTTGATATCTCTTTCTGGTCTGTTCAGAAAGACTTAGACTCAGGGAAGATGACTCCCAGTGACTTTCAGGGCTGTGTGTGTGTGTGTGTGTGTGTGTGTGTGTGTGTGTGTGTGTGTGTGTGTGTCAGGAACTGTGACTTCCAGTAACCTGAATGTTCCCCTGTCCTGTCTAAGACCCCTGGGAAGCAGAATTGGACCTAAGGGAGACTATCAGTCTGGACGGTTGTTCTTCTTGTGCCCTCTCCCTGTGCCCTACCTAGGATGCTTTTCTAGATAACAGAGAAATAGACACTGACATTGGTAAATGCCTGGAACTTTGATCTTTAGAGGTATGTGATCTCCCCTGGCTTAGAAGACATTGTGACTGGGCACAGTATCTGCCTGCTTGAAATCCCATCACTCAGGAGGCTGAGGCAATATCTCACGAAATAGACCAGAAATATGTCCATATGTATATGTGTTGTTATCTATACACACATACACATCTAAGCAAGATCAAGTATCTCTTCCCTCAATGTTTCCTATACTTCCAAAGCCCTTTAATGTAATTTGATAATTACACTGAAAACATTCACCGAGAAACATTTTTCTCCCTCCTTTTAAATTTATGTCTGGGCTGAAGAGATGGCTCAGAGGTTAAGAGCACTTGGTCCTCTTGCAGAGGACCCGGGTTCAATTCCCAGCACCTCCATAATGGTTCACAACCATCTGTAACTCCATTTCCAGGGGATCCAATGTCTTCTGACCTCTGTGAATACCAAGCACCCATGTGGTACACATACAGGAATACAGAGAAAACACACAAAATAAATCTTTTTTTAAATTTTTTAAAAATTATTTTATTTATTTATATTCCAAGTGTTGTCCCCCTTCCCTGTCCTCCCTCCCATAGTTCTTCACCCCATTCCCTTTGCCTCTGAAAGGTTGCTTCCCCTTAACCCCCAGCATCTCCCTTTCCTGGGACATCAAGTCTCTACAGGATTCGACGCATACTCTCACTATAAAAAAACAAGTGTTTAAAATGTGTATCTGCTGAAGGCTCCTTTTCCTTGTTTTACATTATACTATGGAACCAAGCTGTGGAGTTTCTTAGCAGGTTGTACTTAGAGCTGTGCCCCTTTTCTAGAGAGCTAGGCAACACCCTGAAGATAACCCCACTGTGATGCCAGAACTGTCACTCAGAGGGGCTGCGACTGGAGATGAGAGTTCAGATTCACATACTTGCCTGTGGCTTGTGCCTGGTGTCAGTGGTGCTAAAGCATACCAAACTCATTATTGGCTTGTGGGGTACCCTGCCTAAATTTAACTGCCCAGTCCTTAGAAGAAATGAAAATTTTGATTCCACGATGTCAAAAAATACGAAAGTGAAGCTGCCACCCATCCTCACTGAGGGCCAGGCTTGTGTGGCACTGAGTGGCTCAGCTCTTAAGCTCCAGAGTCATTATCCAAGACCCAGTGCAGAACCAAGTGTGGCACCTGGTTCTCTTTGCTTCTTTAAGGACTTGGCATGTGCCACTTTGTAACACATGTGTTATATGTGTTACATGTGTCAGTGTTTTCCCCTGCCTGACATCATGGTGGCATCTCTGGCAATCCAGAAAGATGATGGTCTCCAGAAAGATGCTTTTGGAATCTGCCTTACATATGGTTTGCTATAGAGCCTCCACCCTGTCCCTTTACACTAGAGCCTGCACAGACTCTCAGACCCAGTCTTCAGGTAGCACTCAGACTACTTTTTTTGTATAACATAGGTGGAGCTAGAAGAAAGGAGAAATGAACTGGCATGGTGCAACCAAACAGTATGAACTGTCCTCATTCCAGAGACTGTACCTCCCTGGGTAGTGTGGATTTATACAGCTTTGTACATTTATGAATGAGCCCCATAGCAGGAAGCAGGGGCATCTCTCCTGGCACAATACTAAGGAGCTCTAAGTGACAACCAACAGTTATCACATGACGGAGAAAACCAGCCAGTGAAGAAAGAAATCATTCATTGTGTTGGGAGACAGGTACAAAAGCTGGAGGGGTGTACACACTTGGTTTCCAAGAGTCTCCACACGTCTTGAGACTGTTTTGTATTTCCTGTACTACATCCTCACAGTAAATTGCTTTATTTTGTTTGTTTATTGGTGTTTTGCATAAAGTTTGCTGGTTTGTTTCTGTTACAGCTAACCAAAAACCTCATACTTGCTAGTCTGAAGAAGCTGACTGCTTCTCCTCCAGCAGCTGTGGCCTGTGTACCCCACACAGCCATCAGGCAAACCCACTTCCTTCCACTCCAACCACTCCACTGTTCACCATCACACCTATGCCTGTCAGTGATGGTTCTCTGACAAGTGATCACATACTTCATAGCTTCTGTGGGTCAGGGGCTGGGGCAAGCTCAGCTAGGACCTCTGCTAGGATCTCCTAGGGCTGCAGTGAAGGTCAGGTAAGGGCTGTGATTTCATCTGGGGACTGTACTGGGAAAGGAGGATCCAAGCTGTCAAACTCCATTTCTGTGTGTTTGTGGCCACAAGATCTGAGACCCTGCCCGCTTCCGGCCATCCTTTGGAAGTGAAGGTTCCTGGAGTCTACAGTAGTTCCTTAACTTGTTTTATGTCAGCTCAGTGGCTGCTTCATAAAGCAAGCCAGGAAGGCTCCATAGTGAGTCAACTAACAAGACTGTCTTAATTTTTTTTTTTAATTTAGATTTTATTTATGAGTCTTTTGCCTGCATGTGTGCCTGGTGCCCATAGAGGTCAGAAGTGGGTATTGTGTCCCCTGGAACTGGAGTTAAAGATGTGAGCCATCATGTGGGTTCTGGAAAGTAAAGCTGGCCCTTCTGCAAGCACAAGTGTTCTTAACTGCTGGGCCATCTCTCCAGCCCAGTGGTCGTTTTTTCCATTACTTCATGTTTTGTGTGTATACAGGTGAGTGTGGGCATGAAGACTAGAAGATAGCTCTCAAGTTCCTCAGGAACTGACCACCTTGTTTGGTGTCGGGAGCCGTTCCGCCATCGGAAGATGGCGCCGGTTCCCTGCTTCCTGGTTGCTCTCGAGAGTAACGCTGATGTCGGGAGCCGTTCCGCCATTGGAAGATGGCGCCGGTTCCCTGCTTCCTGGTTACTCTC